>PVJL010000730.1:0-351946 GCA_004026885.1 Lyroderma lyra | reverse complement strand
AAAATGCTCATCCTCATTAGCTATCAGGGAAATGCAAATCCAAACCACAATGAGATACCACCTCACACCTGTTAGAATGGCTATTATCAACAAGACAAGGAATAACAAGTGCTGGAGAGGATGTGGAGAAAAAGGAACTCTGGTACACTGCTGGTGGGAGTGCAAACTGGTACAACCACTGTGGAAGGCAGTGTGGAGGGTCCTCAGAAAATTGGGAATGGAGCTACCATTTGACCCAGCAATCCCCCTTCTGGGGATCTACCCCAAAGACTTGAAAACCTTTGTCCGCAAAGACTTATGTACCCCAATGTTCATTGCAGCGCTGTTCACAGTGGCCAAAACATGGAAACAACCAAAGGTCCCTGCGACAGATGACTGGATAAAGGAGCTGTGGTACATACACACAATGGAATATTACTCAGCTGTAAGAAAAGATGGAATATTGCCATTTGTGACAAAATGGATGGACCTGGAGATCATCATGCTAAGTGAAATAAGCCAGACAGAAAAAACAAAGAACTGTATGACTTCACTCATATGCGGAATATAAAACTGAAAGCAACAAAGAAAAAGAAATGAACAAACAAATAACCCATGGACACAATCAATAGTTTAATGTTTATTTGGGGACGAAAGGGGTTAGGGAGGGGAGAAAGGGGAGGGGGTGGGAGAGGAGGGGGGGAAGCTAAATATAAGGTGATGGAAAGAGAAGTCACATTAGGTGGTGAACTGATTATACATCAAGTTGACAACGCACTGTAGAATTGTATGCCTGAAACCTATGTAATCCTTGCTAACAGATGTCACCCCAAAAAGTCTATCAATAAAAAACGAATTAAGAAACAAAACAAAACAAAGCAAAAATAAAAAAATGAGAAAAAGAAGCTCATGGATACACAGAATTAGATTGATGGTTGCCAGAGACAGGAGTTGGGAGTTAATAAAAATAGGTGAAGAGGGTCAAAATGTACAAACTCCCAGTTATAAAATAAATAAGTCCTGGGGATATAATGTACAGCATGGTAATTATAGTTAATAATACCATAGTGCATAGTTGAAAGTGTCTAAGAGAGTAGATCTTAAAAGTTCTCATCACAGGGAGTTCCCTGATGGTGTAGTGGAGCTGTCAGTGCTGTGGCCTGGGTTCGATTCCCAGCCAGGGAGCTACCCACATACCAAAAAGCAAAAAAAAAAAAAAAAAAAAAAAAGTTCTTATCACACAAAAAAAGAGTTTTTATAACTATATGAAGTATCAGATGTCAACTAGACTTATTGCAGTGATCATTTCACAATATATACAAATATCAAATCATTATGTTGTACACCTGAAACAAATATAATGTTATATGTCAATTTTACCTCAATAAAAACAGGCAACAAAAAAGGAAGAACCACTTCATTGATGTCCTTTGCATTTTATACTTCAGCACATACTCTTTCAGAAGGGGAGGAAAATTTTTTACCTTTATTATCTTAATTCTTTAAAGTACAGCTATTCTTCAGTTCTTTAATATTTCATTTTCACAAACATATTCTAAATTTAATCTAAAGGTGCTATGAGCTAGAACCTGGATGGGACTTAGTATTAAGGGGCAGGATCCAAAAGTTTCATGACTGATTCTAGATGCTAAAGCAGGACCTTTGAGAAGTTTTGATGTTAGTTAAAAGTGAAAGCTTACTTTGTAAGCTGGAATAATTGAGCTGGAATAATTGAGCTGCAAAGACAAGGTTGCTATTTTAATGAAGACCATTGGAATGTAAACAGGCACACATGTGTGTTTTAATTTATTTGGAGTATACCTACCCATTGAAAATTATCCCTGACACATCCATGGACAATTTAAGCTATGCTTCAGCCTTGTTTAGGACATACTCAGCATGTCAGGTATCTCACCACCTTTCCCCACATAAGCCTTGCAGGTTGTTTATTTGTAGAAAGTCTGAAATCCAGAACATACGTTTCCTCCCCCATAATTACAGAAAGGTTCTTCAGCCATTAGGCAAGCCGAGAACCCCACTTAAGCTTTAAGGTAACTGCAGTGGAATCAAGTATTAAGAGTGATGTAAGACCTTATACCACCATCATGCAGAACAACATTCTTATGAAAACATTCTGTTAAGAGATGCCAGGAGCACCCTGTGCCCACGTCAGTGGCCATGTGGAACCCTTTGTGTTAGACCTCCTGGGTGTGGGAGTGGGAATCCCTCATAGGACAAGATCAGAAGAGTGGGGCCAAAGGGTTGGGCCACGGCACCTCTTACTTTCAAAGGGCTTAAATTTGCTGTGGGCTGAGTGAGACAGAGTCCTATACTAATGAGTACTGTCTCCTTGCAATGGGGGAGGAGGAGGCAGCACAGATTTGCTATTCAGAGTCCAAATGAAAGGGGAAGGGGGTGGATAAGGCAGGGAGGGGAGTCAAATATATGGTGATGGAAGGAGAACTAACTGAGTGGTGAACCCACAAAGCAACACATGGATGATGCACTGTAGAATTGTACACCTGGAAGCTATGTAAGTTTTACTAACCAATGTCACCCCAATGAATTTATCAATAAAAAATAAATAAAATAAGTAAAATAACAATAAATAACTAGGAACTGACAACTAACTGGCTTACAACATGTCAGGTATCATTCAAATTGCTTTGTATTTAATTAGTTCTCAGAGAGTATGAAATGGCCATTTCTGTAGGTCAGAACTGGTCAAATGTTCATCCTCTTGGCGTGGTTCAAACTGCCAATTTACAGATTCTCCCACCTTACAGATTTGAAAGAAAGACATACATAACATGCCCAATGTCACAAAGCTAATGAGATCTACATGGGAACAAATCTAATGAGAACAAATGGTACTCCAAAGGGGACGATTGAAGACATTTAATGAAAGATGGGTGAAGGGAAACCAGCAAGGATGGAGAAGCTCCCCGAAAAGCCAGCCCAGAGAACAGCGATGGGCACCTGGCGGCACTAGACCTGTATGTAAAGGGGCCAGGTGAGCAAAATATCAAAGGTAGGTGTGTGTGTGTGTGTGTGTGTGTGTGTGTGTGTATCTGTGTCTGTGGGGATGGCTAGATGTCACCATTACTTAAGTATGGTCTTAAAAATGGAGTGAGCGTTGTTTATTATTCATAACTAAAAGGGCTGACGTCAGGTGGTTATTCTTCTTAATGCATAGTGCCTGTCAAAATCCTCTGTAGGAGACATTCTGGGCACAGCAGGGGCATTTCCTGGACCGTTGCAATGGAATAACAGCTAGATATTACTCGTGAGTTCTTAAATCACATCCATTTATCATCAACCCTTAATTAATGGGTACCCCACTGACCGGCACACAACTAGACTTCTGTCCTTCTGTCTCCCCTTCCTCTCCAGCTCTCTGCCAACTTACATTTAGAAGGAAAGGGGAATGGAGAGGCAAACACGTTAATATTAGGGCTTTACAAAGCCATCCATTCCCAGAGCAGTAACTCCTTTGCAAGTGTGTGGACTTTGCCAGTCCAACCTGACTAGTCTCTCAGTCCTCCATATTCGTCTGCTGTCCAGCCTCTGTGCTGGTCCGAACTGCAATATTCCTATGCTCAGACCTGTGACTATCGCTTGGCCCTGAGCTCACTTCAGCTTCTGTGATTCCTGCCAGGTAACTGCAGGGGCAGACCCTGGTTGTGCTGGCTGGTCCCTTCTGTGACCAGTGGCCCCAGATCCCAACGTGCCCACCTTCTTCCATTGACTCCCACCTCCAGATGCTGCTGATAGGTGGAAATCTGTGCCTTTCACAGAAATAAGTACAAATCTGAGAAATGATTCCTACAGAGGGAAGCCAGGTGGTCCTACCCTGAATGTCCAAGGATGTCTTTAGTCCTAAAGATAATTTCACCTACTTTAAAACCTGAGAGCTTCCCAATCAACACCCATGATGTCCAAAGCTGGCCGGATTTCCCCGCATGCTCCTGAGAATCCAATACTCCCCAAACTTTACACATCAGAGGTGAGGCCATGAGTCATGCTTCAAATGGATCCTCCCTGTCTCTTTTATTTTTTTGAAGAAAACTCCCCTTCACCTTAAACCCAAGTTTTTAAAATTTCAAAGTTCCTAATGTTTACACATGAAGAGCACTTTATATTATACTTTTATGAGAAAATTACATAATAATCAGGCTGTTACGAAAACTTTATTCCAGGAAGCATCTTGCAGACTCTGTCCTAAGGTCAGTACACATTCATGTCCATCTCCTTCACCTTCTGTGTCCACAATACTGTATAGTGAGAAGAAATATTATAGGAAGACTCTGCCACATGGAAAAATCCTGAAAGGGGGTTTGGAATCATCAGAAATTATTCATAGTATTATTGGCATTAAGTATTTTATGTGGTATTGTCCGTCTTCAAACATTGTTAAGTCATGTACAACACACGAGGGCTGTCCAGAAACCCCCCAGCCATAAATGCCTCTATTTTCCATATTTCATGGCTGGGTACTTTTCAGATGGCCCTCATATATGGTATTATATAAACACACTACTCTGTCCCAACTATTTCTGGTACTTGAGAGGTTCTATACAAAAAAATTCCATTTAATTCTTAGTGCTACCTTTTCCAATAGTTCAGATGATTCTCCTCATAAAGAAATTGCTCTTCTATTTTTAAACTTTCCTTCCATGCATAAATTACCACTTCTATAAAATAAATCTAGAATTATAAAGCTGGGAAGAACTACTTGATAAGAAATCAAGTCTATCTCCAAACCTTCTTGCAGGACATCTTAAGCCAGTCTCCAAAGCTGACATTTGTTCTATGATGTGACCTTCCTTTCCCACCTTTAAGGAGGAGATTTCCCGCCGCCGCCATCACTTGCTCCAAGTCATAAAAGTCCTTCTTTGCTCCCACCCTTCTCTTTACCATCCTGACTTCATACTTCATTCTCTGCTCCTTCTGGTGACAGGAGTTGCGCTCTGAAGCTGCAGGCAGTGCCCTTCGGTGACTCTCAGCCATCTCATTCTCACTCTCAGGATATTTTCCAATACCTCTGCTTGTGTCCGTGAAAGCTTCACTTAGGTCAGTGTCCCCACAGTTAGCAGAGCAGGGGCTAGAACTAGCAGTAGATGGCTGTTTGGAATCATAAGTACCAGACCTACAAATGATTCCTGGGAAAAGAGCTTCTATATTCTGAGCGTCCTGCTCCTCACCCCTCACCACCTCTGTCTGGTATTGGGTGAGCATCATTTAAGGATCAATTCCTCGGCCTTAAAAAAAGAATGAAATACTGCCATTTGTGACAATATGGATGGATCGTGAGATCATCATGCTAAGCAAAATCAGTCAGAACGAAAAAGTTGAGAAGCACATGATTTCACTCATATATGGGATATAAAACTGAAAGCAATGAAGGAACAAGACAAACACACATCCTCACAGACCCAGACAGAGGACCCGGGGAGAGGGGTGGGTGGTATGGGGGGAGCAGGGATCAAATATATAAAGATGGAAAAAGTACTGACTCTGGGTGGTGAGCACACAGTGCAACACATAGATGTTGTATTATAGAAATGTACACTTGAAACCTATATAATTTTACAAACCAATGTCACCCCAACAAATTTAATAAAATTTTTCAAAAAAAGTATCCATTCCAATGTCCCTTCTTCTGTCCCACTTAGGAGAGGTGCATTCTCCTCTGGGCTCTGAATTGTCCTTCTCCACTCTTACATGTCCCATCCCATTCTACTGTATATTGATGTTCCTTGACTGTTCACATACTTCATTAGGAACATCTTTATGAGAGCCCGTGATTGGTTCTGCAGGATTGCTGAGTTCAATTTATGTAGTTTGAGCTTTTTGAAAAGTCTCATGTCAGGCCCCTCCTGGGTGATTATGAAGCCCTTTTGGGAGCATCATGGTAATATTTTTTATTATTATTGGTGCCTTCTTGGAAACTTTCTACTTTCTGTCACTTGGGTTATTCTTCTCAATGTTCACAAGGTGATTCCTGCTGTCCCTGCAAGATACAACTTTTCCTGGAGCCATGTTTTCTATCCTGAACGCTGGTAGGACAAGTTGTTCCTTTCATCATCCTTGTTTTCTTCATGTTCCTGGGAATCGCCCCATTTTATCCCACAGGCTGTCGGTATGAGGGGAGATAATGTACTGCCTTGGGCTTATAAGCACTAGAAACATTCTGTATGAGACTTTCAGAATATTGTCTCAATCAACCTCTACAATAATGTGTATGTGAATGAGTTAAGCTCCTTTTATAGAAGATGAATCACAGTAGATCAAGAAACTCACCACTCAGTTCTTCTCAGTCCTACATCAGAGCGCTTTCTGCTAGGACAGTTCTTCATATCAGTGGTGACAGCGGCACTTGAGAACTTGTAGGGACCCAGGGTTTCAACAAGCCCATGTATTTGGATACATATTCTGCTTTGAGGATCACTTCATGAGGCCAGTGATTCTCCACCCTGACTGCACAGTAGACTCCTCTGTGAAGTTTTA
This sequence comes from Lyroderma lyra, assembly GCA_004026885.1. Classification (NCBI taxonomy): domain Eukaryota; kingdom Metazoa; phylum Chordata; class Mammalia; order Chiroptera; family Megadermatidae; genus Lyroderma; species Lyroderma lyra. The sequence goes on along the minus strand of PVJL010000730.1, from coordinate 345,457 downwards.
AAAAAATAGTAATACCTAGGCCTGAGGCCCATACAGGTTAGCTCAGAATCTTCAAAGACTCAGGCTTCAGTATCTTTTTAAACAATCCCCAGGTAATAATTCTAATTGCACCTAGACTTAAAACCCACTGCTCTAGAAGATGCAGTCTATGTAGCCTGTGAATTTCCTGTTTTAGTCTCAATAGGCACCCTCAAAAAGGTACCTGACATGAACCTGGTCAAACACATAAATGTTCTATGGAATTCTGGAATGCTATTACTTATTAACTCTCTGTGTATTCATACAAAACATGTCTATACAAATATAAAACTCCTACACAGAAAATAACTTTGGCCAACCCCCACAATATGTGCATAACTGTTTAGATACACATCTTACCTAACAAGGAATGCAATAATTATAGGAACTTGCATGTTTAGATTTTGGATTCAATGCACATTTAATGCAGGCTTAATATTGCAATGGATTATGCTAGCTGCTTCTTATTCACTGTGTCATTGACAATATTAGCTAAATTTTTACCACAGAAAAGTGTGAACCACCTACATTAAGGTAATTGTGTAATACATACACATTTTTCTTTTTTTGCCCATCTGAACAAAGTGAAAGTTGAATGACACAAGAAAGGATCTTAGCTATGGTCACTCAGATCACTGGAATCGTAATAAGAAAGATTTTTCAGCTTCTGAACTCATTCTCCAAGTTGAAGGGTATTTTTTTCTCAAACAGAGGTAATTAGCTATTCCTGAGATAAACTGTTTGAGTTCTCATACACAGAATAAGTGATGCACATTGTTGAGAGGAGAGGGGAAGAGGAAAATGTCATTACATCAGATTGCCATTTTATATTTTACAAAGAACTTTCTCATACATTCCTAGCTGGTCACACACATTTTCATAGAACCAAGGTGTTTTCACCATAATAGCTTTTGTAGTTGGCTATAGTTCTTGTTTTTAACAATGAGTAAACAGAGGCTCCACGTGTCTAAGTCACTGGCTTAAGGTGATCAAACTTGTAGGTGGCAGGGCACAGGATTGCTGAGTTCATGGGTTTTATTTTATTTGTTTAGGCTATGCTTGCTTTAAAAAGTAGGGTAGCAATAGGCAGCAGAGGAAAGTAAGAGGTAAGCAAACCCAGAGAAGCATCCTTCCATTATACTGTGGTTAGCACTTAACATTTTAGTACATTAAATACTACCCTTAAAAAGCAAACGCCCTGCCTAAGCTGCTAATGCATATCCAAGGTACAGCTTATTCATCTGGAAAGATCTAGCATCAAGTGTTCCTATAAATAACTTCATTATCTGTAATAGAAACTCATCTATCAGCATTCTAATTAGAATGTGACTAAAGAAGTCAGTACTTAATAAGGTGTTTCTAACATTTGGTCATTGTAATAATGGCTTTGAAATTCCAGGAAAAAGTCAATTTTCCAAATTTCTTCTCACTTACATCTCTCTCTCTCTCCACAATCTCAGTTCCTGGATAAAATTACTGGTATTATTTCTTAAACCATTTTAAAAAAAAATACTAGAACAGCACAAAAATCATCATATGCTCTCCCCTCAGAGAAAACTCACTGCTCCCATTGTGGTGTGCATCCTCCCAGGCATTTCCTGTGCATACATAAGCATTTTTACCAATTAGCATCATAAGGTATGTTACCCAATTTTGCACTTAAACATATTAGGATTTCCTCTATCAGGTCATTACGTAACCCTTGTTTGTAAGCAATTGTGGATCTAGGTAATAGACTCCATGTTGATTTTTAAAAAATATGTAGGGTTGATGTTGACTGAAAGAACGTTAATAGATGTGCTAGAAAGAAGTTGACATAATGAAGGAAGTGGATTATAGCAATTGTTAAAAAAAAAAGGGCTGAGCAGTCCTACCAGGTATATGATTTAACTCACTGCACCCAAGAAGTCTCTGGGACATTTGAAAGAAATGTAAGTATAAGGGGATGGTAAATTTTTCTGAGAGAACTAAATTAGTATTGACCACATTTCTCTTGCTGGGGTAGTGAGTGTCTCCGCATTACTATGGTTAAACTATTAATCCCTGCAGAAGGAGCAGGATGTGTCCACACAACCTGAGGCCTCACTACCCAGGCTGAGCTCCATTGAGTTCTATTGCATGTAAAACAGCAGCATGTTACCTGAATGAAGGCTATCATCTGGACTCCACAATTCACTCCAGGACTCCAGAGAAAAATATCATGTAGACTTCTTTAGGCTTGATGACTCCATAACTTGTTTTGCAGATCCCTGTGTGATTAGGATGGAACTGCTGGTTACCAATAGGCTGGACCATATGCCTTTAGATTTGCAATTTTTTTTCTTCATTTGAGAGAACCCTAAATTCCTGTTTTCTTACAACACTGGGCCTGAATCTTAGAGAAAATTGAAAAGCAGGTGTTTCTTTACTGTGAGGCAAACAGCTAACCTAAGTGGAACTCGTCAGTGTCTGAAAGTGCAGGCCTTTTTACCACAATGCTCCATTTTTCTGAATTAGTAGTAACCGCTAAAAAGTGTGCTGAGATTACCTAATAGCACTAAACATAAGCCAATTTCATACAGTAGTGAAATCAAGCTTTAAGACTCTGAATTAGGGAATGATAGGGCCTGACTAATCTCCAAATCTAAATTTTAAATTTATTGATGCTGTACGCAGAATCCGTAACTTGCTTCTAATCAACTGAATATGGCAAAGGTGATGGGAAGCTGCTCCTTTGATTATGTTGTCATCTAAAGTTCTGTCTTGCTAGGAGACACACTCTAGAGCAGGGGTGTCTAACCTTTTGGTTTCTGTGGAACACACTGGAAGAACTGTCCTGAGCCACACATAAAATACACTAACACTAATGACGGTCGAACTAAAAAAGGTCTGTGCATAATTTTTGTACTGTTTTAAGAAAGTTTATGAATTTGTGTTGGGCCACATTCAAAGCTGTCCTGGTCCTCATGCAGCCCTTGGCCATATGTTGGACAAGTTTGCACTAGAGAATCATTCCCAGCAAGGCTATCATTCAAAATTGAAGGACAGATAAAGAGCTTCCAAAACAAGAAAAAGCTGGAGTTCATCACCACCCAAATGGTATTACAAAGAATGTTAGAGGGACTTCTTTAAGTGTGGGGGGGAAGCACAAAATTATGAATAATAAAATGGCAATAGCTACTTATCTATTAGCAATTACTTTCAATTTAAATAAATTAAAAGTTTCAATCTTAAGACATGGAGGGTATTGTGCTGAGTGGAATGTCAGACAAAGACAGATGCAATTTGATTTTGATGATATATGAAATCTAAAGAAGATAATAAACAAAACAGAAAAAGACTCAGATACAGGAAACATCTGGACAGTTTCCAGATGGGAGTGGGGATAGAGGTGATAAGGTGAAAGGATTAAGAAGTACATATTGGTTGTTACAAAGTAGTTATGGGGATGTAGGGTATAGTACAGGGGTGTCCAACCTTTAGGTTTTCCTGTGCCACACGGGACACCCATAAAATACACTACCAGTAATGATAGCTGATGAGCTAAAAAAAAAAAAAAAAAAAAGGGTCCATGTATAATTTTTGCAATGTTTTAAGAAAGTTTACAAATTTGTGTTGGGCCACATTCAAAGCTGTCCTGGGCCGCATACGACCCACAGGCCACAGGTTGGACAAAGTTGGTATAGTATAAGGAATATAGTCAATAATATTGTAATAACTATGTATAGTTTCAGATGGGTACTAGATTTATTAAGGTGATAGTTGGGAGGGGGTTAGGGACAGGGTGAAAAGGTGAAGGGATTAAGAAGTACAATTGGTAGGTATAAAACAGTCACAGAGATATACGGTAAGGAATAGGGAATGATATAATAATTATGTACAGTGCCAGGTGGGTATAAATCAGTCAGGGGGATCACTCCTTAAATTATGTAAGTGTCTAACCACAATGCTGTACACCTAAAATTATTATAATATTGAATGTAAAAGAAAAAAGAAAAGGTGGTACATATATAAAATGAAATACTACTCAGCCATAAAAAAGAAATCTTTCCATTTGCAGCAACCTGGTTGGACCTAGAGAGCGTTATGCTGAGTGCAGTAAGTCAGACAGAGACAGACAAATGTCATATGATTCCATTTATATGTGGAATCTAAAGAACAAAATAAATGAACAAACAAAACAGAATCAGACCCACAGATACAGAGAGCATTTTGATGGTTGCCAGAGGTGGGATGGGTGAAAAAGAGGAAGAAATTAAAAAGTACAAAATGACAAGTTACAAAATAGTCACAGGGATGTAAAGTACAGCATGGAGCATACAGTCAGTAATAGTGTAATAGCTATATATGGTCCAGATGGGTACCAGATTGATCGGGGTGATGACTTTGTAAGTTATATAAATGTCTCATCACTATGTTGTACGCCTGAAACTAATATAATATTGCATATCAAATGTAATTGGAAAATAAAAACATTATAAACTCAAATAGAAAAAAGTACCTAGAAACACTGGTTTGATAGCAGGGCCTCTATTTTTATAAAAAAAAGAATAAAAACCTTGTAAATGAGATTCTGTGATAACCACTTATACTTTTGAAGGCCCTAGTAGGCAATCAAATGTTAATTACAGATATTTTGTTCCCTAGCTCCAGTACCTTGAGAGTCCACACACTGTATCACCATACATATATATATATATATATATTTTTTTTTTTTTTCCCCCCTTTATCCAGTAAAAAGACCAATGGAGATGAATGAGGCCTTTGATATCATGCAAATGTTACCCTGGGCTAAAAACATACAATACTGAATTATTACACAGAGAATTAGTTTTAAATGCATTTACCATTTTTATTTCGCTATGCAGAAACATACATTCACCATGGGCTCTGTGATGCAGTAGACAGTGTAATGGAGAATATATCTTTTTGAAGGCTATTTATACCTAAACACTAAATAGTTTAATTACAGTGGAAAGTCTGTACAGTTTAAGGCTTGGCTCTGAACTAGGTTGTAAATATGGACCAGATTTGAAAATAAAACACTTCTTTCAAATAAAAGAAGAAAAATCAATTTCGAAATATAAGGAAGAAGAAAGAAAAAAAAGGAAGTCAACAGGTTTTTCTCGAGTGAAATCTCATAATATTGTAAATTAACCAAAATACAGATTTCTTCCCAAAATAATGACAATTTACATATTTAGGACTTGTTAGGGAACTTTGAAAAGCTTTCCAGATTGAATGAAGACCAAAGCAGACAATAAGGAAGAAATCACATTAATATGCTAAAATCAGTGCTACCTTATAATGAATTAAATTAGATACACAAAGCAGGATTGTAAGCATTAAATATTTCCAGAGGATCAGAGAGTTATTACTGTTTATGGGTGAGGAGTAATAAAACCAGATGAAACAAGTACAAGATTCAAGTTGTTTACTGAATAAACTCGGTTATTGGCACATCTAATCTGGGATAAACCTGACACACTGACCTAGACAGCTTCTAGCATTTTAGGGTAATCTTCATTTATCTGTAAACAAAAGATCTGTCACCTAAGAAATTGCAATTTTGTTTAGACTTTAATAATAATAAACTATGAAAGGTATGGATTGTTTATGTGTTACATGAGATCACGGTTTATATTGTTGGTTATGAACGTGCAGGTATAGCTGAAAACTTAGACACTTTGTGAAAATTAAAAATGCTGCTCTTTTGTAATTTTTATCATTGCATCATGCAGTATCAGTTTAGTGATGTTGATTCGGATTGCTTTATTATGGGAAGATCTCTCTGCCAGTGTCTTTATTAATGGTCAAGGTCAGTTCTTCTGGATTGAAAATTTCCACTGGCAGATACAAGTCAGCTGGGTTAGAAGAGGGAACTCCATATAGGCTCTGGTCTTCCTAACGGTCTGCATGACTGGATTTCTGTGCAGGCTAAGTTATTCCTGTAGAGAAGAGATTTGATCCATTACTCATTTGAAAACACCTGAGAGTTTTCCTCAGATCAAGGTCACGAGAAAAGTATCTTGCAGGTTAAGCTCTGCTCTTTTTGACAAGATATTGTAAAATACCAGAGTAAGTCACCGATATGCTTTTTCTTAACTACAACATCACCCAAGTGGCCGAAGCTCAGTGGAGAAAATCATTTTTTGCTATCTTCCAAATTACATTATCAATTTACATATGAGTGATTTCTATAATTTTTTTTCTTTAAGAGAGGCTTTTCATCAATTTGTTTCTTAAACCAATGTTAGAGAACTAACTTCTTTCATTCATACATGTAAAATGTTTAAGAGACTGTTATCACATAGCCATGTGTGCAAGCAGCTCATTGGTTACATTCAGCATTCAAAGTCCCCTAGGGATGCTTGGGCCCCGTGAGTTTTGCATGGTAGGTTAGTATGCATGACAAGTCTGCGCACACAGAGAATAGGCCGTCCGCTCGTGATGCTGGCCAAACAGCAGCTGGAAAGGCATGCACATCCTGAAGGAAAGTAGGACCACAGGACTGCATTTTTGCCTCTTCCTGAGGCACAATGCTGCACTAAAAAAAAAAAATCAACCCAAAGAATACAAAATGTAAGACATCCAAAATGAAAGTGAGTGCTCAGTTAAAAAACAAAAAGCAAAATAAATGCACAAACAGGCCATAACCAAACACAGTTGAAGAGAAAGGTTTTATGGGATATTGTTACCATCAAAAAAAGAAAGGCGTAGATTTTATTTTCCTCGTACTTGAAATACACAAATTGCACCTTTCAGAACAAAACTGTCTTAGTTCTGATTAGGCCTCATAGCAAGTGAAATCAAATTCGACCTTTCAAATTTGGTTAGTGATGAATAGAGGAAATGGATTAGAAGGGAAAACCAGTGCGACACGCAAGCAAAGCCTGTGCTTTTCCTTTATCCTCTAGCTGGCAACATATGCAAAACGTCCATAGGATGGAACCTCCAAATTTGAACCAAACCAGCACCTGCCAACCAATTCTCCATCCTCTTGGTAGCCAGCCCTGCAAATGCCAGTGAGAGAAAAAAAGGAAAGGATGGAGTCAGGTGCAGGATGCGAGGGAAGCATTCCACGCTACATGCCAGCCAAAGGCAAGCCTAGAGGGTCAGTGTCGCCTCTTACCTGGGGTCAGTCCTCTCCATCTTCCGGTGTGATCTCTGTCTCTTTATGGACCACTACTTTGGTCACTGACATGTCAGGGTGCTGCTCTTTGGCCTCTTTAATTGCCTGAGCCAGCGCCTATCCCCAGGAAATCACAGAAGGGCAAAGACAAAAAGTGGGTGGGACATGCAGATCAGTAGCAAGGTGGAGACCTAGGAGCTGGATCTCTATACACAATTTACAAACGAGGTACAGGGATTGCAAAAGGAATCCTACGTTGTCTACTGAAAAAGTAATTCAGATAACTGTTTAGGTTACATGCTGGACTAGAAGAACAGCACTGGGAAGAGCAGGACCAACAAGTGTTTCTCTGTCCCTCTGGCGGGGTATGTACCAGCTCACACACACTACCTGGTCATGGTCAATGTCTGCATCGCCTGTGATGACTATTCGCTTCTCAATTCTCGTCTCCGAAATGCCTCCTTTCACAGTCTGAAAGGAACAGACAAGCATTACAAACTAGTCTCCTTGGAGGAATAATCATTGTTCAGTGGAGGAAATGGCAGAATATGCTGACAGTTTTAAGTAATACCACTGATTTTTTCCCCTAATTTTTCAATTACAGTTGACATAAAATATTAGTTTCAGGTGTAAACATAGTGACTAGACGTTTATATGTAACTTAGGCAGTGATCTCCCCAGTAAGTCTAGTCTGCATCTGACCCCATACATAGTTACTACAATGTCTATCATTCACTCTTTGAGAACTGAAAAAGAACTCTATGGCAGCTATTTTACACTGTTAATTTGAGGAGCAAGGATGGAATGGAGTCCTCTCGATTTGGCTGGCCAGTGTTTCTGGAACACCTTGCCATATGCCAAGCATTAGAGTTAAGAGTTAAGCACAGAGTATCAGAATGTATATTCCTAAACAGAAACCTGTACACGAGGATAAATGCGCTATAAGTACAGTAGTTGTGGAGCCTTCACTGCAGCTATCCTGGCATCCTCACAGTCACATCACTATTTGCTCATGCAGCCCAACCCGGGAGAAGGCCTTACTTCCAGTAGTTCCTGTCCCACTTACTTTGGTGATGTGGGTGGTAGTCGTGGTACTGGTGGTTTCAGATGTGATCGTCTGTGCGCTCATTAGCACGCCTGGTTCCAAATCAGCACCAGGATCAACCTAAGCGAGCAAAGGACCAGAAAACACACTTAAGCTGACTCTCAATGGGCACCCATGGGGATGGGTAGATGCTGGATAAATGTAAGCAGACTCTCCTTTAGCTGGAACTCAAGCAACCAGTACTCTCAAGCACCTGCCACAAATCTCAAGCAACCGATTGCTTGAGATATGGGCAGGTTCTTGAGCTCTGGCAAACGGAGAGTCTACTATATTTACATGAGCTCTTCAGACGTTTGTTGTGGTACTTTAGGGCATTATAATGACTTAGTTATCTTGTCCAATCACTGTGCTGTTTAATCAGCCCCTGGGAGCTACTGCTACGAGGAAAAATTGAACTGAACACAGCCAGAGCGAACCACTGTTAATAAAACTGGGACTTTAGAAATGCTAGCAGTGACTGGTTGAGCTGAATACTTTTCCTTATCTATGGCTAGGGAAGTAGTTTTCTGAGCCTTTATCTACATCTTGAGATATATGAAGCCACTAAAGGGAGAAAACCAAGTGCAGTGCTCTGGTCTGCACAGACTGTCTCACCTGTGATGATTCGTACGTTATGGTTTTGGTTTCTGTGTGGACGACTGGCAATTCCTTGGTGGAAATTTCTAGCTTTCCTCCTCCTGGTGAAACACTGCCAAAACTGATGCTTTCTGTCTTCACTGTGGATGACTGTACCAATGGGAAGTAGGCAGAGTGGCTATTAGAGTTGGCACAAACACAGTTTTGGTTTCTTTCCTCCCCATTTGGTGGATACATAAAATAAATGTTTACATATTACATGAAGGGAAAGTTGGGGGAGTGGGACACACAACAGATACAGGTCCAGGAGTCTCCCAGAATGCCACAGCATTTTTATATGGAATGTTCCAGGTAAAGGAAAACATTCTGAAGGATAGAGATGAAACTATTTTTACGTTCCCCTTCCTCTATCTCATAAACTAACCTTAATACATTAAAAATCATAAATTTACCTTTATTTAATAACTTCCTAGGAAGACGGAATAAAAGACATGAACACTTCCCTCTCAAATACTTCAAGAATCTCAATAAAAGAGGATAAAGAATAAAGTTCTGGTATTTAGTACCTGGATAAGCATGGTTTGGGGTCCTTCTGGATAAGTACGTTGATAAGAAATAAATTTACCAAATTTTCTAGTATCTTGGCTGGACATGCATTCCCCAGGTTTATTGCCAATTACAGTAATTACGATAAGAGTGGAAACCATTTCCTGGAACTACCCATTATTAAGAATCAATTACATATGTTTGCATGTGACCCAAAAGATGGAAACCAGCATGGAGACCCGTAATTGCCAAGCAGTCAGAAATAAGAGAATTGCAGTTGGAAAAAGCAGAAAATTAAACTCAGCTTCATCTTTACACTTAACGAATTTCAAGGACTCACACGTCAGCTTACTTGAATGCTGAAAATATCATTAACTAATAGTTACCTCAAAATGAGGTTTTTGTTCCAGAGTTTCAGAAATGTGGATGGCTAGGCTCTGCTGCTCCTCTGGCTCATGGGAGGCAGTGGGCACTTCTTCCTGCTGGAGTACAGCCTCCTCGGCCACCTCCCCCTTCTCCTGTTTAGCCCCGTCTGTCAGGGCAGGGCCCTCCTTCCCTTTAATGCTAGAAGCATTGGCAGATGCGGCTGGTGCTGCAGCCCCCACGTCCTCTCCAGCTGCAGAAGAAGCATCCCCACTCGCGTGCACACTCATCACACGTCTTTCCTCCACCAGCACAGTTTCCTGCACAACCTTCTCAGTGCTAAGTGGCTGGGGGTGCTGGCTTGGTTCGGTCTCTGTTTCGCTGGACCCCGTCTTTGTTTCCGTTTTCTGTGTGGGAAAAGAGCGTGGTGTCAGTGCAACTTTCCGTGAACCAAAGATCAAAACACAAAAACAACCCAAAAGCTGCCACTCACCAGCGTGCCTAAAGCCAGAGTCAAGTGCTTATAACCAGAAACACTTATAAAGAGCGAATTGGCTTTCATTCCTCCCGCTAGACTCTTTTGATGCCTGCCCTCTGCCCCAGGACACACATTTAACCTCTGCTGCTACTCTGGAACCCCCGCCAAAGAGACAGAACGCAGTATCACATGCAATTAAAAACAAAGCAAAAGAAAACAAAAAGCACTGTAGCACATTCACATGGGTTTTGGCTGCTTTCTTAGACCTAACAGATGACTTTAAAAAATTAAGTACGATTAAAATTTCTCAACACAAGTGCCTTTTGAAATATATGATGTACGTTCTTATAATGGGACTAAAGGCATATGACAGATATGCTAAGGAGGCACAAAGGAAAACAACTGAAGGCGACTTCGAGGTGTTTAAGGCAAAGCCACTTGGATGCAACACACACACACACACACACACACACACACACACACACACGTAAAGAAATAAAGAAAAGCAAATAGGCAGAGTCAGGAACACCAAGGAAGGAAGCAGAAGACCACCTGAACCCAGCTTTGAGCCGTAGAAGTAACCCCTCCTATGAATTCTGTTGGTTTTCTCGCAGACTCTAATAAACTGAAGATTTCAGAGCCATCCATGAGCTTTTCACCAGAAGACTGCTTAGTCTGGGTGAACAAAGAAATGGAGAGTCAAGCACAGGGTTAGGGTACGCAGCGGGTGCAGGCACACACACACTCACAGCTGGTTGGACAAAACCGTAGGCAGAGGAGGAAGGGTGAAGGGGGGAAGGAATCTACAGATTTCGGAAACGGAAAAGAATGGGAAATAAAATAGCAAATTGAGGCGACCATGAGCTCTTGTTTGGTAAAGCGGAGAGTGTTGTTAGGATTAGGGAGGTGCTGGTTTAAGCAGATAATTTTCCCTTCATTGCAAGCGCCAGCAGCACTACCACATCTCGGGAACGGGGAGCTGGAAATAAAACGGAAAGTATTTTAATGCTCGCTGGACTGTGGTGCTGATTTAACCACGACAAAAATTAAAAAGCTTGGGTTGGCTGCTCTGAACATAAAGCCAAACAGCGAGAGAAACAGAAAGGTCAGGGTGGAAGGGCGCTGCCTCAAAAACGTCATGCTGGAATCTGCAACGGTGGCCCAAATGAAAGGCACTGGTTACCACGACTCGGGACGCGGCCGACTCGGTAAGGTAATGAGCAGTAGCCACGGTGAAGGCCGGTTCCTGGGAGTACCTCCATTCGGACAGGCTCTTCTTTCTGGGCCCAAAGAGCCCCACCTTCAAGGCCTCGCCCTCCGGAGACTGCTCCGTTTTGCTCAACCGCACGCTCTCCCGGCCCAAGTGCACGGCCGCCTCCCTTCCCAGCATCGGAGCTGTCTTGAGGTCGTCGTCTTCAGGACTCTGCCTTCGGGACTCGGCTTCCTTGATGGGAGCCAGGGATTCTGACAATCTCCGTTTTGGAGTGTGGACCTCGGGTCCCCTCCTGGATTTCTCATCAGTGATGGCTTCTAGGACCTCGTACTCTGTCATGACAGGGATGATCTTCACTGACTCCATTTTCTGAAGTGCTTCAAAAGTGGAGGGCTGCATTCCCTTCTCCCCGTCTTTAGCTTTTCCAGTCATGGTAACAATTTTTCCAGATACAGTGTCATACGATTTTCCTAGAGTGTATATTTTCTGTTTGTTCTCTTCTTTCAATTGCATCTCTCGGGCCAAGTCATCAAAGCTCTGCATTTCAATGGCACTAGATCTTAACATGTCGGTGGGGATGTCACCAGCTCTACTGCTCACGGTCACCACCTTGTAAGTCACAATCTTTTTCGAATCACCATCAACTACCTCAGTAGGTATTTTGTCTACAATAACCCAATCCTCTGTGCCCTATATTTGAAATATAAAAGCTAAATTAGAAATTCTCACGGCATCTCATTTCTAAAGTAAGAATCCTTTATGAAAATCAGGGTGAGAGCTACACTGAGGTCTGTGATGTGACTATACACAGCTAGTGTTATTATCTAATAATTATGGCTACACGCTCTTCTCATATGAAATTCATAAACTAAAACTTTCCATTCGGAATAGAGTCTGTAAGCAGGGCTGCAAGTTCAGTTTTTTTTTTAGTAAGGAACATACTTTGGTGGTAAATTTTGTAAAAAATACATTTGCTCTTATGCTAAACATCTGATTATATTGTATTTCAAGATTATATAACATTACTGAAGTGCTTATACAAGTTATTTAGCTTATGTGGACACAAAAAAGGTAGTTTTCCATTTAAACATAACACTTCACATCTGCTATTTTCCCAAGAAACTTGCAGCATTCCACAAATTTCTGTAAACACCATTTTTCATGTTTATAAATTATCTTCCTTATATAGGAGACTGAATCCACTATAGTACTTATTATCCAGGAAATACAGAGAGAGCCTCTGTTGAAGACATTGTAATGGAATATTCTCTACTTTTGGGATACTGTTGGGGCCTCTTATAAATAGGCTATAGTGGTCTGCACAGTGTTCCAACATTATTTACAACCAAAGTTCATGGTCTAGGTACTTTCTTTGCCACAATTTTTTAAGTGTTAGTTCCAATAAAGCAGAAGAAATGAAAGTTAGGAAACGTTTGCCTTTGGGAAGCCTAAAAGAATGTGACCAGGCTGTTGACTAGTCTAACAGGTTACAGAGAGAAGAGAAATCAAACCAGGTGCAGATGAGCACCTTGGTTTACGTTTTAAACTAGAATGTTCTCTATTTTCATTTTTATCATTGTCTGAAAATGAGAATCTAGAAATATGCGTGCAGATTCATCAACATGTTGGTACTGGATTAAATGAAATAAATTAGAAAATAACCTCTAGGGTCGATGGGATAGTTTTCTGGAAAATGATTTGTTGAGAGGTAACCACAGAGCCTGTAGGGTCTCCTTCACGCATTTTCTTTATCACACTTGGCTAGTGGGAAAATCAATAAAAGTTCAGAACTTTCAAAATCAATCAAGGACATCTAAATTAGTATCACTCTATAGGTAAAACAGATAGTAGAACGTCCCAACAATATTATTAGAAAATATAATCATAATGCTTCAATGATCACACACAGATAAAACCACCTAGAAGCAGAAGCTATTAAGAAATGATGGCTAACCGGTAACTACAATGGTAAGAAAATTCCTCCTTCCCCTCCCCAAATCTAAGCAAAAATGATGTACCTACCTTACTTTTAAACAACGTTAATTTAAAAAGGAAAACAAAAATGAAAGACATTTTAATGACACTGATATTTGAAGAACCATTCCCTTTTGGCAAATTCCTTTGTTTGCTTTTTACCTGAGACTCAAGGAATGGAGGGCTTCCTTGCTGCAAAAATATAACTTTTTCAGAAATCTCTCTTTCTTCTTTGGTCTGTTTGAATAAAGGGGATTGGGTTGGAGAAGAGGAAGTAGAGAGTTTCCAAAAAGGCAAGTTAGGAAAAGAGTTCTTTCACTGTGCTGTATACATATAATAGTCATTCACTTTTTTTTTCTGAAGAAGTAAATCCTTCTTTATTAATTTAAAACATGGTCTGAAACCATCTCAAAGTTCAATAGTTAATTCTAAAAAGTAACAGACGATTTTTTTGAAACGCTGGTGTTTGTATGACTCAAACATTTTTCATTTCTACAAACAAAGAACATGCAAGAGCAATGTAAAGAATGCCTTGGCATTTGAACAGTGTTTATACGTAAAACATCTGCAACATAAAAGTGAGTATTAAAAGAAAACATTAAGATTTTTTAAAAAAATTAAGATAGGAGTAAGTCCTCACTTCTGTTTCTGACAAATACTTGGCTGTACTCCCTATTTAAATGCTGCCTGATAAAGAGTAAAGAAACACACATGGATCACCTCTAATTTGAATAAACACAGTTATACCTATTATTTAATAGACTGACTTCTTTATTGCTCCACAAGTAAACATAAGATATATTCAGCATTATAGCTTTATTTGAACTTTCATAGCATGGTAAATAATTTTAAAAATTCAATTTCAAAGTATCTTGGTGAAAAATTAAGCATTTTAAATCATGCTTGTCTTTAACATACAAAATTAAGAAACATTAAAGTAAATGCCATGTTAGAACTAGTTTTTTCCTTTTATCTACATTTTATCCCATTCTTTAGTATTAAATAGGCATAATTTAAGTGACAATCTATTAGCTATGGAGCCTACCTTTGTGCACACTGTACAGCTACATACAGTAGTGACAGAAATGGAAGATAAATCTAAAAAATAGCACCAAAGTTCCAAGTTTCTAGAAGAATGGAGCTTTAAAAATAAATTCTGTTGTTGTGAACAATAGGATTTCATGAGAGCTATTTAAAATTCTTGTGTTTCTACAAATCTATCAGTACTACAGTTAACTGTTTTCCTATAAGGGGTTTATACAGGGCAGCATCTGGAATATTCTCCTGAAAGACCTTCTGACAGATTTTGACAGCATCTTTCTGATATGCCCTTTAATGAGGAATAAATAAGACATTTTCAAAGGAAAAAAAAATCATGTTCTGCCCCATTTTGGAGAAAGATATTGGAAGAGACAAAATGTACCATGTGGACTCATTAAATGTGGATTTTTGTTTGCTTTACTTTCAATCATAGCCTCTTTTTCAAACAAGAATATGAAACAGGAAAGAAAGGTCAAAATTACAGGCATTTTTCAGAATACCACTGCTAGGCCTTTAATTACAATCAATGAACTAAACATTTTTTTCTAAGATGAAAGCTTAAAAATACAGTAACGGCAGGAAAACAGTGGTTGTCAGCATATACTGTTATCTGACATCACCTAATTTCAGAAAGGTCTGGTAAGAGGAAATGTCAGCACTGTCTGTATTCAGAATTGGGTATGTCCAATAACAGAAAAGGGTAACATAATCGGACAGATTGTAAAACTAAATTCTATACATGGCCAATCCCAATCCTATTAGTTCAGCTAAACAGAAGGGAAGAAGGGTTTATAATCGAAACATTTACTTATATAACAGGTTAGAACAGAGTCAGCTGGATACCCTAATCATTTCGTTTTAGTTACTTAAACATTCACCTCCGTATTGTAACTGGGAAACAAGGCCCTGCATTGGTATTCAAAATTCAGAGGTGTATCTGCTCTTGGAGGAATTGAAGGCTTCTAAAGAGCCATAATACTTTCTACCTGGGTCAGGTATTCTCAAACTAGGCCATGCATTCGAGTACTGTGGAGCGCTTTTAAATAATAGTGATGCACGGAGTGCACAACAGACTAATATAATCAGACTCTGAGGTAGAAGCCAGGCACCAGTATTTAAAAATTTTCCTGTACATAATTTTAATATGCACCTAGAAGTGTAACCCCAGGCCTGGAGAGAAAAAACATAGAAGTCAGAGTCAGAGGATGGAGATAGTTCTCCCTATCCATAAATACTCATAGATGATCCTTGATGAATGTTTTTCTTTCCCCCCCCCAAGTTAAGGCCCATCTAAAACTTGAATAGGAAAAATAGAGCTGGACCAGAAAGCAGACAGATGCACAAGTAGAGTCGATTCTAGTTATTCATGGTAGTTATATTCTATAAAGTCACTGTGAATGATCAATTAATGAATACTGAACCATTGCCCCATAGGGGAAATACAAGATTAGGTTCCTGTGAGCCTCTGGACAGAATATTTTCATCAATGATCAATACATGACCTTGTTTTAGATACATTTCTGTTTAAAGACACTTTATATATTATTATAACACTAACATCGAACTCATGGCAAACAAACTGTAACTTATTGCTGAATGAAGCTTAACTAACACACGTAGTTCCCCACAAGGCACATCACAGCCTTCTTGTGCTGAGGAACACTAGTACTATTCCTGGGGGCAATTTTAAACAGCACAATCACCAACAAACATACAAGAAAAGCAGAAATGTGGTATAAAATAGGCCATGAAAAGGACACTTATTTACAGTATGAGAGCTGAAACAAGAAAGCAGAACACTGTCTGTTCAACCTCAGCTGGGAACATTTGCATTGAGCCCAATTTTTTACCACTCTGAGCCTATCTGCAAATGACCATGAAAGCACTGTTAATACTGATTTTAGGGTTGTTATGAATTTTAGCAAGTTGGCAAATTTGCAAATATGGAACCCGTGAATGACTGACAGTAGTAAGTTCACATACTTGTAAAACAAGCAATGTTAAAAACAAAAAAGAACAATATTGGCACTGTGTAAGTGCTAATGGGTACTGCATTCTGGTTGGGGTTTGAAAATATAGTATTCAAACTTTGAAGTCACAGGGTGACCACAAAGGAATATACCTCTAATCCGGATAGGCATAAGTCCATCAAAAAGGGCTGCCATGGGAAATATTTGCGGACAGAAGATGTACCTGGAACTCTTTACATATCATACATCTGCCCTTCCTAGGTCTGGTGAACCCTACATGTGGGTCTATTTTTCAAAGTTAATGAGGACTTGGTATTATCTGCTGCTTTTGGGCATCCTTGCTGTTTGTCTGCTATTAACTAAAATACCTAAAAGTTAAAACCACCTGCAATAAAATCCCCATTTTATAGTAAACATACATAATATTCTTAGAGTATCATCACCTACATTAGTAGCTCCTTATTATACTGCTAACTCTTCATCTTCCTCTAAATCTTTATAAATTGCTAGCATTTTTTAGAAAGAAATTTATTTCTGAGTCAATCACCATAGGAAAAACACGGTCACATTAAAAACCAGAGGTCATCAGATATTTCTTTCATAATTTTATCACTGAGAAATGTCACTAAACACATTCATCTGAGCTTGGGGTCACTGAACCTAAGTTTCTTCACCCCCTGACACAAACAGTATTACTTTATTTAGGATGTCACTCTTAGAAATTAAATTATATTATCTCCTTGGAGAAATAACTAGACACCTTTCTAAATTGGTCAATTATTATTTACTTAATTTAAAATGAGGCATATTAATTAACAGGATGATATCGATGAATAATTTACTTAGAAAAATACCTCCCCTCTAAAATAAAAACCTTTTGGTTATGTGTTTGTAAACAAATATACTTTGTATTATATATGCCTCGCTGGGAGGATAAGATTACCTTTTGCACTTCTCATAAAACAAATAATAAAAGCCATGGTTTTAATATAGAAATTGGCAAGAATTTAGAGCACAAGAACTTTCTGGGTTGCTCTTAGGGCTTTCTCCAGGGCCCTCAAAAGGTCTATAAATTGGGTGTCATCAAGGGTTCTGGACAAGGGTTAGAAGGGAGCTCTGAGGCCACTCTGTCCAGTCCTACAGTCGGGGGAAATGAGCAGAGCTCTGATCACCCCAAAAGAACCTCTCTTCCTCTGGGGCCCGAAGCTCCTTAGAGTTGCTCTCTCAGAGTGCCTCTGATAACCAGGGCTAATCAGCCTTGTTGTTAAGTCATTCTTTACATCTAGCCAAGTTTTCTACAATTTCCTCTTTTCACAGAGGCAGTGGAGCACTGAGATCCAGCCTCTGAATGACAACTTAACAGACACTTGAAAGCAGTTACTAAACCAAGTCTTTGGTCTTCTCCAGTCTAAATAAGTAAACTGCTTTACTTTTCTGCACCGGACATGTTTCCTTCCTTTGATCATTTTTAAAAAGTCCTTTCTT
This sequence comes from Lyroderma lyra, assembly GCA_004026885.1. Lineage (NCBI taxonomy): Eukaryota > Metazoa > Chordata > Mammalia > Chiroptera > Megadermatidae > Lyroderma > Lyroderma lyra. The sequence continues at coordinate 327,577 of PVJL010000730.1, read as the reverse complement.
AGACTTACTGCCGTGTCTCTGTACTAACACAGAGAAAGCATTAACACCCAGGAAGAATTTAGTGTGTTCAAGGATCACCTTTTCAAGTTATTAATGTTCTTTGGGTTCACTGGTGTCATTCTCTAACAACAGAGGATTTAATAAGTGAAAAGCAACTTTTTATGAGTCTAATGGACTAGACTTGTTTATTAGCACCAACCTTTAACTTCTCTCAGCTACCACCTACACTATTCACAGTGGCTACTCCCTACCATTTCTCTTACTAACAGACTGGGAAGAGAGGCTTGGCTTTTTTGGCTTTGTTTTTGGTGGCTATTTATTTTGTTCTTTTGTCCAGAATCTGCCATATTCAGAGCCAAAATGAACTTCTTTATTTCCAACAGAGGTAGGAGCCATAGGGTAAGTCAAACTTGACCAATTACAATGAAATCTTATGAAATCATAACTAACAAGTGGTACTCCTAATGCAGGGACTATAATATTTAAATCAATCTAAATGTGGAAATTTTGACTCTTAAAACTCAATCTGAATGAAATTGGTGGTTTTTTAAAATTTTTAAATTTTTTTATTTTTTATTTTTTATGTGGGTAGTTCCCTGGCTGGGAATTGAACCCAGACCGCAGCATTGACAGCACCAAAGCCCGGCCACTACACCACCAGGGAAGTCCCTATGAAATTGGTGTTTAATGGTACAGGAATACTTTGGTAACAGTATTTTTCATTTATTCTGCATAAAAGAGCTCTTTCCTAAGTAATTCAAATGGATATATATCTTGTCACTTTTTAGCTGTGAATGGAATTGTCATGAACATAGTGACTGTGGTCACGTATAATAAATAGCTTCCAAAGGAAGTTTAGAAAATGACCGAAATGAGGGTAATTACATTCTTCTTTTCACTGCAAGGATGTAAGTATTGCATGTAGATTATTGTTTGAAGGACATGTTTCCCCATAAAGGTCTGCATTTTAATTTCTTCTATTTCATTTTCTTAGACAAATATTTAACAATAAAGGAGTCTTGATAAGAAATTAATATGATGCCAGAAAGATGCAGTTTAAAAAAAAACGACTTTTTTTGAAAGACAGATAAACGCAAGACAACGTGTAGTAGTTCACAGTGAGATTAGATTAGCACCACTGCCATTTGTGAGTCCCACACAATGGAAGCCTACAAGTGACTAATGGCAGCTGAATCCTCACACTGGCTGTAATTTAAAGAGAACTTTTCTATATGTAAGACTCTTACCTAGAAAGATATTCTGGTTTTACTGTCTCTATTAAAAATTAAATAAAAACCGGTTATAAGTTAGTTAAAATAACTAGTTATATGCATAAAAATAAAGATATGAATGAAAAATTAAATAAAATAGTAACCATACGTAGTCATTTCCAGAATAAATCATGTCCTAAAGTGCTATTAACTTGATATCATCGTTTAGTCAAACATTAGACAACCTCATCTTGTAACCAACGAGAAACACTCAAAAGTTTCAAAGCATTTCTTAATGCAGCAGAAGCAGCACATTCCGAAAAAGCGTCAGTTCTCTAAGATAATATCTCACTTTCTCCCAGCTGCGAGATGTAGGTTTACGGTTAGAATAAGCTGATGTACACTATCGCTCCCTGTGGCACTTTAAGAAGCACCTGATGGGACTGACTCAGTCCTTAGCCACCTAATCATTTTACTTTGCATGTTTTCTTTGGAGCACCGAGTATCTCAGCTCAGGTTACACACAGACAAACGGTGAGAGTCTCTACTCAGAAGCTTGCCAAGTCCTATCCCCAGGTGCAGACCCCGTAGAGAAAGGAGGCTAATAAACAGAAGACAATTGCAATCCACAGCCTGCATACCGACCTCTTCAGGGACAAGCGGTTCGATCATGGGTGCATCCTCCTGCCTGGTGGCGAGTCGCACTGGGGAGGTAGAAAGCCTCTTTTCCCATTCATTTGTGACGGCAGTGTCTGTGGAGGTTTCTAAAAAGGTTCTTTTCAGCTCACTAATATTGGTTTGATGTTTCATCAGGTCATCTTGAGTTTTATCTAGTTCCTATATTCAGAACATAAAGAATCCAACAGTCAACGTTTCACACTTATTTTCTGTTTTGTTCTCTTTTTTAAAAGTGATGTCAATGTCAACAGTAGTCAAAACAAAAGTTTTGATCACGGCTCATCACACTAACACAAACACTCTGGTGAAAATGTGATATTTCCAAGGAAAAGGAAAAAACAAACAAACCCAGGTCACGCAAGCATAAAGATCAAGAGTTTCAAAAGGTAAACTGTAAAAGCATGTAATTCACAGGTAACCAGAGAGAATTAAAATAAATACACACACAGGAAGAGAGGAAGGAAATCAGAGTAAGGTGAGAAGTCATCCCCACTGATTCACAGGTGCGAGCACGTGGTTCATGCATCATGGAGCGAGCCCACAGGTATACCACGAAAAGAAATCAACACACACAGACATGCAGCGCTATATACCAATACCAACCTCTAACATAAGATTACTATGTTTGACATACACATTTTCACCCTTTATTCGCTTAATCAGACTACTCTGAAAAAAGTGGAGAAGAAAGGGAAAGGTAAGGGGCATGATAGTCACGGAAACAAACGCCGCCCTCCACATCGCACCAGCAATATGGGAACCGGCGACGGAGCATGCTGGAAGATTGGAACACCATAGATGAACAATGATGTATCACACACTGGGTTTTGCTACTGTTTTATTTTTAGTGTTCTACCTGTGCCTTGAGCTCTGCATCTTCTTCCTGGTCCGACTGCCAGCATCAAGAAAGAGTGGGAAATAAACGCTTACCATGCAAGTGACTCTACGACTGAAGATCTATGGCCGATACAAACTTATTACAAGGGGGGGACTAGTTTGCTCTTGCATATACACAAAGCACAGCATTATCACACACAAATTATGAAGCTTAATAAGAGAGGAATAAAAGGTTCCTTGGTCAGTGGTTCTTTGCCACTGGTGGGGACTTCCACATGTGACGAGTGCACAAAGGTGTTTGGGAGGTGACAGCAAGGGCTTGGCAGACTGTCCTTAATGAACATTAGAAAGGGTTCAGGAAGTGTGGGGAGCCCCACAAACATTAAAATTCAAAAGAACTGCTATGATTTTCCAAACAGGAGCACCCCCTTGTAGTGTATGAATCCTCACAATAATCCTATGAGGTTACCTATGATTATCCTCAATTTGTAGACCAGAGAACAGAGGCTCAAAGGATTTAACAGAGAGGTTCGCACATTTAAAATCTTCTTGGAACCCTGAATTTCTTGAACTGCATACATTTAAAAGCCAATTTGGGAGGTGAGAAGACAGATATGGGGCACATAAGGAAATTAAAAAAAATAAAAAATGAAGGGCAGGACAATTTTTATGATTTTAAAATATAAATTCACCTAAATCCCACTGTGTTATCTTTATTTTTCTAATTTTAAGGACTTGTTTACTCCTTGGACTGGTACCTGAGAACCAGAACTAGGTAAGCAGGCCATGCCACATGTGCACACAGCAGTTAAGGCTGCATTTGTCCCACTGACCCAGGGCCTGCCTTTATGTCCTATGCTCCCGAGGAGGCCCAGAGTAAAATTACTGGCGAGAAGAGGGCAATATCTCGAGCAACTCAGTCTATCTGAGCCTCAGTTTTCTTATCTGCCAAAGGGGACAAGACTGCCTACCTAGCATGCCCCACCCTGATACACTGTTATGCTGTCTCCTGAACAGAAGGGAAACCATTTAAAAAGTGTCGGAGAGTGTAGAGGTAAATCTAACACAGTGCTGGCAACATGCTAATTTTTAAGTGTAAGGTGGGTTCACAGCTTATTTTTAAGCCTATGTAAACATCTACCTATGTTAACGTATTTGCACGCTTCAGATGTTATACCACAGATTTTTAAGCTGCTATATACTCGTAAACCTGAAGAATTATGAAAACATTTTTTACTTATAGCATTTAGGATTACAGTAAAATTTACTGAATGTATTAACATGTAACTAATAATTCTTATAAAATCAAGATGTAATTTGTTATATTTTGGCATAGAAAATAATTAACTTTTAATATAATTACATGATTATGTAAGAATCTGGCAAATAGTTTTACAATAGTATTTTTAACTTTAAAAATTATGATTTCCAAGCTTTGACTACAACCCTGGAATTTTCAAAGGAAGAAATTTAATAAAACTCTATGTTGAAATGATGTATAGGTACTACTTACAATATTTTTTAGTTCTTCCTAAATATCCAACTACAAAATATTGTTAATACTGAATGATGTAAAAAAATAACCTAAAGTAAATATTATCACAAAGTAAAAAAATAAATTCTGCTAGCCTTTAGGAAATAAACATTTTGGCTTCCATTACTACAGATAAATAATGTCTTTACAGAAAAATTTTAATTAGTTACTGGTAGAGAAGATGCCACATATATACATATATACACATATTCAATATATCCTAAAGATTTAATAAAGGATATGAATAGCATACTCTCTCTCCTATCACTATTCCATATGATCACTTTTTTCTCAATAAAGTACTATTACTTGTTAGCTTTTGATTTTAGAGACTGTGTTTATTTTGAGTAGCCTATGCTACATCCAGGCTACAAAAATATGTTAAGAGAAGTATTATTATTTTAACAAGCATTATTTGACCATTTGGGATTTAAATCTATTTCTGTATCTAGTCAATAAGATAATGAAATTGTGACGTTCTTCCCCACTCATCATGGCTATCATTACGTAAACAACCAAATGTTTATGTGTGAGAGCCAAATGTGATCCTAAAATTGACAGTCAGTACTGCCTGGGAACTGTTAGGAACGTAAATTCTCCATTCCCACCCAGACCTGCTTGTGAATGAGAAACGTGAGGCTGGGACCCTTCAGAGGATTCTGAGGCAGGCCACTGGTCCAGGCAACAGATTAAAACAAGAATTTAACTCTAAAAGCTAATGTGCAAAGTTCCTAAATACAGAGCCCTCCCTTCCCCCAACACATAGAGTGTTCTGGGTCGGCAACTACCAGCCACCCTCCGTTATTGTACCAACCTCCGTGGCGGTGGTTTCCCCATCAGCTGCTGTGTCCGTGCGCTCGCTGTCAGTCTATTGATCACAGAAGTGATCGGGTTCCAGGAGGAAGGCAGGAATAGAAAATAAACCCATCTGGTTAAACAGGGTATGGCACAGGCCGAACACTTCATTCTCTTTGTCTGTGATCTGAATCATACTACTTTCCCACAAGAATGCAGGTTCAAGCAAAAGCAAAAGGAAGGCCAGAGCTAGGTGTCACCAGCAGAGCCACTCAGAGGAAGACCAGAGGCACACAGCCTGTGGGAACACAGGGACTGCATTAGCCAAGCTGACCCGTCTGGTTTCATGTCTTGGGAAAACCAATTTGTCATTTATTCTCCCCCTTGTGACTGAAACCCTGGGAAAGATCTCTTAAAAATGTATGATGCAAATAAAATTGATGTTTGTATATGTTTTCTATTCTAATAATATTTCATATACTTGAAAGGTAAATTAAAATGTACATTTAAATAAAAAGCTACCGTAACAATCACTGAACTTTCAGCCCCTCATTTATACCATTTTGATCATTTACATCCATTTATGACCATCAGGCTATCTGCATTACCTATTAATTATAAAAAAAGCACATGCCAGTGACTCACAGGCATGTTTTATATATGAAAAATGTTTAACTCAATTTTAAAGTAGCATTGCTAACTGGGTATTTTTAAAGACTATATGATGTGCTAATTTTGCCCCACCCTCCAATTTCAAAAGGTATTTCAAAGTTTGTATTTAAACATTCCGTTCCCAAAAACCCCACTCAAATGAAGCAAATAATAATAATTATATAAAAATAAAAGAGAGACATCTACTTGGAAACAAATAAAACAAAGCACAGCATTTGACAGAGCCTAGGTTTTCAGGGGGAGAATTACAGGATAGCAATTTCAGGACTAGTTTTTAATATAATTCAGAGGTTTATGATTTAAAATGAAGACTATTTTCTCTCGAGGAGAATAGAGCCATAGCCATTGAAATGGGGACATCTAAACACCCTAATCTTAACTGACATACCTTCTACAAATATCAAATAACCATTATGAAAATTCTCTTCAGCAAAGACATGTGGTTAATATTTTGAAAACAAAAATTCAAAACTGGGGAGTTCTAAGGTTGTGAATCTGCCTCTTAAAATGATCTCTCATTCCCAAGAACAAGGCATGTCAAATAGAAAAGAGTGGGACAGTGTTATTTATGTTCACGTAACTCTGGCTAGGTTGACTTCCTGGCAGTCTCCCAGTCTTTCATTTTATATATTCCTAAAAGAAAAGGAGTAGGAATTCATGCAATGGTGTACATGAGGTTGCAATTCTGGAGACGTGCTACCACATCTACATGGAAAATAATTTTCAGTGGGATGGTAAAGAAAGCATGTTGATACATTTGGATAACCTGTCCACCTTGGCAATGCCTGGGAGGGGTAGCTATTAATTTTCTTGGGTGATCATTGCTATGGCGTTAGCATGGCTTCACCAACTGACAGTCTAGGGAAAGGTCAGTCTGAATCAGGAAGAGAGAGACAGGTTATTGTTCAAGTGTATAGAACAATTCAAAATCTTAGGCTTTCAAGCATAAATGAGAATGACTTGTGTTCACTGTGCTAATAAGTATGCCAAAGATTTCAAAAGTTCTTTTTCAAGGGTTTCTCTTCCTATATAGGTTATTGCCCTATCGCTTTAAAATTTACATTAGTAACTTTCCAAGCATCTTCGTTTTAGATACAGTTGTGGTGCAGAGTGAGGGGTCTGATGTCAAACTGACAAGAGCTCAAATCCTTGCTATTCAAGTCTGTGACACATTGGGCACATTTCATAATTTAATCCCAACTTCCTCCTAGTAAAATGGGAAAAACTGCCCTAACTGTATCAGGGAATAAACACTATAGGCTTTTACATGTCTGACATATACAGAGCTAAAAACACCTATAATAATTGTAATAATTATAATAATTGATATTAATATACTACATGATTATTACTACTATTTTTCCTAGCTATACACAAATACATAATAGCTTAGGCCACATCTAAACCCTCTAAAATCCTACATAGCACCTAATTCAGTCAGACACTCAAAAACTTAGTGCTTGGTCAATAAACAGTTACTCCATGAGATAACTAAGGTTGAATAAAGCAGCTTTAATACAATTGTTATTTACATAATATGCTATGACTAAACAAAACTGAAAAATGTATAGCACTATCAAGAACTATCTTACAATAAATACTATGTTAACATAATTTTAAATGTTAAAATAAGTGATCAATTTTTTCCCTCCAGATTTGAATCCTGGTTTTTTTTTTTTTTGCATGATAAAAGAGTTCTCAGAAATTCACATGTAATTACATTCTATGGTATGGTGAGCTAAATTTGTCTCACAGATAATTTGATAATTTCCATTCTGAAAATGCAAAAGAAAAAAACATCATTGGTTTACAGCTTTATAGTCTGAGATGATTAAGCTTTTTACATTGGGGTTCACTCTTGGGAAAGGCTGGAACTAATTAAGCCACCACAACATGTGAAAAATGTGAGCAGTGATAAAATATTTAAAGAGAATTATGGTCACTAGTGATTTTGCAAAACGAAAATCACAGAGCTGAACTGTATGTTGCAAAGTCACCCTGTTTTGCGGCCAAAGTGCTTGAGGCTTAGCGAATGAAACAGGCCATGTAAACAAATGACTATTTTTCTTTTTTAACTGAATGACCTACATATGTGCTCTCTAGCTCAGCTTGAACTAGAGTGCACAGCTCTTAACACTTGGCATTAAGAGATGACATTGAACCAAATAGGAGGTCTTGTGTCAGGAGAGCTGCCATGGCTGACTTAGGCTTTAGAGGAGGGCAGCGACCAGAGCTGGCTCATGGTCTGAGAGGTTTACACTAACAAGGAGAGTTATATCCTGGGAAGCTCCAGTCCCACAGTCACTAGCTTGCGAGTACTGCTGTGATTTGTTTTGCCGATGTAATGCAGACATGCCCAAGTTGAACATTAATTCTCATGCACTGATTACAACAAGATGTATATACCCTGGATTAGGCACAAGATGTATATACCCTGGATTAGGCACAAGATCTGTGTGGTTTGCTATGTATAAGCTCATTTATGTAGAATTCAGAAGAGCATACAATGGCAATCTTTTTGTTTTATGCTAGCGGATGAGTAACTCCATTGCTAAAGGAAAAATATATGCCCAGGCTGGACATATATTGTCTTTATAGATAAAACTGTGTTCTTAACTGTTGCATGTTCTAGTCCTACATTATTCAATAATATTGCCATTATGAGAAATAGTGCTATTAAAGCCAAAGATTTAAACTAGTTTTCTTCTAAAATATTTTCCATGTATGAAAAGTTATATACATACACACGTACATATATATATATGTATGTATTTGGAGCTAAGCCATATATGACCCAAGATCCTGGAAAAGGGCTCTTGTTTGGTATCAAATTGAAAAGCTTAAACATTATTTCAAACATCTGTGAAACCATTCCCATTGCTTCCCTTCTGCTGCAAAGAAATGATCATAATACCACTAAATATAGATACTTACACACCCTTGCAACACTATATGCTCACAGGTGCAGCTCACATGATTTCTAGCTAACACAGAACTGGAACGACTTGCTTTCATTTTAAGAGTGTTGCTTGGACTTTGTAAAAATTTTTTTAATGCTAGGAGTACTGGGCTTGTGTTCTGTCACAAAACCCTTCTTTTGTAGGAACAGAGGAGTGGGAGAGGCATGGGAGAGGTGTGGAGAGGAGGGTGGGGCACAGCCAGGCACCTTTGAGGGCAGCTCCTGTTCTTTTTCCGTGTTCTATTTGAAGCCTATAAAAGGGAAATTGCTGGGCTGTTCATGAGGCTGTGGCATGGTGGGAAAGGGAGCAATTAAGCAGAAAAATGGCTGGCTGCAAGGTCCACTCACCCTATGATTAAGATGAGGGACAGGACACAGACAGGTGGCATGCCTTCATGGTCGGAGGCTGAAGGCTCAAGTCCTTTCCCTACTAAACACCTGTCTGGCAGAGAGCCAGAGGCCCATCCAACTTCCCTGGCTCTTCCAGATTGTGCAGATGTGTGTGGATTTTTTGGCTCATGCTGGGTTTGAAAGAATTCATCCAATATATGCACTAGCATTGCTAGTGCTGATGAAATCTTAGCCCATTTTCACAATGTATATTAGTCTTACACAGTGAGTCTTTTCCTACATGTTTCAAAATAGTGTTTTCAATAGCAGTTCTTCTGGTACTATATCTGGTGTCATGTGGGTGTTTTAAACTGTCAAATCTTCTTTTTGACCTGACACACCCATGGGGTCTGGCTCACCTTTGTCAGTAACAATGACAAGTCTGGCAAGGCCAACAGAAGGCTGAAGTGGGGACATCTCAGAATCTCCAGGGAAGAGAGGCATGTACAGTTTTGCTACCCAGAGGATGACACATGGCTGTGTTCTTTCCCATCTCACCTCAAGTAGTATTTACCTTGAGCATAGCTAGACTGCTATGATATGATACATAGAATACTATATATCCTGATAGGATACAGTAACACTTAACATTGTCAATAGGTTCTTCAAGCAAAACAATGCAGAATGAAACCAATTTCAGCATGGGCTAATTGGTGTAAACAAGAGCTAAGTTCCTACAGCATCTCATCAATGTGATAATGAAAAGAGGTTGAACAAAACAACGTTTTTTGAGGACCTGCTGTACACTTTGGTCATGCTCCATAAATCTAGTTGAAAGGTATGTATCAGTCTTAGGTGTAATTTACTTTATTAAATGGTAGCTGGCAGACCCTTCAACTTAACCCTGATTTTTCACAGAGCTAATGGGTTATTTGCAATTGACTTCTGGCTGTGTCCGTCACCACTCATGTAATTTAGTGGGTAGCAGAATGATTCAGGGCTCGGCTCAGACTGCTACATCCACATGGTGTTGTGCCTAACCCTGGGGACGGGTTGTACTCCCCAACACACAAAAACCTCTTCACAGATTGGCACAGACAATAAATGAGGCTCTGAAAGTAGGACCACTATCGCAGCAGCCGTCTAACACTGTTGCGGACCGAAGCCCCGACCACGACAGGGAAGTGTGTTCTATGCCGAGGTACACACCTCTTCCTCTGAACTGTCACTCGGGTCATTGTCTAGTGAGGCACTCAAGGAGGCCGCCTTGGGCTCCAGGTAGCAGAGGCACATAGCCAGAGGGAAGGAGAGAGTGAGGGCATATGGCACTGAGAAGGAGGCGGAGAGCAGGAAGAAAAAGATGAAGAGGAAACAGGGCACGAGGGAGGGTGAGCGAATCGGGAGATAATGCTGCAAGCTCTGGGGGAGGAGGTTGGTTTCAGACAGGTTGGGAAAAGAGAGGTACCCATCGTCATCTAGAAGAGAAGGGAATGACTCAGGGAGCTGCAAGGAGAAGGAGAACAGGGTGGTCCCCTTGCCGGTTTGCTGTTTGTAGCTAAAAGCCACATCCTGGTCCCCTAGGTATGGCTTCCCTTTGCCCTCAGTGTCCACGGAGGGCTCTCCGTGCATGGGCACGGTGTCTTTAGGTGGCTCGAAGCCCGGAGCTTGATGGTCATTCTCCTTACACCTCCTACGGAGTTTTGTGGGAGATGCCAGGGGACAATGGTCTGATGGGGGGGACAGGGAGGATGGGTCAGTGCCAAGCCCAGGTGACTGATGTGAAAGAGACAGAGAGAGACAGAAAGCAGCAAACAGAGGTGCAAAAGGACAAAAAGAAAACTGCAATTAGTTAATTTTCTTACGGGTATCAATATCAAATTGTAAAACAAGAATTTTAGCACTAGAGCTGTTCATGAACTTTACTCAAGCTGCATGCGAACGCTGCCACGAAGGGCGACTGTCTTCTCCTGAGACAGTCAAATCTGGGGTGGGCTTTCAAAACAAGCCGGAAGGTATCTGGGGGCAATCTCCACGTCTACATGGTCACATGATCGAAACCTTTTGTTTAGATAAATAACTCTAGAAAGTTTCGGGGTTTTGAGAGCAAACATGATTTGGATCACTTAAAATGAAGACTTTCAATAACGTCTCCTGATCTCCAGCTAACAGATCTGTTACTACAGTTCAGTTGGATTTAAAAAAAAAAAAAAAAGGGTTTCCAAAGAAGTTTCTGGCCCCACTCCTATCTGATAAGCAGTTCCAATTGAGGATTCCAACAATGAGCATTTCAGAAAGTCTGACTCTCCACAAAAAACTGAGGTTCCTCTGAAAATTCCTATTTTGGCTCCTTTACCCACGATGTATGGAACTTAAACTCCGATAAGTGGTTTCAACAAGTGCACTAGCGAAAACAATGTGCTTTCTTATAATATGGCTTATAAGTATTACCTTTGCATTATTTGTGGTCCGTGAATTAGAGAAAGATACCATTTCCAGTCTTCTGGCTTTTTTATTTTAGCAGGTAAATGGTACGTTTAACTGCCTTGGTCTGAGTCCTTAAGGGAGTGATGAAGGCAGGTGTCCCCACACACGTGCTTCCCGTGAGCTCAGACTTCTGCAGGGAAAGTGAGGCTCTTCACATTCTTCCTGGCCCTGGCAGTCTCAGTGACCACAGCCAGTTTCCTCTGCAGGTGACAGAGGACTGGAGAGCAAGGAGGGGAAGAAGAAAAGCAAGCAAGCCCCGAACAGGACCCGTGCACAGTACCAAAGCTGCTACAGCCCAGGAAGTTCAAGACCGGGTCTCATGGAACTTGGAGATAGACTTCTGCTGCTGTGACACGGTGTGCTTGTGTGTGTGTGTGTGTGTGTGTGTGTGTGTACACACACTCACGTTTTGCCCAGTGACCTGACAACATGGAAGTTACCTGGCCTGCTTTGGGGCAGTTACCTAATTCTGACTTAGAAACTATAGAGACAAAGGGTAAGAAAATACACAAAATTATATCATAGATACATAGGATTTAGAAGTTTGCCTTTTTTGTATTAGACAAGTACATCTTTTCCTAATACTCCCATGTAAGGTTAAACACTGTGTTTTAAACTAGACCCTGCACCAATCCCATTCGATTGCAAATAATGCAGAAGCCCCAAGCAGACTGCTGCTCGCAGAGAGCCACTGCTGCATGGCAGAAGAGCTGCCTGGTCACCTGAAGTGATCCTGGCTAGGAAATACGCCTCCTCAAAGGAGCAGGGGACCAGTGGTTTAATAGCTATTGTCACTAATACATTTTCATTTTGTTGAAAACATGAGTACCCTCCATTTTACTTTTTGAAGATGGAGAATAAAATTAAGGTTTAATCTTCCATGTGGCATTTTAACATGATTTTTTAAAAGACAGCTTCGCACTGTGGGAAGTGAAGACGGCCAGCCACCTACTTCAGCACGTGGTCTCGGCCACAGCCTTTCTGAAGCACTTTTGGGTCAAAGTGCTGGCTTCCCAGAGACTCAGACTATGAGAGTCCTAGTTTTCTTTATCTTTTTATTTTCCCATGGCATTAAGTGACACAAAATGACGATCACTTAGTGCTACATGTTATCTAAACAAACTGCTGATCCTTTAAAATCCAATCAAATGAGAATGCCTGGATCGGTTTTGGAGCAAACTAAAAGTCATTTACTTTTGTGTGCCACTGTATCATATTTACACAGCCATGAGAATCATACGCTGGCATGAGCGATTTCAAGACATCACAGAACACATTTGCTGTTTAGGTATATTATATTCTTTTCATGTCCTATTTAAAACCTGCCTTGACGTAAGTGAAAGGAAGAGTGTAAGAACAAACTTCAGATCAAAGCACATTTTAATAGCACAAGAGACCCAAATATTCTTGCTGTCATTTCCTATCCTGCTTTTCTTTTTCTGTTTGGCAAATAATTTATCCTAAAAAAAAAAAATCCTGGACTGGGTCAGTTGGAATATCCTAAGAATTATAACAATAATATGTTATAATTTAGCTGCCACTGCTAAATTCTTGTCCAAAGGAGTATTTTTCTATAGAGTCCCAGGTGGTGAGTCCCCGCCGCATAAATCTATATTTGAAGAGTTTGAGTGCAAAAGAACATTGTTGAATCAAATTTATGCAAGTTTTAGCAAAGCCTGTTAAGTTATACAATATTTTTATTCTATTTCCTTTCATTGTGTACCATGAACATTACAGGAGCACTCTGTTTTTTCCTCATTATTATGTATAAATCTCCCAAATACATTTTCTGACTTTTAGGGCGTCGTTCTGCTACATAAAAAACCCCCAACCAGAAGTGGGCTACGTGTTTTTTTACTTTTATTTTTCTAAAAGGTTGTTTTATTATTATTTTTTGAAGTTTTATCTTTTGTATTTGGTTATATCTCCTTAGTCTCTTTTAATATGTAACAGTCTCTACTTTTTTCCCCTATGACATTGAGCTTTTGAAGAAGCCAGACTAATTTCATAGTGGAATATCTCATATTCTGTTTTGAAGGGGGACATCAATTAGTAAAATTACTGTATTTTTCTGTGTATAAGATGACTCCTACATCTTTTCTAACCCAACAATAAGAAACCCTCTCAACTGGTTACACCTGTGTGTAAGACAAACCCCAATTTTTGGTCTAACAATTTCAGATGAAAGTATCACTTTGTCTTATACATGGAAAAATAACAGAATACAAGTTTCAAGTATACAATTCTATAACACATCATATACTGACTCTGGGTGGTCAACATACAATGCAACACATAAAAAGTTGCTTTGTAGTGTTGGATCACTGGAAATAAACATAAAATTTAAAAATAAATCAAATTTTGTGGGACATGAAGTTACAGAATTTTATGAAAAAACAAAAAACAAACAAACAAAAAAAAACACAACTAGAAGAAATTGCTGCCAAATTCACTTTGCATCTTCCCTTGCAACCTTCTGCCTTAATATTGCTTTCTAAAACATGTCCACTTGCTACTTGGATGATTAGATTACAATCTTAAAACTAAGAGAGGAAACAGTGTATAAGTATAAATACATAGGGTTACTCAGTTATTTGCAGTCAGAAGACTGGCAATGTAACCATACTGTATATCTAGAAAAATATGCAGTACTTGGGCAGAGAATGGGGCCAGAAACAAAGAAAACAGCTTTAGTGACAGCTCTGAAATGTGAGCCCAAAAAGAAAAGGGGAATATGCCATTAAACCTATTTTTAAGAAATATAGACAGGACAGCTGTTGAAAGTCTTACATATCACATTGGTTGTTAGAATAAAAATGCTCCAAAAGTTAAAATGGAATCTTACAGAGGAAAAATGTTGACACAGGAAATAATTTTAGAATTGACCATATGAATGGGACTAATGCTGAAATACGAAGTAGCCTACGTCTTAACACATCCCTGGTTTACGTTCTCAGGATTTAGGAGTTCTCGCTAGCATGAGCAAGCGCTAGGAGGCAGCCTGGGAGATGTACCTTTCCCTCCTGCCGTATTGCTGCAGCAGGCGTGGCTTCCTCCACCTTTTTCCGTCTGTCCTCTTCCTCGTCATGCTCTTCCTCGGCCTTTTTCTCCGGAGTCACAGTAGTGATCAAGTTGGTCTGAGAGATGCCCTTGGTTGTGGTGTACTGGCCAGTACCAACCTCTGCAGCAGACACAGAATCCTTCATATATATTTCATGGTTTTCATTCACTGATGCTAAAAGCAAATACAATTAAAGAAATAACGTCTGAAATGGTTAAGTCAGAAGAAAGATAACCACCACCGATTCTCCCGTTATGGGAAAAAAAAATACCCCTACAAAATACCAGGTTTGTCTTCAAAACACAAGTCACCTTCACCTAAGCGCTTCTATAAATTCAACTTTCTGCATCATTTACCCTAGAATGTTTTAAAATGATTTAAATGCTCATCTCTTGAATTCACCAGAATAATTGTCACCCATTCTCAGGCTCTACGGTGAGGATGTGTGTCAGGGTGGATATGAGTTTAAGGATGGAATGCTGAGCTGCTGCCAAGCCTGTTACCCTACACAGTAATTGTCTGGGCACTGGTACCAGAGGTGTAGCAGTAAGTTCCACAAATAATAACATTTTCAGTAGACAATTGATCTAATACACTTGACTTTGAACATATCTTTAGAAGTGCCCTTCACCAAGGAGAACTTAAATGTTTTTTTAAATTATTATTATTAATGGTTGAAAAGTCTCCAACAAAATAAAAGCCACATACATAACAATAAAGCTAACCAACTTGGCCAAGATTATAAAATTCAGATGGCAAGTGAATCCATTCAACTAAAGTGCAGAAATGTTTTAATTTCTACCATACTTTAAGAAGATATGCATACATATCTACTATGATTTGCATATATTCATTTATCTCTAATATTTTGGGAAAACAAGACAAACATTGCTAATGAAATTCATGCAAAGGCAAAGCATGCAAAACATAAGAGACACAAGACACGAGTACAGCCTTTCATCACAGGTAAAATGTCTTAGTGAAAGAGATGCTCGATTCAGTTTGATGTTTAATATTTGGTACTCATTATTTTAGGTTTTAAATATAATATTTACTGAGACTTACAATTGCTGCTTTTCAAATACAGAGTAGCTAATCATAGGCAAAAATATAATCTGCTTTCATATTTTAGGAAGTTTAAAATATAAATGTAAGAAAAGATTCTAAAATCCTTTTAACAGCAAACCATTTCACTAAAGTACCTTCACTAAGATATTTTTTATCTTGTGATACTGATGAAAAAGCTCATATGAGATACAGTTACCTAATGGACCAGTGATGCTGTTCTATAGTAAATGCAATCTTGCAAAAAATAGTTCATATTCCAACATGCAGCCATAACCCCCAGATCAGCAGCACAGAAAACATATTGGCAGGACCACAAAGAGTGAGAGACAACACATACTAACATCACTTTTGGGCAGGGAGGAAGAGACAGCATGATATTAGTACATTTATTTCACATGGTCTTCTGTCTTCTCAGCAACCCTCATCACACAACAGGTCATGAGGAAAACATTCACAACAAATGGGTTCCATTGGGTAAACATCACTGAACAAAGTGGATGGCATTCAGGGAAAAAGGTGGAATTCTACGAAAGTTCCTCCAACACTGACTTACAGAATACACAAACAGATTACAGAGATTTTCTAAAGGAGACAGAAGAGTGAGACAGCGCCAAAACGAATGCATCAGTGTTCACATGGGTACTCAATATTTTGTTCAACTCAAAGCAGTCCTAATAAACATTTTATTCCAGAACGTTGGCTTTAAGTCAGATAGTCTTGAAACAGAAAACTCTTAGGAGACAGAGGATGGTAATAACTTCCTAGGCCAGCCGACAAAAGCCTATAAGGATAATTATCAATATAATTACTGAGATAGATACAATGACATCTATACCATGTAGGTCTTATTCAGTCTTTGCAACAACCCCATCAGACATGGCCTTATTCCCATTTTACAGATGATGACTATAACCCAGATGGGGGAGTTTAAATCATTTGCCTAATGCTATAGCAGTCAGAAGGCTTGGGCTTCAGCCTGGATTAATCCACATCAGGTGAGTATTCTTTCTCCTTCACTAGTTACATATATATTAGAGCACTAATAACATCATGTTTGCTTCTTCTACAAACAATTTATAGTGTCTTCCATTAGGAAAATACAATCCTTTTAATCAAGGGACTCAGGGAGCATGTTGTCCCACCAATGACATTGTGTTATGGTGAAAGGAAGGAAGAACTGAGACTATGGTGAGTGGCGGAAAAGGGTGAGGAGGAAGATCACGTGATCTCAGGCACTTGTAACTATATTTTTGTTTATGCTTTTGCTTATTACTGAAATCACACACATGCTAGAAACTTCGGTCTTCCATAAAACATCTAATCTGCAGGTGCTCCGAATTAGGAGACAGAGGTCTGGTCATGGCTCAGTTCCTAAGTTAGTACTGCCCTGCCTTGTAGCAAACAGCACATCTGCACGTAACTATAGATACAATACAAAACTGTCACACACAACAAAACCTACTCAAACTCATGATTATGTCATTCCTTAAATATGTTACTTGAGTGATTCTCTCCATGTTTTACTTACGCATTTGACTTGATAGTAGAGAACATTTACATAGCAATGTTCTCCCATTCCATGTGGTGTATAATTAATATTAACCAGGAAGATTTATAACTTAAAGTCCTTTGTTCTGTTGTTTGAATGTCATTCCTTCTATCAGATATTATTTACTGATTGATAAGAGTCACATTTTATTCATAAAATTTTTTTAGAAACAGAGATAAAGTTAACTTAGAGTTTTCTTTCTGAAACAAATCGTCTAAGACAAACCTGACCATCATTTAAGATCTGCTAGCAAAGGAACCAAATTACTTACAGGGCATGTGACTACTACACTTAGAATGAGAGCTTTTTTCTCCAAATTCAGGGTACCAACTTCAAAAAGATACTCTCTTCATCTCTACATACCAATCTTTTATGTAATTTTATATAAATCTACAATAATTGACTTTAGACTCACAAAATCACTTCTTTTTGAGGGTGGGGGATTAAAACATGTCATTCAGCCACAGACCGACAAGTATTTTTCATTGCATACTATCCCAAAGGATCTATGTTTAGTGAAAGCTCATGATGGTCTCATGTGATTGGGTAGCCACTAGAGATTATTAAGGGCCAGTAAGTGACGCCTACCTCCATCCAAACTGCGAGACATGGTATAACGTTTGCTGGATGAGCGTTCGAAGTATGGGGCAGGGCGATCGATCAACGCACTGGCTCTTCTTGTTTGGGCTTGTGTTCTGCCACTATAACGAAACTTGGAACCCAAGGTAAGGAATTTCTTTGGAGGTGCTTCTGGTAACAACAGTCTAAAGGTATAAAACAAACAAAACAAAACAAAAAAAACAAACACCAGCCTATTTAATAGAATATTAAGGAATCTAACTTTTTACTCTGTTCTGAAAGGTAAAGTGCTTTGTGTACTAAAGGATTAATACCCAATATGCAATTAAATGAGTCTGATGTTAAAAGAAAAAAAATCCATTCACACAGTACATATCAATGGGGGTGTTAGAGAGAGGGCTATAAGTAAAACGGGTTGGGCTGGACTAGTGAACGTTAGCATCCCATGGACCTAGAGTCTCTGGTTCTATAAACCCAAAGAGCAATTAAACAGGTGATGGTGGTGAAGAAAAACAGCAGTAATTCGTTACTGTGTCGACACAGACCTCACGGCCCTAATACCGCCTGTAAGCAAAGGGGTCCAAGGGTTTAAGAAATTTATGAAATTGTAAAGAATGGATTAGCCATACTATAAAATAATTAAAAACACACTAAAGATAAGAAAGAGAGGGGACATAGGACAGATTAAGTGTAAGACAAATTAAGGAGACTCCTTCAAACTTAGAAGTTCTTTTAGGATCCCTTACCAAGAAATCTGCTGACAATGAACTTGAAGGGCTAGAAAGGATATGTTTCCTTCCACATTCTGTTTCCCAACAACCTTTCCCAGTACGTGATTCTAGTCATTCTAATATTTCCTTAGGAATAAAACCAAAGTGATCTCTACCTACCTGAAAAATGTATGGTGTTCAACACATACTTTCCATAAACGCTTGGCAGCTCGATGGTTTGGCAGCTTGAAGCCAATGGTGCTTTCAAATTGTTCAAACTAAATTTAAAAAACACATTATAGAGTCAAGTTTGGAGTCATAGATAACAGAAAATCAAATAATTTACAAAATCAGAATACCACCCATAAATTTTTCCTTTTCACTAAATCAATTGCTATATGCAGAATTCATATTATACACATTCATTCATTAAAAAGAAAAAAATCTCATGTCTATCTCCTTAAAATGCTGCAGGTATTAATATATACAACCACATTATGCATATAGCAAATGTTTTATTACCAGCATGGATCTTATGAAAACTAGATGAAAAAAAAAAAAAGAATAATTAGATTCCTTCCAGAGACCAAGTTGTCTTGATCTCATTTTTAAGATTGAATATGGTTTCTCCATGACATAATGACTTCAATGGGAAGGTTCAGAAATGGCATTCTCAGGATGACATTTTCTCCTAATCCCTGGTCTGGAAATATGAGTGCTGTCCAGAAGAAATCCCATAAATGCCTCTAATTTTCAGATTGCATGGCTGGATATTTTCCAGACAGCCCTTATATGTATGTATGTATGTATGTATGTATGTATGTACGTACACACACACACACAGATATACACACATGAGGTCTGACAATTAAGTTCATGAACTCATCCTAGAGTAAGGGCTACATATTTCATTGCTGAATATTACTATGGTCACCTTTGAAGTACTCCCCTTGGGAAACTATCATTGACACCAGTGACTAGTCAACCCTTCAAAGCAATTTTGGAAAATTTTCTGGAATGGCCATCAGCGCTGTGGTCATATGAACCTTGATGCCCTGAATGTCATCAAGATGTCTTCCTTTCAATATTTCCTTTATCTTCAAGTAAAGAAAAAAGTCACTGGGAGCCAGATCAGGGCAGTAGGGAGGGTATTTCAATAGAGCTATTTGTTTATTGGCTAAAAACTCCCTCACAGACAGTGCCATGTGAGCTGGTGCATTGTAGTGATGCAAGAGCCATGAGTTGTTGATGAAAAGTTCAGGTCATTTTCATCTAACTTTTTCATGCAGCCTTTTCAGCACTTCCAAATAGTAAGCTTGGTTGACTGTCCACTTGGTACAAAGTCATAATTAACAATCCCTCTGATATGAAAATAGGTTAGCAACATCGTTTTGATTCTTGATTTGGACTGATGAAATTTTTTGGTTGTGAAGAACTGGCTGACTTCCATCGTGCCCTTTGAGACTTTGTTTCACGGTCATACTGGTACACCCATGCTTCATCACCAGTGATAACATGGCTCAAAACATTGTCCTGCCTTTCCAAAAGTTCTTGGCAAACTTCTTCTCTCCTTTGCTTTTTTTTCATTGGTGAGCTCCTTCAGGATCATTTGTGCACACACCTTTCTCATGCCAAGATTTTCAGTTAAGATTTTCCTAACTGTTTTTCTATCAATGTTTACTTGGTCTGAGATGTTTCTCACAGTCAGCCAATGATTCTGACACACTATTGGATGAATTTTTGCAATGTTTTTGTCAGTTCTGCTTGTTACTGGCTGCCCTGACCTTTCTTCATCAGTGATGTTTCCTCCCCTCAGAAAAACATTTAATCTATTTACACTTCTGTTTTCTTCAATGGCATTATCCCCATAAACTTGGACTTATATATTCCTGATTTTACTTCTACTCAAGTTTAACAAGAAATTTAATGTTTTTTCATTGCTAATTCAAGTTCCAACATTCTCACAATGGCACACAAAAACATGCAACAACAATAATGAATACCATTCAGCAAGAAACCGCCACATGTCAACATGAACACAGCTGTGGGACAGAGATATATCAAGGTTATGAAATCCCACCAACTTGTTTGTACAGTGTTGCCAACATAAATGCCTGATGGCAAATATGTGAACTTAATTGTCAGACCTTGTACCCTATGTATTTGATGACTTGGTATCTGACACTGTTGATGTTATTTGTGCATTCTAATATGGATTATTCTATTAAACGCTAACATCTCTTAATATCTGAGGGCTGTCTGGAGAAAATATCCAGCCATCAATGCCTCTATTTCTCATATAATACATGGCTGGATACTTTCCAGACAGCATTCATATATAGGATCAGAAATTAGGAGGGCATACTTTCATATTTTTCAGCATGTATAATTCAGATGACACTCTTATCAGCCATTTGATTTTTTTAAGGTGAAATATCTGATTTTCTGAGTAATAAACTTTAATACTATTACTGTAGATACTCATTAATTTTTTATTTTTTGAAGACAATATGCAACCAGCCACCAGAGGGCAATCGTAAACAGTAAAGGCTTTCCAAAAGAGCACACAACCACGAGACTACTGATACCATCAACAGCAAAAGTAATTTATGGGCAAAGAACTAAGAGGAGGGGTCCTCTGCGTGGCATGTGAGAGATATGCTTGACCTCTATTTCTTGATTGTTGAGAGGGACTGGGCAAGGGAAGCCTGAGAAATACATCACAGGTTGCTTTAACTGCATTGCCTTGCCTGATTGCTCACCGTGGATGCTCACGCTCAGTGGACATAAAAATTGCTACTGTCCAACTGACCTAGTCAATCAACAAGCCATTCTCCATTTATTTATCCTGCACTTAATATGTCCCAGATACTATGCTAAGGCCAGGAGTTTGAAAAAAGTGTCAACTCACTCCTGCTACAAGCCAAGAAGATTCTCTTAAGGATGTTGGAGGCCCTTGCACTTTTTAAATGTTTATCTATCTCCCTGTGTTTTGTTTCCATTTCTTTCAATCTCTTCAGAGACTTCATGCCAGCAATAATTTCTTCTCACTCATTCCCCTTAGCCCAGAAATGTGACTGTAAAAAAGGGGAAGGAAACAACTTTCCTTGGTCTTGCTTCTGCTTGATCCAGAACTCTCACCTCCTCACTTCTAAATGTCAGGAAGGAGAAGCCTCCACTATGTCAGTCACTCCTTGTGTCACTGCAACCTGCCAGGTTCTCCTAATACCTTCCTGAACTCTTAAATGTCAATGGCACAAAAGGATCTGATTGTGAACTTCGATGCACTTCACTTAGTTTTTATCCCGCACCTTCTCTGAGGCATTTGGCACTGCTGATTAACCACATCACTTGTACCTCATCTCCTTACCAGCTTGTCACTGTGACTGTTTTTGTCCCTTCTTTTCTTTCTCTGGCTGATTCTTAGTCTATGTTCCTCTTCTACCTACCTACCTTTCTCTCAAAAAGTGGTGTTAACCAGAGTTTTTGTTTTAGGGTCTCTTTTGTTCTTTAACTTCTGTTTTTGTGTAATTTATTCCATGCCTGAGGCTTTGAATAAAATGTATACAGTTCATGACTCTATTCAAGTCCTATATTTCTTACATGTACTATGCAAGAAATCACCCTTGGAAATCTGTCCCAATTTTTTTTCTGAAATTCTCCCTGTTTTTTCTCTCTTGTCTAATAATATTATCTCCATCAACTCCCCTCACGCAAACTGAAAACCTCTGATTATCCTGGACTCTTTCTTCCTTTTATCCTTTCCCCACCCTGTTTCTAAGACCTACTGCTTTGTCTCTGAAAGCTCTCTCTCAAATTTGCTCCTTCCATTCGATTCCTAGAACCCCTGCCCTAGTTTAGGTCTTATCATATCACATTACTAAGTAACTGAATTTCATTAAGAAATCCATCAATCCAAGATATTCATGAAGTCGTGTCACATTCTAATTTAAAACCTCCCATGGCTCACTATTGTCTGATACATTTCCCCAAATTTCCCTTCAGGCCTCTGACAACTAAGTTCATTCCATGTCTATGGGAGATTATCTCATCTGTACCATGACGTTGTAATTCTACGTGTGTTGAGTCCGCTTCTCTGCTAAACAGAAAGTCCCTTAGGACAGAAACAAGGTCTTATTTACCTTTTATTTCCAAAGCCCAACATGGTGCCTGGCAACAATAGATACTCACTGAATAAATGTTTAATGAACCCAAATGAATATCCATCAGTTAGAATTTTAACATGTAATCTTTAAGAAATATTTTTAAAATTACTGCAATTTCAGGTACAGGAAAGCTTATAGATTATTTCAGTCTTCATAGATAGATATGACTTTATATATATTAAACACGACTGCTTGCTTTAATAGTCTGATTTTTGAAGACAGGAGCTAATTCTATATATTACACCAGAAAGTGTTCAGAGATGTAAATGACATGTGATCTTACAGCTTTGTCTCCATTGCATTAACTACACTGATTAGAAATGGAGACACTTATTATCTATTAAACAGATAATAACAGATATTTACTACCTATTATGTATAAACCACTAAGGAAGATATAAATTTCAATAGATCATGGGTGCTGTTGCCCAAGGAATAAGGCTTAGTTAACAATTCTGACTCTTCTATTAGCCTCTCTGATTTAAAAAAAAGAAGGTGGAAATATATTAGGCTGTGAAATAGTCACATAATTTATACTAGGTATCCCTTATTCTAATCTTTCCAGTACCTGATGTACATTATCTCTAAGCTATTCACATGAGGATGATATGAGATTTGGAGGACACAGAGAGAGAGCATGGAGACATAATAACAGGACAGACAGGAAGAAATATTCTTTATTCACGAAGAGCTTTAATGACTAAAAATTCCTTTTCAACCAATGCTTGAAATCTACAAAACATTATTCATGAATCTGGATTTTCTATTAAAATATGTAAAAACAACCTTTCAATTAATGTATGCAGTGGGGAAAAAGTTGAAATAACAAAACAGAACATTTTATTGATTACTTTTATTAGACAAACTTACTATAAATTCTGTTAAGCAATTTAGACATAACTCATCCTATGTCATGCAATGTCAAAAACTTGTGAGCAGATAATTTAAATTTTTGTTTGCTATCAGGCACCTTTTTTTCCCAACATACATGCCAATTTGGATCTACTTACCTCTCCTGGACGGATCTTAATGTAAAAGTTGTTCCGTTTATATGAAATTTTTAGAACCTTAGGCCAGGCAAATCTGTTTATCCTCAGTCGGTCACGATATATCAACAGGCCACTTGCACAAACTCCTAACATAATTTCTACTCCTTCAGAATCCTGGAAAATAGCAGCAAGAAACAATGGGTCAGTATCTCACTTATTTCTACTTTTGACTGGGTACAACATTTAAACCTCTGAAACAGAATCTGTAATTGACTACCTGTAGCTCTAATTTAAATATGAAAAATACTGCAGTCATTTTAAAACCATTAACACTAAATAACAGCCTTTTAGTGAAGGTATTTACCACTATGGAGAATTGTGAGCATAAAATCAGCTCACCCAGGTATCTTAGACTGACAATATAAACACTAATACAGTAATAACAACAGCTGCAGTTCTCACTTATTACGTGCCAAACACCACTCTAAGTACTTTAGGTATGTTAACTCTTCTAATCTTCACTAGGATATTGTGGGATGGTTGCTATTTTATTCCCATTTTACAGATGAGGAAACTGAGGCACAGAGAGGGTACATATCTGTCCCAGTTGAATGTGGGCAGCTGGGTTCCAGAAGCAGCACTCTTAACTAAATGTATACTAACAAAGGGGTGCTATCCTTTCTTAGGAGTGTTTGGGAGTTTGTTCCTTTAAAAAGAGAGTCAATCTTATTTCTATATCATTACTGTTATAGTAAAATTTAAACATAAAATAGTTTTCTTTTAAAGTATGAACTATACTTCCCCAACGGGCCCAACACCCACACACACTGCCTAGTGATAATCACAATTAACAGTATGATTCACATATGTAAATACGAATATCTTTTACATATGTGTACAGTTTGGTCTTCTATAACAAAAGTGGAATCATGCTACATTTGCAACTTGCTTTGCTATTTGTACATTTCATATTTAGGTCATTTCCTAGGGATGTATGATGCCCAGAGGTCCCAGAGGTTATCAGAGATGTTATGTAAAGTTCAGGAGACATACCATGTATAGGCTATGCCCCCTAAATAGTGTATTCAGGTGAAACCAGTAAGTGAACATCTGTGGTGGCCTTGAGTGGAATAAAAACAAAGGGCAGAGGCAGGACTGCAGGTGAAGCACAGTCTCCACTCCCTCGGCTCACTGGCTGTTGGAAGCAGGGGGCACACGGGAGGTGAAGCTGAGCTCCTGTGTCACATTAATCAGCAGGGCTGTCCCCAGCTTTGAGTCACTGCAGCACCAGAAAGGAAGTGGGGTGAAAATCTAAGCAAGAGACTCTGACTCATCCATATTGTGGGAATTTACTTCCTAAATCCTATCAATGCAAGGCACAAGACGAACATTTCCAGGATTAAAAATAAATATTTTGGCTCATCTCTGGAAAATATAAGTTCATAAATACAATCTAATTGGTTTAAAATGAAATATTTTAGCCTACAAACATTATCAGTCCATGAGATATGAAATTACTCTATAGGAGTGCAAGTACTTGATGTCAGGACATTACAACATAATAAAATTCAAAGAGAACTCAAAGACCAGGAAGTGCTCATGACTTAAGAGCTTTGATGTGGAAGAGCAATGTGAAGAGCTCTAACCTGATGCTGACAAGCAGCTGGCATTACTGACCCTTCAGAACCAGCCAATCTGTTCACATGGCTGCTCAGAGGGGACTACCTCACGCCGTGAGCAGAAATGCTGGAGGAATAACTGCTCTGTGATTCACTTTCTTTTTGATAAAGAATGTAAGTTTAAGAAATATGCCTATGACCTAAAGAGGAAAAGGACAATTAAAACTTTTTTCATTATTTTATCTATTTTTAAATCACCCATTAGTGTCTTTTAATACTAAGAAAACAGAATCCCTTCATGGGGAAGATCAAGAAGGTTCTTTTGCTCCCTCCTGTTTTCCTTGTCCTCTCCCACATGCGCTTCCCCGTGTCCGTACCCCACTGTTAACTCTGGCATACTCCAAGCAAAGGGTACTGCAATAAACTCCTCCCCCTCCCCCCACCCGCATTTTCCTTCTTCTCGAGACTGTAAGCTGGTTGAGAGCACACACTCTGTTTAATCTTTGTGACCGTGTGGTCAGCACAGTGCCTACCTGGCATGTGTTGAACATTTCATTAATCACACACCAACAAAAAATGATACTGTAGATATCAAGTTTTTGGTCACAGCTTATAGTATTAAAGTTAGGTTGATACATCTTTTGTATTGAAAGTTGTAACAGCAGTCTTTCTTGGGGACATGTGGGTTTCCCTACCAGTGAACACTAATGCTTGCTCCCTTCAGCAGGGAGTACCTGCATAGTCTCAGGCTGCTGTAAGTAACATAAACAAGCACACTGTTCTCTTGATTGAAAATCACTGTTCAAACTTTGCCATCCTTCAGTATCACTTGGTCCATGAGACATCCGATATGGATTTATACCTACATTTTAGAATATTGTGAGAAATAAATGACCCTGATAGAACCCATTCAGACTGACAGATGACAAACAAGCAGAGACATTCTTCTTAAAGGGAAAAACAAAACAAAGCATTTAGAATACGTTTTCTGAAACAAGGGACTTTTACTTGATATGGATATTTATTCTTTACATAGAGCGGTGAAGTTCAAGATCGCAATTCAGAATTTCTAAATAGGTCCTAAAGCTCAGGGCCTCTCATACCATCAACACAAGAAAGGTATGTCACTTATAACCGGAAATTAGGTCTAATTTAATTCAGCAAATTTCCTTCTTGAAATGATGGAGTGTGGCTGCCTGAGAAAATGGAGTCCATAACCGAATTGTTAAACTTAATATTCAAATGAAACCCTGTAACAGGCTGCATTTGCACTTCCTTAATTCTCTCTTTTTTTAGTTGGCACAATTTCAAATTATATTATTGCAGCTATCTATTTTAATTCAGTAGCTATAGCAATGTTAAGTGATTTTATGTTACTGATGGGAACACTGATGTATCCTGAGGTGCACTTTCCTAAAAGCATGCCTTAATCTTTTATTTATTTATTTGTTCTGGGCAGTAAGTGAATCATTGTATGTAATACATGTCAAAAATAGCCTTTTATTCACTCAAAGTTTCAGGCTACCTTCGTTTCCTTATCTTTTCGTCACCCAAGGAAAAACTCTAAATGAAAAGCAATCTTAATGTGTATGTGTCCTCATTTTCCTTTTAAAACCGTATGCTGCCTTATACCTGGCATTAAATATGAAACACCTTTGTTCTCTGACTGCAAAATAAGTGAAAAAAAAACATAATAATGAACTGGCAGGTAAATAGAGCTATAGTGTTGTGCTAATTACACATAAATATGGAAGAATTTGGCACTCAATGTACCAGTACATCCCCGGGATCAGACCCAGCTAGGCTCAGAGATTTTGCTAATTAGTGCTCAGGCCTCCAAGCCTTGGAAATACTCACCCCGTGTGATGTACAAAGTGATCCACAGATATGACCAATCAAACCTGCATTCATTTGATGGCCACCATTTTCTTGTCCAAACTCACTGTGGATAAGTCAACCAGGGAGTAGCCCCACAGGTAGCATGAGCCAAAACTACAGATCATAGATTTCCCTCCTATGGGTCCTCAGGATTACTGTGATGTTTGCCTGAACAGAATTAGCTGAAATTCTCCTCATTTCTTGACCCCAAACTTAACTGTGTAAGATACCTGCTTGCCTGGAAGCCCTTAACTACATGTTTTTGTGAGTACCAGACCGTGAAATCACTGACTACTCTGTGTATCAGAAGTAAAGGCACATTCCCAGAACTGGAATGATGTTATCTTGTCAGGCCAAATCAGAAGAAACTGCCTCTGAACTTGAAACACTGATCTTTTTAATGTCACCAAACACTGATCTTTTTAATGCCACTCAAGTACCAGAATATATCCCTAAGATCCTAACACATTTCGTATATTTTGATGATAACAGTTTTCATAAAAGCTTGCCTGTGCTTCCACAGTACTTTGTGCACAGCTATTCAAATAAGTCTAATAGTCCATATGCTCCTTCCCTCACTGTTGAAAAACACAGAAATTCTAGAAAAAACTATGGCACGGAGTAGGAGTTGCTCTATGCGTCCTCCTAACCTTCACCAACCTACAGTCTAATCCCAACTTCTTTCTTCCCAAAACACACCCCCCAAGACACAACTTTAACAATTCACAAGTCACTCACTGATCAACCAGACAATCCTTAACTTAGTTGAATTTCAAAAGAACAATCTTATTTCAAAGTCCTAATTATTTGTCAGAATACCTAAACTTCAGAGATGGAGTTATTTAAATTTCACATGAATTTATGCATGCCTAGTGGGTGTCCAGAACAGGGGCATAAATAGTACTTGCCATATAACAGATGTCACAATTGGGTCTTAGACAGTCAGCCAAATTTAGACAGACAGACAGACCGACAAGAGGAGTGAACAGTGCAGACACAGATGGGCATATTTAAGGAGAAGGCAGAGACAGGGTCTGGTAGGAACAAAGGGCATGTGTCAGCACAAAGTGGGAGATACAACTGAGACAGGGAAGGCAGGTGGAGCTCAGAACTTGTCATATGAAGATCAATGTCTAACTGAGTCAACAGGCAATCAGAGGTTCTGTCTACTGAGGGCTTTCTGTTGGCTGGGACCATGAGTAACATAAATCTAAGCCACACAGAGCCAACCCCTCAGTAAAATAATCAGAGAGTAAAATTAGTTTTATCATTGGACTGGCTTTAAAAGGCAAGCACAGGTTTGCAACCCCAAAGTTTTCATTCATATAAACTAAAGTAAAAAACCTCCAGCTTACAACAATTAAATAAAAGTAAATAGAAAGTTTAGGGTTTAAATAGTACATACCTTGGCGTGATGTAAATCTACCCCATACATGGATAGTTTTTTGGCATTTTCTAGGAAATGCATCTCTGCTTCTGCTGGTGTCATTCCTCTAATAACAACAATAATAATAATTAAAAAAAAGGGTGTTAGAATGCTGCTTTCCTTCTACCTGGTGAGGCTGCAATATTTCCAACTTAGCTCTCTGGCTATCTAGTCCCCCTAAGGCACCAGCACACTTGTGCTCTGAGGGAAGAAAACAAATAAGGAGAAAAATGTCTTTTAAAGAAAATGTTACAAACAGATGCTCTAAGTGAGAACCTAACACTCCCAGGACTATACCCAGTACAGAACTCTGCTCAAGTCCTATCTATAATACACTGAAATCAGTCCTGGGAAAAGTGGGTGTGCAAGTGATGCTCACCCATCAAGGCACAACTTAAACAGAATGTCCTCAGGGTTTCTGTCACTAACCTGTGGCTCTTGTGCAGCTCGATCACTTTATCTTCCAATTCTTTAGTGTGATTTGGTGCAAAGCGGAACTCACTAATGTAATCATTCCCACACTCGTCGGGGTCATAGTCTCCAAGTTCTGACTGGACAGTGTAGGAGCCCAACAAGGCAAGAGTGACAAAGGAGCAGGGCAGCCTTCCGGACACAATGTCATCTCGCAACTGTAAGCAGAGGTAGTACCTTCCAGGAGCCAAAAGGATAAAGCAAAAAGCCAGCATTAGGATACATGACAAAAAGACTTCATTCTGTAAGCAATTTCTCCCTATTGAACCATCACACGAGGATACATTTTCTTGCATCTATATTTTGATATAGATATAAGGGAAAAATACCTGGTTATCAAATACAGATTTAAGAGCATCTAGAAACAAGTCAATGTTCATAATAAAACAGGGTTTTATTAATAAGGCATAGAGTAAAAGAAACACAAAGACATATTCCTCTAACATTTTTATTAATAAAATACCATTTAAAGTCAAATGAATAGACCCCAACACCCTCTCTGAAATATTTGGTTGGGGGTTTTACAATATAAAAATAATGGTGTTCTTAATATAATTACTAAGTCCTAACTATCCTTAAAGAAGTCTCATTTGAGTATCTAGACTAAAGACCTTACCTCATGACCAAGACAAATTTTAAGCAACTTGACAGCTATACCATCCTAAACTCTGCTCTCAATTTCTGGCATTCCTGCTGAGAGTCTCTTGATATAATAATGGGTATTTCTGTTTCAACTTCTCTTTTTATTTTATTTAGATAACTTCCTAGAATCCAACTGATATGAAGACTAACTAAAAAATTACTACCTTGAAACCTGAGAATCTTGTTACTATAAGTAAACAGTTTTAAATTGGGGAATTATAAAACATTTTGCATATAATTTTGCCAAGATAACATAAAAATATCTCCATTAATAGCTGACTTATCTTCTATTATTTTGCTTTTAAGATTTACAGATGTAATACTAATTGAAAAAGACTCTAAGGTAAGTGCTGACATTGATGAGTTTTAATATCTTTCATAGCCCAGCATACAGATATAATAATAAAACACACCTTTCATCTTTCATATAAGAAGTGAATTGTTGATCTGTTGATGCTGACGACTACGAAAAAGTCTTAAGGTCCTCTCTAAATCATGATTTTAAGCTGATAATATAAGTAAACTCATGTAATTCAGATATAAAAAATTTCTAAACATTTCACAGGCTCTACAAACATTACACAAATAAAAAGAAACCATTCACTAAATTTCAAATACATGTTTTATATAGGCTCTATAACCACAAATTAGCCAATTAAATAGTTCAATATCTTTAAATGTGAAATTATAAATTTTCTTTGATTTAATGAAAATATAAAAGAAATACTCTGGAGCTAGTTTTTACCCTTCTGCTAAAATATCTGTTGAAATTATTTTTAGTCATAGCATGAGACTGAAGCTTTTTGAGTAATTTCACTTTTCTGAAAAACCCTCAAAGGGTGTGAGGCTTACACAGAAAATTCAGTGCATGCTGCACAAAGTCACTCTGACTGGCTCTAAACTTATTGCCAGAGTGAAAGTTGGGGTTCCAAAGTGGAATGCAGAGAGACCTAGGACACACGGCACGCAAAGGACAGCCTCAGAAAGGGATCCCTTCTCACACTCTGGGCTCAGTCTCCATGCCAGAACGTTTGTTAGATTCCTTTCTTAGTGTCTTCTTTCATGAAAATGTATTAATCCTTTCCTTTATAGGGCATGGAAAGTAAACTTTTAAGTATACGAGATTGGACAATAAATTTCAGGAACTCATCCTGGAAAAAGTGCTCCATACCTCATTGCTGAATATCACTACGGTCACCTTTGAAGTCGCCTCAGGAAGCTATGTACCGACACCAGCACCTAATGTACCCTTCAGAGCAATTCTGGAACTCTTTTTCTGGAATGGTCATCAGAGCTATCGTCATCTCCAAAATCTGACAATGAAGTTCTCGAACTTGCCACTGTGTACTTACGTTGGCAGCACTGTACAAACAACTTGGTTAGATTTCATAACCTATGACAATGAACTATAAGGTGACTTCAAAGGTGACCATAGTGATATTCAGCCATGAGGTATGTAGTAGCACTTTTTCTACGATGAGTGTGAGAAATTAATTGTCCAACCTCGTACGTGTGTTTATGTGCATCTGTATGTGTGTGTGCATGTGTGTGTTAAGTATCAGACTGGTTATATAAAAGGCATAAGCATCCAAAGGCATTTCCTACTCTAAATTTTAAAGCAGGAGTACTAAGAATGGCTGTATCATTTAAGACTGAATTGCATCCAATTTGGAGGTGGTGGGTGGATGACAGTGTCTCAATTCCACTTGCTTTCCCACCAGGGTCAGGCAGAGGGAAGTATCAGCTTAGCACCCAAGATTCAACTGCGAACAGATAGCATTCGGCAAATCTTTTCATCGGATGTTTGCTCTCATTCAGTTGCCCTTTGTTTGCCATTTCAGTGAGGATGATTATAAAGTAAGCATGCTTTTCTCTGAAGAATTTAAAAGAAGCACAACTCTTAAGATGCCTGCCTTTCTACAGCCAACTTTCAAATACCTGGTGATATCTTCAGATAGCTGAGCAGGATCTGGTGGGTAAAATTTCACATTAAATGCAAAGTGCCAAACACCATCTGCAGGGACGAGAAAAAAATTAGAATAAAACCTTAGAAAATCCCTTTATACTTATCATTGTAATTGATAGCTATCACTGCCTTAACTCTAACTTCTAACACCCGAAGTTTGATCATCAATGGAAAACGGAAGTTTCAGTTAAATGAAATCCACAGGTAAGTCTGAAAACTCATCTAATTTCTAATCTTCTCCCTAATCAAATCCTTTACTGGCACTTTCTAACTAGGGAGGAAATTGACTAAACTTCCTCTCTTTCTTGGAGACAAAGGAAAGCCTTTGAAGACAGAAAAAAAGTGAACAATATGGATAATCCTCAATCAGACAAGTTTGGAATTGAGTGGACCTAAGGCTATTAAGTTTTGGATAGCTCACATACCAGCATTACAGACATAATCCCATTTCCTTTGTCTTTTCTGTTTTGTTATTACAGGTCAAATCCCATTATAACACACATCAAGGAACTGTTCAGGATATTTTTATTTTATGGGGGAGCATTGTAGTGAATATTTAAGAAGTGAGTTGCTCTGTGGGCTGCTGAAAATTTTCAGAGAAATTTTTGATTAAAGAGGTACTTGAATATTTTTACTGTGCATTAACAATTTCTGCACCTTATTAGTCCATGACTTGGACAGATCCTCTTTACACATTGCCATTCTTTATCCAGTAGCATTTATGTACTGCCTCTCCAGCAGTGCAAGATGTATACCTGAGACATTATTAAGCCTTATACTAAGCTCTTCATCTTACTAATACCATCTCCAGTTGTGTGTGGTTTATCACTGCAAACATGAAAAAAACAACCCTTTCTTCTTTTCTACATTTTATCAGTATGTGGTCACTCCTTTAACTTCTAATCATCTTGCCCCTTTCTTTGGGCCTTTCAATGCAGCAAGTTACTAAAGTCTGGGTATTCCTTTGCTGGGACATTGTTTACCTTTGCTCTCTGCACTAAATAACCACACTGAAAGTGCTACAACATAGGTCCTGCTTGCATTCTGAACGTGTGATGAAAAATGCCTCCCAGTCTCCCTGGCTTCTGTTCTGGAAGTCTTTCACCCATACTCCATGTAGCTATGGTTTTCCTGTCACTCTAATTCTGCAACCTCACAGTCCAATCCCTATGCTTCAACTCTCCTAAGACTTCCAAATACTCCCTTCTCCCCATTCAATGACATCTGGAAACTCCATTTTCTCCATGAGCCCTTCCCAAACATTCAGAAGAAAGGGACAGACTTGTTAAGTACTTGCTAGCTTCAATCTTTGCATTAATTCTCTTATTTATGTGGCAAATACTTAGCTGCCTAGATTACCCATATTTCCATTATAACTGGCATAAGGCCACTTACTAATTCTAGTTTATTCTTGACACTACCATTCATACCACACTTAAAGTTTCTTATGGCAGGGCCACTACACGAGGTGCCTTATAAGGGACATGGCATAAGACCAGTTATAACAGGATGCTTAATATTATT
Source organism: Lyroderma lyra (assembly GCA_004026885.1). Taxonomy (NCBI): domain Eukaryota; kingdom Metazoa; phylum Chordata; class Mammalia; order Chiroptera; family Megadermatidae; genus Lyroderma; species Lyroderma lyra. Next base: position 294,429 of record PVJL010000730.1, on the reverse strand, counting down.
TTTAAACCACTCAGTACATATTACTGAAACATGAGCTATAAGAATAAGTCATTAAATATCTGTCAATCACATATATTTCTAGTGATTATTTTTCCCACTGTGCTAAAAAAAGTCCTTTTGTTATTAATGGTATAAAAATAGTCTGATTTAATTTACTTTCGTATTGATTCCTATTCACTTCTTGCCAAAATGGGTCCCTTCCATGCTTGCCACAGGTGAGCTTCATAAATGAGAGCTGGCTTTCACCCAAGCAAGTGGAATTAAAATTAATGAATAAGTTATAGGAAATGAATTTATTGCTCTTTCATAGTTTTTACAAACTTCAAAGTATGCCTTGAATCCAATGAACAGTTTAGCAATGTAATTAAACAATTTCATAATAAATTCAGGGTAAACACTCTAAGGTAGAAAGTAAAAAGTAATAAAATGGTAAGAAAGATATTTCAGTGCAAAAATCCTCATCCCAGGAAAGTGCGTTTGAAACTACAGTGGGCCTGAGAAGTCTCTGAGGTGCATATTAAAAGTGCCAATTCCTAGGCTCCACCCAAAGACTTATTCTAGAGATTTGGAATATGGCCTAGGAACTTGTGTTTTCAGTAAACACCCTTGTGGTTCTAATGCAATTAGGCTAGGGGACTACACTTTGAAAACCACTAATCCTCAAGAATCCACTCTCCTAAGGTTATAACCCAAATAACTAGAAGGCTTTGCAGGACATTATTCTGAAACAGTGGGAAAGCTTAAGAAAACTACCATCTACATCCTAATCAAGAAAAAAAAATCCAGTTTAATATATATCTCAGTAAAGAGAATGATATTAATACAAGCATATCAACTGGGAGGACAGGATTATGCAATGAATGGGCTTGCAAGCCTATATCTGCTCAGATGATAGCCTGGTTAGAAGTGGGAAATGAAACAGCTTGGATGCATTAAAATGACACAGGACTCATTGATAAATAGAAAATTGTGAAACTGCAGAGTTTTCTTATGAAAAAAATTTTAATTTTAGTCTTCTATGCCTGCCAAATCTTAAAATTTCTAAATATACAAACTGCATTTATAGCATAAAATTACCATATATCATATACTCTATACCATAAAATTACTGTATCCCAAATATGCTATATTTATATCACAAAATAACAGTTATTTAATTTTTTCAGATCAGGTATGAATAAAAGATAACTAGAATCAGAATTTCTTCCTAAGAACAAATGCTTCAGTTTCAGAAATTTCTATTTCTCATAAGCTTGTAACTTAAGATCTGCACCAGCTTGATTGCCATTCTCTTGAAGATCTCATTCTAGAAACATACTGTGGACCTATAGCATAAGAAGGGTGCAAACATCCTTTTATCTTTGATATTTAGGAAGAGAAAGGTAATGGTCCAATAATTATAACAGTTTGATAAAACTTCTCTGACATGGTAGAATGTAAATTTTGAGGAAAGAGGGCATTTTAGTGTATGAAAATAATAAGAAATACATATAAAAATACCAAATTCTACTTTAAAAAAATTCTAATTTTTCTTTCTCTCCTCCCTTATCTGCAAGAATGTCACTTAATTTTCTTCATGTTGTAGTCACAAACATTGCCTAAACTGCAGGATAAATATATCCTTTAAATCTCATTGTCCCTGTTCGGATTGTCCCATTAGCTTTCTTTTCCCAGAAGGAAGGTCGGAGACATGATAGATAGAAAGTTAAGGAAAAACAAAGAATTCCAATAACAATAGAAAAGAAAATTGACTGTTTATACAGCCTTGCTTGTTAGCAGTATTATGACTTATTCTTGAACATTTAATATATTTTCAAAGTGCATTGTAATTACAAATCACCAAAGTACAAACCAGCATTTCATTAGCTAGCTGAATACAGAGGACTTTAGGCACATAAATGTTAGGAGATGTATTCAGCACATCTGTTTCTAATAACTCCATAAAAAGATTCTTAGAATACAGTCATTATCTAAAAATTTTTATCAGGACTGTCTGGAACAAAAAGAACGTTTTCACCTTCTTATCATGTAATCATAGCTGTCCCTTGTTTCAATCCCAACGTATTTCTTTCAAACTACTTGGCAAGTTTATGGTTAGTAAATGTATCACATTTCTCAAAAATGTGGTAAAGATATTACAGTTGTATAAATAATCAGCAGATGCTCTAATATTTGGAAGTACAGTGACTTTTTTCTTTTTTTGAGATATTATCTAGATATGAAACCATTTCAAACTGTTCACTAATTACTACTTATTAGTACTTGGTGTATATTAATATGCAGCACATTTAAATGCACTAGAAACATCTTTTGTGCTCTTAATTTTAAGTTGTTGAAAACCTCAATGGGAATGATGTTCTTATTAATAAATTGGTCAAATTTATATAACTAGAGTTAGTTGTTAAGGCAACAATTTAGATTTTATTGGTAAAAATGAAATGCTTTAAGAAAAATTACCTAGTTATTTCAAATTATAAAGACTATCCATGTTTATGGTAAAAGCAAGAGCTATAGAAAAGGATTAAAAATAAAATTTTTTAAATTTCTCTTTTTCAATCCCCTATACTGCAGTGCCACATCTGGAGGTATTTACTGTTAATATCTTTTGTGCTCTTCTGAAATTTTCCATACACCTATGTATGTATAACTTTTTAAAACAAATATGATTTGTCTCAGTAATGTCTCACTACTGAGAACTGACTAAGATATGTTTATTTTACTTCATTCTGCTTAGTAGCTGATTTGTAAGTCAAGGTATGGCTATTCCATGATTGATTTAATCATTTCTTTATAAATGGATATTTAAGTTGCTTATACTCTTCTGCTATTGCAAAGAGTATTTTATTTTATTTTATTTTTTTGCTTTTTGGTATGTGGGTAGCTCCCTGACTGGGAATCGAACCCAGGCCGCAGTGCTGACAGCACCAATGACGAAGCCTTAAGCCACTACACCATCAGGGAACTCCCACAAAGAGTATTTTATAATGAACTTTCATGCATGTATACAGATGTACATTTTCCTCTCATATATATGCTGGATAAATTTCTATAAGTAACATTGGGAGTTAAAAAATAAGTACATTTTATATTTTAATAAATACTGACACAATGTACCTTCCTTAAAGGGTTGTTCCAATTTATATTTCTACCAATTGTGTACATAATTGCCAATGCAGGGTGTTATTAAACTTCTAAAATCTTTGCTAATCTGAATGGGTGAAATGGCTCCTTTCAACTCACATTTAATTGTTAGTAATATTTAGCACCCATCCAATACTTACTAGCTATAATACTTGTAATTAAATTTTGTGAGTTGCTCATGCAATTGCTTTTTTACCCACTCGGCAATACGCATTTCTTAGCTTGCCGTTAGGCACTAAGAAAGACAGTAAACTTTTTTACTTATCATTCCATTTCTAAACTATTACTGTTACATTTAGTTTGACAATTATACAGTTGTGGTAGTCAGGCTTAATGTACCATTAATAATTAAGTTTGGAACTTTTAAATGATTAATTGCCAACACTTGATTAAATCATAGTTCACATTTATGTATAGGTAAAGGAATAAATAGGTCAAATTTCATACTCATTTTTCCCCCCGAGTTGCAATGATTAAAAATGGGAACTGAGCTAAACTAACCTGCCAAAGATAAAATTTGAGATCTTAATCTGTCTTCAAAAAACTGTATTTACATCTAGCATGTGAGTATGGGCTACCAATTTAAACAACCCTACTTTCTGAAAATCTTCACATTTTCCAATACAATAATCCAAAAGAACTTACTTCGAATCTGTTTTTTAATTTCCTTAGCAGGGTCCAACCAATTCTGAAAAGGAAATGATAGTTTGAATTTGAATCAGAGAAGAGTAAAAATGACTTCATGTTGACCGGTAGACATTCACTAAGCACACTGGAGAGCGAGTGGTTGCTGGGAGGCCCTTCAGGTTGGGTCCTTCCCCCATACCTGTGCCCCTTTGCTAGGTCTAATGAAAAAAATGTGCATGTCCACAATTCATTCTTGACAAAATTCTTTTCTTTTACAAGCAATGCCTTTAGGAATTCAAGCTAGCAGAGAAACAGAGGAGGAAAAATACCCCAGTGGATTCTATGTTCAAATAAGTTATTAATAGAATAAACTAAGAATACATGCAATTTGATACACTTCTGTCTCAGCCATTCATCCCACAGTGACTTCTGTGACTGCAGATTCTTAGGTAGCTATTTAGAAAATTTTCCTAACAAGTGAACATTTGATTGAGATTTATGATTTTCCTCATCAAAACACTCACATGTTTAATAAAAGTTAGACACTGTCCAGTGATTTCAGCAGATATTAAGTACAACCCATGAGACAACACCAAAACATGTTAACATCTGTGAGCAAACTTTCTATGACTCAGTTTCCAGCACCAATACAATGGAGACAATTTCTTCTTCCTTATTTTTCAGGTAGTTGTGAGGATTAGTGAGGTAAAGGCATGAAGACACTGCATTACTCAGGTGTAGTAGTCTACTGAGATATTACACTAAACCAAGCTTGTCCAACCCATGGCCTGTGGGCTGCATGTGGCCCAGAATGGCTTTGAATGTGGACCAATGCAAATTCGAAAATTTTTTTAAAACATCAGATTCCCGCCCCCACCCCGCCGTTTTTTTTAAGCTCATCAGCTATTGTTACTGTTGCTGTATTTTAGGTATGGCCCAAGACAATTCTTCTTCCAGTGTGGCCGGGGGAAGCCAAATAGATTGGACACCCCTGCAATCCTTACATACTTACTAAATACATGAGATAAGCATCAGGTCAGCAAACAACTCATCTCACATTCTAATTCAGCAAGAACATTAAAACATAATGAGATGAATAGGGCAGAGCATGTTTTCTATAGAAGTATCAATGTATCCAATTTTCATTGGCTCAAAGCCACTGAAATATATCATCCCCTAAAAAGCACCCTATAAAATGCATTCCCGCAACTGTAAATAACTCAAGCATGAAAAACACTGTTTCCACAATATTCATGATTAAAGGAAGTTGTCAATAATTTCCTTTATGAAGAAATAAAGTGATGAACAGCATTTAGGGACTCAAAGTAGTAAATGTGCAAGTGTGAGGGGAGGTGGAGAACAGATTTACCAATCCAGCTTTAGTTCACTTTCTGGCAGCAATAGCAATAAGCCATGATATTTTGTATTGCTCTTAACACTGACCTTCTGGTTCTCAGCATCTCGGTATGTGAGCCCAAAGTAGTCCTTTTCTAACAAGTTCAGGTGTTCACATACTTTATCAAATAGCACTTGGCCTCTGGAGCGTTTCTATGGAAAAGAAAACATAAAAACAAGTCAACTGAAAGAAGTTCTCTCAATTGCCATGAATAAAAATAGGTAAAATTTAAAATATTGCTTGCTATAACTATATAGTAAGTGACGATAAGGTGTGACCACACTTCGTCATCTCTTTTAACCAGTAAAAAGTCTAAATAAAGTGGACCTAAACTTGTAAAAGCTCATCCCTACAAACAAACGAACAATCACTAATATAAGTACAGGTAAGCTGTAAATAATTTCTAAACAGCAGTAGCTGGGGGAAATGCTGTGGTACTTGGAAGCTTCCAATATCTTGTGACACATAGAGATCCTGGCGGTAGAGTATTAAAAGTTACCAACAAAAGCCATGTTTCAGAATGCCCAAACTCAATTCCCCATCTTACCAGATTTGGAGCCTGAGAAGAATTAAACTATTCCTGGTCTTAAACCTCCTCTTAAAACTTTATCAATCCTTACGTAGGAATTCAGCTATGAATCATTTTCTAAGCCTGTTAAACTATTATAACTTCATTAGTTTAGTTTTGGTTTTTGTCACAAATTTCAGTTTTGTATTACAGTATTCAACTTGCTCTTAATTTCTTTTAGACAAAAATCCTTGTTAAATACAATAAAGTATTCATTAAGTTTAAAGATTTTAGTTATTTATAAATATAAGATATAAATGTACGTGCTGTATTTTTGGCCATCAGTCACTGGGAGAATGGGAAATTGAGAGGAGCCCCCTGCCATAAAGAGTTATCTGACTGCTTCTTCCACCAATCAAAAGCCAACACGGTTACTCCTTTAAGCCTGTAAGTCCTATAAAAGGACAGGACCAGAGAGAGTGCGGAAGCTCCGGCATTGTAGACTTTTGTCTGCCACAGCTCCACCAGCCAAATACAGAACCCCTTCCTCTTCCATCTTTGGTGTTTGGGTGATTCTTTCTCTCTGCTGGGCTTAGATTCCTGCTACAAAATGGTAATCATCTCGGGGGAAAAAACACCATCAGCTTAGTTTACTTTGATACATAGTGTCATATTTTCATCTAATCCTTTCAACATGGCCTTGGACTCTAGTCTGGATTAACTGGCAACAATTAAACTAAACTACTTTTTGTTTGTGTAGTACCAACGTTTCATATCTAACACATTAAGCGCATTTGTCTTTAAGATGTAATAACAATGAAAATTGATAAACAATGTGCACGCCAAAAGAGGTATTCAGAAGCTCTGTAAGTAGTATTACTGTGCAACCAGACTTATACTGGAAGTTAATTATGCAGTTGCCTCAAGCATGACTATTTTGGAAAAAAGATAAATTTATGTAAGAAAAATAAATCTTGAATTATCACTAGCTAAATAATCAATGATGTCTGAAAAAGGATTAATAATGTATGAAAAAATTATATATTAGCAAAACTACATAATAACATTGCTCAATGGACAGGAATAAACGGTATGACAGTGAAATACTGCTCACTGGTTTAAATCTTTTATTTATTTATACATAATAGCATATTATTTCTGAATAATGCTTAACAAATTACAAAGTTCTCACACACAAAAAGGTTCTTCTGATGCTTCTTTTGGCATTATCTCCACGTTACAGATAAGAACACAGGTTCAAAGAAGTTACATGAGAGAGGCAGTATCATGTCATGGTCATGGCCATGAGCAGTGAGTGGCCTTAGCAGATAATCCTGGGTCTGAATTTTTATTATGTCCCTTGTAGCTATGTGAACCTCTCTGTTTTTCCCTCTGTAAATTGGGTATGATAGTACCTATTTCTTTGGAATGTTTGACATTAAAATAAAACAAAGTACTCGAATTTGGTCCAGTGGTGGCACACAGTAAGCATTCCATGAACGTCAGCTATGATAGCTCGTGACTGACGAATTGCAGAATATGTCATGGAGAACTTACTATGAACTTTTGTTGTAGGACCCATATGAAGGCTGTCCGGAAAGTATTCAGCCATGTATTAACAGCATGAAAAACAGAGGCATTTATGGCTGGATTTTTTTCTGGACAGATGTCACATATAACTTCTTGTGGAGTCTATAAGAAGCTTCAGTATTATTAACACATCCTGCTCTCTCTTTAGATATCAATTACCTGCTTACTACCTGATCTGCTTTAGCTAGATCACAATATTTATGCACAACACACTCCACAAATACATATCAGTGTCTGGCCAAGTATATTCTCAATGAGTAAAAATAAAGCACAACAGATACAAATAAATAAACATTTCACTACAACGCCTCCTATATCCTCTGAGCCAGCAGACCACAACCAGCCCTTCAGTAGAGAAATTATTTCTGAATATGCCATAGGCTGATTTAAGCATTGTTTAAATTAGTTGTCTTTTGGCTGCCAGGTTGCTTCTTTTGTCTAATAGGTGACATGGATTAGGTCAAGCACAGAGCACTATACTGGCTGGCTCCCAGTTTTCTAGCTTCTCACAATTTGATTTTTATTAATGACTTATAGCTGTCACCTGACTAGAACAGATTTTTTTTTCTTATTGAATATCTGAAACATATTTTAAACACTATAAACAGTTCTTAAGGTAATTTCTTAGTGATTCAGAGATTTTTGTTTTGTCCCTAAGAACCACGATCAGTTGTCTAGAATCTACAACAGATAGTTATTTGTAGACAATGGAATTCCCACCTGCTAAACATCACCACAGACCCCAGCTAGCTGGATGACACCAGGAAAGTCTTTTAAGTGATTTGGGCCTTCATTTTGTCATTCTTGGCTGTGGGAGACGCTACAGGGCAAGGGGATGTGGGTGTGAGGCCATAAATGGGCCCACTTTGCTCACAGCAAACATTACTAATGATGACAGCTCTCTTTCCCACGGAGCCCAGATGTGGCTTCAGCACTAGGGCACACTGAAGAAAAAGACACTTTCAGTGGGTGCAAGACATGGAGTTGGAACAATTTTCTAGCCCTGAACTGGGTCCCCTCTGTAATCACACCCAACTTTCCCAATTCTTGTTTCTTTTAACTCAGATTTTTTTTCCTGGCACATTATTCAACATTTCAAGTCAATTATTTCTACGTGTTGACATCTGTGTGTATCTTTAGGTAATAACAGCTAACATATATGACTAAAGCTCAACAATCGGATTGGAAACTTTAGAGCATTATGTTAAATATTTGGTTCCTAAAGAATGATATCCATCAAGTGATCAACTCTAGTTACCTTACCGTCATTGGGTGTTTTTATACACATAGCCATAATGAGCCAAGAATTGAGCACAGATTAAAAATTTTTCAACAGAAGTATTCTAAATCAATGGACAATTTACCTAACCAGAGAAGTCTAACAGTTTTTAGTCTTGTTTGCTGTTTTCTAGTGAGTTAAGTCATGTGAATGACTCAAAGGCATTCACAGCTCCAACGGTAACTATTCACCGTTAACATGCAAACCTCAGAAGTTGGTTTTGCTTTTCTAAGGTAACAAGCAGATGGTGGACTGCCCTCTTTTTTTCCACTGAAATATTGGACTTCTGTTTCTGATTGAGTAAATGGGGACATTGCAGCCCAACAATCTGAAAGGCTTTATATAGTCTAAGAATGGTAAACTCCAAAGAAATTTAAATACTTTGCATTCTTATTTTAATTTGCAATATAGTTATGATATTGTTATGTTACAGAATTACATACTTATGATTTTCTAATAAAAGATTTGGGTGTTATTTGTTCCAGATCCTGTATTTTAATTAAAAATTTTTCCAAATTGGCTTATGAAATTGTTAGGTGTTAGGAAAAGTGTATCAAAAGAGAAACACTTTTAAGAGAGTAAAAATACAAGCTACAGACTGTGAGAAAATATTTGCAAACACATATCTGATAAAGAACTGGTATCTAATCACAAAGTACTCTTAAAATTCAACAAGAAAACCAAATTTTAAAAAAGGGCAAAAGATCTAAACAGACACCACACTAAAGAAGATATAGAGATGTCAAATAATCATGTGAAAAGATGTTCAACATCAGGTGTTACTGGAGAATTACAAATTAAAACAAGATACCATTACACATCTATTAGAGTGGCTAAAATTCAAAATATAGATAACACCAAGTGCTGACAAAGATGTAGAGCAAAAGAAACTCATTCCTTACTGGTTGGAATGCAAAACAGTGTAGCCACTTTGGAAGACAGCCTAGCAGTTTCTTACAAAACTAAACACACTCTTACTATATTATCCAGCTGCCACGTTCCTTGATATTTACACAAATATCCTTGATATTTACACAAATGAGTTGAAAATTGATGTCCACACAAAAACCCACACATGCATGTTCACAGCAGCTTTATTCAATATTGCCAAAACAAGAAAGTAACTAAGATTTCCTTCTTTAGGTGAATGGATAAATAAACTGTTACAAAATCCAGACAATGGAATATTATTTAGCACTAAAATCAAATGACCTATCAAGCCATGAAAAGACATGGAGAAAACTCAAATGCATACTAATAAGTGAAAGCCTGTATACTGTGATTCTAACTATATGACATTCTGAAAGAGGCAAAATGGTGGCGACAGTAAAAAGATGAGTGGTTGCCACGGTTAGGATGAAGGGAGGATTTTTTAGGGCAGTGGAACTACTCAGTATGACATTATAACGGTGGATACATGTCATCATACATTTGTCAAAACGCACAGAGTGTACAATGCAAAGAATGAACCCTAATGTAAACTATGAACTTTAGTTAATAATATGTGTTGATATTGGTTAATCAACTGTAACAAATGTAGTACACTAATGTAAAATGTTAAAAATAGGGAAAGGGGGGAGAAGGGAGCATGAGGGGTTATATGAGAACTTTCTGTACCTTCTGCTCAATTTATATAAACTTAATTGATTAAAAAAGTCTATTAATTAAAAAATGCTGACAAAAATACTTAAGGTCTTATTTTAAATTGTTAATAAATAATGTATTAAATACTTTAAAAATCCAAGTGATTTTACTTTTATCATAAGTAAATACAAAAACTTAAAATTTTTATTGAGACAGTTTAGAAATACCAAAATTGTTAGTCACAACACGTACGAGACTCTAGGACAGGCTGCCATCCTCCTCCATCCCACCTACACACACACCACTAAGACTTCAGGTCTAAAATGTCTGCGAACTAAAGTGAAGAAGGTCTGGTGAGCAAACACAAGCTGGGTGCCAGATCAAAGTGACGGATCATGAGCTATATTGCATAACTACGTAATCCAAAATACAAACATCTGAAATGATGTATTAGCTAAGTTTCAGAGGCTTTCTTTTTGGCACTAATTTAAGAGCCTATGTCCATCACCACCACTCAAATACAGTACATGAAATAGAACTTTTCTGTAGCATTAATGAAGTCATTCAAGACTTCTATAGTAATGTCTGTAAAACGCTGGTTCTCAATGAATGACTCACCAACCAGCATCCCTGGGAAATTTGTATTAAAATTTTTCTTTTTACTTGTCCACTTAGAGGAGCAAATGCTTTAGTATGGGGAATTTCAAACATACACAAATAGGGAGGTATAATGAAACCTGCATACACATCACCCACTTTCAGCAAATGCTTTCTGAAGATCACAATCTTGGTTCGTCTACAGTTCCATTCAAAGCATCCTTCCCTGTTATCCTGAAGCATCTCAGCAAATAATTTTATCTCTATATGTCTTATTATGTAACTCTGTTCTTTTAAGAATTAGCAATTAGTCCTTAACAGAATCAAATACATAGTCAGTACTTTAATTGTTATGATTTTTTTTTCCAGTTTAATAAGTCCAAACACTGCACTGGTTGACCTATCTCTTTAGTCCCTCTTAATCTGTAAATTTTTCACTCATCTTGGTTTCCCCTTGAAATTAATTTGTCCAAGAGACCAGGTCATTTGCCTGTAGAGTTCCCTCAGTGTACTTTGTTGTTTTCATTTCCATGGTATAATTTAACTCATTCCTCTGTCTCCTGTATTTCTTGTAAACTGGTAGTTAAATCTAGATGCTTGATGAGATTCTGATTTGACTGATTTCCTTAAATGATGCTGTGTAATTCTACCAGCAGGAGTAAAGCAAATCTTGCTATTTCTGTGATATTGGCAGTCACTGATGATCACTTAATTTGAGGTTGCAGGATAGGAATATTCTAACCCTAATCATTCCTCCTCCATTTATTAGTTGGGCTGTATCTATGAAGAGATGCTTCTCTTTGTCAGAATTGTTTATCCGGTGACAGTTTGATGATGAAAGTCAAAATCAACGTCCAATTTCAAGATAATGAGTTGACTCTCTAGCATCATCCAAAAGACACCAATTAGATTTTTGTACTATTGCTATGAGCTCATGGATCGAAACAGGTTTTATAATGTTTCAATCTATTACAGGTGTTACCCATATTGAAACTCTAAATGTCCCCAAATGCTCTGCCTTGCCTATTGCCTGTCAAGTCTCCCTCATCCTTCACAAAGCTTCCTTCCCTAGTGCCACTTCTTGAAAGCATTTCCTGTCCTCCCAGCCAAGTGTGATTTCTCTCTCCTTTGGACATTATAGTACTTTATAGCACCAAAAGGGCACTTTCCATAGTCAGTCTTATATCTCAGCTGTCTCTCTGCTCACTTACCTTATATCCCTACTGGCTATAAAGACATTCCCAGTGGTACCATGCCTCCTGTAATTAATCTTTTATTGACACTCATTTTGGTCAAATACCGTTAAGAGATTAAAAATGTAACTTGATGAAACTTTACATATTTTTTTTCTCACTAGCACATCATAACCAAGGTCATAGAAGCAATATTTTTAAACTAGTGGTTTTCAACCATGGAACCTGGGAGCGTTTTAAAAATGCCAGTGTCCAGGAACCCACCACAAGTCAAATAAATGAGAATGTCTGAAGTTGTGCCCCAGGCATCTGCAAGCCTTTAAGATCCCCAAGTGACTCATGCAGGTATGGCTGTTAGTATAACTCTAGGTTAATTATGTTTATAATATAAAAATTCTTAAATATGAGGACTGTAAAGCAATTTTTTTGTTTCATTTTTGTTTGTTTGTTTGTTTGTTTGTTTTGGTGGTTCCCTGGCTGGGAATTGAACCCAGGCCAGAGCGTTGAGAGCGCCAAAGCCTAGCCACTACACCACCTGCAAAGCAATTTTTTTGAGGTATTCAGTTTAGGTCCAAACCAGTTTCGTTTAGGCCTCTTATACTAATTATATACTTACCTATATTATGATAAAGTTTATTTACATACATATACATACTTAAAATCTTAAGATAGCCTTTGCAACAAATTTCCTTGAGAAATTTAAGTTGTCGAGAAATGATAACCAACCAAATGCTGAAATACAAATGAGAAATGATAGAACACCAAACAGTTAAAAAAAAAACTCAACACACTCACATTTAAAACTATGAATAAAATAAATATATCACATAGAAATGTTTTTAAGTTTTGTATTTTTAAGGGGGGGCATTTTCCCTTTGTAGAGCTAAAATATGGACTTTTAACTCAAGAACCTGCTATATGACTAAAGTGATTAATAAATGTCCTGATTCCCTCTTTTGTAATAGAGCAGAAGCAGTAACAATTTCCCTAGCAGGCTACAGAAGTGACTAGGAGGAGCAAACACAGGGCACTGAACCCAGGAAGAGTTAAGGAGAGCTCATGATTGCAAAGCTGACCAGGAGAGAGCTACGCCCGTCAATGGATTCTCAGAGGTGAGCACTGCTTGGATGCTCCAGTCCTAGAAACCATTTCTTAATCTGTGCTTCAGACAATGAATGCAAAAACAGGAAGCACAGTTATACAAGGTCTTGGAACAAGACTTCATTGTAATTCATTCTTTTTCTTTCAGTCTCACAAAGCCAAGAATTAGCCTGACTGAAGCTCTCCTTCAGCAAAGGCTAATGGCTGAAATTAGAGAAATTTGTAAAGTCAAATACAGTAATGCAGCATTGGAAGATGGGTTACAGTTCTTATCTACCCAGAGCAGCACAATCAGGATGAAAGGGAGGCTGGGCCAGCCTTTATGGCTGAGAGCAGGAGCTATTCAGCACTCAGTTCTTCTCAGGCAGGGGGCAGATCTGCGTGTATCCTTGAGGCTCCTCAGAATGTGTATGTGCATTTCTTTAAACTACCACACTGAGAAATGAAGGAACAAAAAAGCCTCCTGTTATACTGGCTTAGGCTTAAACCATTCATGTTACTATAAGGAAATATAAATGATACTGCGAACTTTCAGGAAAACTGACACTTTCGTACCCGGGTTTCAGCTATTTTGTAATTTGGTGAAGTCGACACTATAAATCCTTATTTTTTTCTATCACATATCTTCCTCAAATAGACCACTGATTTTCTTTTGGAAATTATATTTTTCCATGTATTCCTGTATTGTATGAACTTGTATTTTTGTCCCCCAAGGATGGGAAACTATTTACCCTTTTTAATGCCCCTGATAGTGTCCTAAATACAGCATGCACTCACATATGTGCCACGTAAGTGCTACTGGCATGACTTTCAAGACGGAATTTTTCCTCACATTATCTTGGATTAATCTTGAAGCAAAATGCCATCATTTTTTTCATGCTTCCTTCTTTAACTGCATTTTCCCCACACTGAATGGTTTTCCATTTTCCTCACTTTTAAAGGTCAACTGGAATTCTCTTTATTTCTAGATGATTCCATCACAACTTACGTGGAGTCTAGGAGAATCTGAAGAACTCAGCAAATCATCTAGGCCAGAGCTTGAGCCCAAATCAGACACCTGAATCGGTGTAAGTCATCTTTTCCTGAGTTTTCCTTTTTTTGGAATCTTGATAGAAAAACATTCTAACACTGTCTGCTCTGAAATGTAAGTGGAGAATGAATTTTTCTTTTTAATTTGCACTTGGAAAATATCAGAGGCTGTAGTCAGGAACTAAGCCAGGAACAAGAGATGATGATGTCTGGTTTATGACAACAGTTCATGAGCCCTTTAGAGAGGTCTGAGGCTCAGAAGGTCCAATAAGCAAAATATGGCACCATGGCCCTAATTGCATCTAAATACTTCCTTGGGGGGGGGGGGGCTTTCTGGCCCAAGTCTACTCTCAATGTCAAGTCTAATAAGCATAGTAGAAAGTCCGTTATCCACACCATTACTGCCAGAATCTGTGCCCACAGGGGCAGGATGTAATGCTATCTTCCAGCCTATGTACTAATATTCCCAAACGTGATCCAGGCAGCATCTACGCAGAGGGCTGACAACACGTGAGGCGGAAATCAAATTTCTTCTGTCTAGATGTTACATACAGGGTCTGGCAGAAGTAACGTCTGGACTTGAATAACGATTTTATTACAAAATCATAACCATACATGTTTATGGTTACACAAATAACTCCCCTTTTTATGATCTGGTAATCCACATCAAATTTTTTATTACAAAATCTTAAGCATGTATGGTTATGATTTTATAATAAAATCATAACTCAAGTCTGGACATTACTTCTACCAAACTTTGTATTTTGCCAGCCTTTTCTTTAAATTCATGAGGAATAAGCTTTTCAGAAAACCATGATGGTTACTTCTTTCAAATATTAGCAAATTAATCAATAATTATTCTGCCACATTCTTACTCAGTTAAGTTACCAATGATGATCTGGAGTGTTCTATTAAAACAGAATATGGAACTATTTCCTGGTCTTGGTAAGTTTTTAAACACAAGTGATTTCCATGTCTAAATTACAATCTAGGGATTGTAATTCATCTAGCATAATTTAAACATCTTTAAAATAGACTTCCCTACCTATTATAAGTTTGTTTTCCCACCATTCTATTCTAAATAAGATATATCAGAAGCCCCGAGGCTTAACCTTGGGTTCTATAACTAGCTGGCTCTGTGAGGCTGGACAAGTTATTTAACCTTCCTCAGTTTCACTGCCTTCATTGCAAAATGAAAATACTTACTCATAGGATTGCTGCATAAAAAATAAAATAAAACACAGGAAAGCATACTGCTTAAGTCATGGGAGGCTATAACCAATAAATGCTGGTGATTATTAATAGGCACTTTTGATAAGGAGCCCAATAAATTTAAGGTTTCTAATATTGAAATTCGGTATAGAGACTGACATACTACTGAAAGCCAATTTCTTTTGCCTTGACATCAGAGAAAACAAATCATTCATTTCTCTTGTGAAAACAAAAATCACTGGACAGGTAAAATTGGGAAGTTTCTGAAAAGAAGTATTTATATCAGTAATATGAGTGTACGTTCAATTGTCTTGTACAAGAACTCATAGAATGGTTTTTAAAATGTACTGGGTATATTAACACATTTTGGTACATCCTAGGCCAAAACATAAGATAGTTATATTTATCTATCTATCTATCTATCTACACATATATAGTTATATACTGCCAAAACAAGAATGAATCATTCAACTGCATTAGAGTCAATCTATATTTCAACTGAGATTCATTGCACAAATACTTTTAGCATACACAAGACAAGATTCCTTTCCTGCACAGTAAGCCCTCCAACTTTTTTAAAAGAGGCCTTTTTCTTTCAGCCACAGTCTGTTTCTGTCTTCATTTGTTGTAGCAATTTTACCCTCTATTCGAAATCAGACTTTTGAGCTCGCAGACGTGCACTGTGGTAGATAATTGCTTCTTCTTGGCCAGCAAAAACATTGGGCTTGGTTTTTTACAAAGAGCTTCACATCACATATATGAGATGTTGGCAGCAAACTGTCAGACAACATTTCCTGCTGTTAATCTGCTAAGGATTCAGGTCACTAAGCCAATGTGTGCAAAATGAATGCAGAAAAGGAAGCCAAAGAAAGAGGAATGTCTGAAAGACAGACAAACTTCTATCATGTAAAATAACCATAGGACCTAATGCTGAATGACTTGAAACTTTGAGAAAAATTTCCTTGTGACAGGAAGTACTTGATCTCTTTTTAAAGACAATTCTCAGAACAAACAAAAAAGAGTAAAAAACAAAAGCAACAAACAAAAGACAGCAATAAAAAACAAAAACCCAAATTATGATTTATAATTCATTTGTTTAAATAAAGAGCTATAGGCATTGCAAATATTGACAAAAACATGACCTTTAATAGTATCAATTTAATAAGTATAGATTTGCAGCCCTGTTGCTTTTCTAATCTATAATGCATTAATGATCAAGACAATAAGGATAATATGCATTGTCCTTGCTTAAAAATATATGTACTAAGTGAACATATGTCCTTTCCATCAATTCTTAGTCTATTAATAGGGCAAGGCTGTGACTAAGCAGGAAGAGGAAAGATATCAGGATTATTATATATAAACTATTCACAAATACAATAATATAATTACAGTTGACTCTTGAACACAGGTGTTAGGGGTGCCAACCTCCTTGTGCAGTCAAAAATTCGCATATAACTTAACGTACTCTAAACTTAACTACTAACAGCCTACTGTTTGGACCAGTGAGTGGCCTTCACATAAACTGCTTATTAACACACATTTTGTACAGCGTCTGTACTATATAGTGTATTCTTACAATTAAGTAAGCTAGAGAAAAGTTAAGAAAAATACATTCACAGTATTTATTGAAAAGAATCCATGCATAAATGAACACTTATGTATGTAATCTATGCACAGTTTAAACCTGTGTTGTTCAAGGGTCAACTATATTGTCATTTTAACAATTATTTAAATTTAAGCTCTTAAAATGGTCTTACAATCTATGCAAGATACATAATGAAATGTAAAGAAATGTCTGGTAAGAAATAGGACAGGGGATGACACTCTACATGATACTTAAATCAGTCTTGTCTTCATTTGAGCATATCATAATTTAGATTAGAATTAAATGTCCAGTAGAGAGGAGGGAAAGCCCTTTCGATCATTAAATATTTTGATTCTACATACATTTTCTTCAACTTTTTCTGACACATTTAATACCCTACATGTACCACCCTGGGCTGCAAGCTGCACGTCAAGTGTTGGTATTGTTTTCTGACACCGTTTTAATTTTATCAGGGGCATCCTGGTTTAAGACTGCCTGAGCTCACAATCCTGAAAAGCCAGCACTAATCCTCTTTGCCTGCCACTCCCCAGTCCTGTGAGTGGGGGTGGGGAGGAGGCTGCTCATCCCTGCTCTGGAGGGAGTACCGGTCCTCATTCTAGAACCAGAAGAGTCAGGCCATGAGTTAGGAGAAATTGGAGCAGCACAAAGTCACCTCCTGGCAGCCATTCCAAGAGCTCACTTGACTGAATCTAAGATGGTGATTTCTTTAAGTTTTGTGGTTAAAAACAAATTTTTTTTTAGAAAAAGTATGCATAGCATTAGCAAATGTAGTAAATAGTAATCACATAAAATTGCAACAATAAGGCAAATTTGCTTTTAAAGTTGGTAAAGCTGCTTGCCCTAATAAACATCTATAACATTCTTTCATTTATGGGAAAATTTAAACCATCTTATTCAAGCAAAAAAGTAAACGATCACGCACTCATTCACATTTCTCTGCTTTTTCTTGTGCTCACAAGAGAGCCACTGTCTTTCCTGGAGCTCTATGCTCCAGCTCCAGGACTGACTCCCGTGAGGAACTGTCCCATGTCCCTGAGGACTCTGGTGACGCTGACTCCCCTTCCTTTAAGGCTATAAACCTGTCCTACCCGCTCTCACCTGGTTTAACAGCAGCAGCCAGACAGCAAAATGGCTATGATCTAGGAATGTGCGTTAGGATGTACTGTGAAATTCTGGGATCACCCTCAAAATTTTGTCAAATTTATTTCACTTCTATTTTTACCTTATACCTCCCCCCACACCCGCTCCACACACACAAACGCTCAGGGAGACTAAGTCCATGGGGGAAGACCAGTACGTGACTATCTAATTCAGGAGTGAGGGATGCCCTGGGACACAGCCAACATGTGAGCAGCAGAAGAACCCCGTCCTGGCCTGCAAGGCCCTGCCTGCTGCTCTCTCAGCCTCGGGCGCCCCCCGCCACGGCGCCCCCGCTCGCTCTCCACACCCCATCACAGCCTTCTTTCAGCCCCATCTCCCTCTAGGCTTCCTCTTGCCAAATGAAGTCTGGAGGGGTGAACTTTACACCCTGCAAGTTCCACCCACCCATCCTTAGGATCTCTACCCAAACACCCCTTCCTCATGATGTCATGGCTCACCCCCCGGACTACATCACATCTCAGAGAGCATGTTTTCGCAGCTCCTTCACTGCACTTGTGAGGTGACAATTTTATATCGGTTCGTATTATGATTGGAGTAATGTTCATCTTAGCCTCTCAGGTGAGCAGTTGAAACTCATGATTAGATTCCAGCACATACCACAGGGCCTGGCATAGAGTGCAATTATTATTATTTTAAATGGGAAAGAAAATCAAGCTAAATAAATGCATCTGAGGTTGATTTCCTGTTTCAAAACGCTTCAAAA
This sequence comes from Lyroderma lyra, assembly GCA_004026885.1. Lineage (NCBI taxonomy): Eukaryota > Metazoa > Chordata > Mammalia > Chiroptera > Megadermatidae > Lyroderma > Lyroderma lyra. The sequence goes on along the minus strand of PVJL010000730.1, from coordinate 275,699 downwards.
ACTGTTCTGGTTTTTGAAATTTGTTCATGACCAGTTTAGTTATAGTTTTCTATCATGAGGGTATAATCTGCTCTGGCCAGATCTAGAGTGTTGGATTCCTCCCCCGACCCCACACCACCACTATTTTTGCAAGAAAACAATACTTGCTTCTCACAAATGGAAAAAGACCTATTAGCTTTTAAAATAATACCTCTAATGTTGCAGGTTAACGTGCTGATACACTTCTCAAGTTCTCTTCAGTGGGCAATGGTCCTGAGGCATGGCTGTATTCCCTTGCTTTCATTTGAAACACATTTGATACACCCCTTACCTTGGAAAAGACAAATAAGGTGGGTCATGTTTTTTAAGGCCCCCCCTTGGCTACACCGCATTAGAGCAGCCTGATCTCTGAGGTTATCACCACGCCTGCATCTTCACACCACCTGCTTAGTTTTGTGTGTAGTAGAGATGTGACCTGGATTCTCTTTTTAAAATTTCATTTAAAACCCTGGGATACGTAGGAGCAATATTCCCTCTCCCCTACCTAAGTACAGGAGAACAGAAAGATAAATGTGTGGGTAGCAAATTGGAGAGTTACACATTAAGTGTGCCATTGGTCCCGCCACCTAAAAGCCTTTCTGAAACTGAAATCAATTATTTCTGTAGCAGCCACAATATTTAATGGGCTTACAGTTAACAATCCTATAAAGGAAATGAACTCATTTATGTATCTACACATATATGTTGCTTTGAGGTTATCTTGAAAAGTACCAAAGAAATTATATTGCTCAAGGTTTAAAGTTTTTCTGAGCTGAAATCGATGAAGTCATGCTCTATAAAGTACAGTGTTGGGGTCTTGAGCATCCTTTTGTATCAACAATGGCCTAGATCCAAATGTTTGAGGCGTATCTTAACGTCTCCCTCAGGCACCACCATGGCCCAAGTCCCTGAGGAGGGTGATGTTCTCTTTGTGAATATGCTCTTGTCAAGCCCTCATCTCTCCTGAGACGCCAACGTCATCCCTAGTTCTGCTCTTTAAACTAACAGCTCCCCACCAAAATGACAACATAAAAAGTGGCACATCTAGAAAATTTAATGAGGAACGTAATTGCAAACTGACAAATCATTACTTAATGCTTATTAAAGCTATGACTGAGAGAAATAATCATCAAGACATTCCTGATGGCTGTTCCTGATCTACTCCTGGAAGAAGCCAGCAGAGCTGCAGTAGGGAGCTTCTCTCAAACAACTACACCTGGAATTAGCATGCTTCTTTTGAACATTTGGGATGTTTTTATTGTGTGGACAGTGGGGGTCAAGGTTTCCTCTTCAATGCCTGCTAGGAGGGCTCAGGACATGAGTTTTGTTGTCTAAACCTCATTCCTGGCTTCTCTTGGTTCTGCTTTTTACTTATTTATTTCCTCATTATATTAAAAGTATTTCTGTAAAACATGAGGACATGGTGGGGTATAAATAATAAAAGCCCCAAGATAAAATAAAGTGTACTTTTGAAACAAATTACGTTTACAATTTTTTACAATTTATTTTTCTTATGTTGATGAATTCTTAAGTGTTGTGCTATGAAAGACACTGCAAATCATGATATTCTGGATAGTATTTTTTCTAATGGGATAACTGGAGATATAACTGAAGCGTTTTGCTTGGGGTAATAATTTTAAACCATTCATGTGCTTTACAAGCTCAGTCTAATGGCATTTCCCTAAAGAATGTGGTGGTTCTTTAGTGACTTTATGTGCTGTCACCATGGCATTCCATAAGAAATAACAAGTCTCTTTATTCCTTCTAGGTTTTCAAACTCCACAATCAGAACCACGTCCTTTTGCTGGCTGTGCATCTGGACACCATCACTCATTCCTGTAAGCAGCAGCGGGGAAAACGAGGTGCATTCCTAAGTGTAAGTCGAACTTAGAGACAGGATTATCTTTCACCCTTACTAGAAAATGACTCCAAATGTGCATACCAGTTAAACACAGCTGTCTGTTACATCGAACAAATACATTCTCACACAGCACAGATGTCTTCTTTGTTGACAAAAAGAAAACTCCACTGTTTAAAGCATTTCATGAATTAATATCTAATTTAGCCACTTTAATCTGCCATTTGTAGAGACATTCTGGACCTAGATTGCAGGGGACAGTCACTAAGCAACACTAACAAAATAGGGCAGTCTTGGCAGGAGCAGAAATAGGAAGACCTAAATTCCATTTATCTAGAAATAAAATATCCTTAATAGTTGTCTGGCAAGGGAAGTAAGTTACAGGAAGCTAATGTTATTGATAGAAATGGTATGTGCTCCAACAAAAAGCTCCCACAACTTGAAACCCATGACCTCTTCTAGAAGAAACAAATAAAAAGCTTAAAGTGCATGGGCTGGTCAATATAACCCACAAAACTGACGAGGGTAAGAACCCTTCGCTTCTCTGTTGTACAGACAGAAAACCAAACCAGGCATTCGACACTAGATGCCCTTTTGCCTTGGCCCGGGAAGAAGGGAGGCCAGGAGCTGGGGGACAGGATAGTACCTGAATGAAGAGCAGGGTAGTACCAGAGTCCCAAACTGAAAAACTGCTGGAGGCTATGCAAAAGGGGTTTAGTTTTTCTAATTCATGATAACAATTTTAAGAAAACTTTCTGAATAACAGCACTCCTTCATTGTTTAGAGTATAATTATAGTACTTTAAAAATCACAATTATACTGTATGCTAATGTACAACTACTCTTAATAGTAGTCATAAGTTGTTCAAAGAAATCAGGGATTAGTCATTCCTTAATTGGTGCAGCCATTATGCAAAAACAGTATGGAGATTTTTTTAAAAATTAAGCATAGAACTACCACATGATCCAGCAATCCCTTTTCTGAATATGAAAGAATATGAAAACAATACTTTGAAAAGGTATAGGTACCCCTATGTTCACTGCAGCATTATTTACAAGCAAGATATGAAAACAACATAAATGTGCATCAATAGATGACTAGATAAAGAAGATGTGGTACATACATACAGTGGAATATTAATCAGCTATAGAAACGTGAAATATTGCCATTTGTGACATGATAAATCTTCAGAGTATTATATTATACTAAGTGAAATAAAACTGATGATAAAGGACAAAAACCATATTATTTCACTCATATGTGGAATATAAAACCATAACAAATGAAAACAACAACAAACTCATAGATACAGACACTAGAACGGTGGGTACCAGAGGGGAAGGTGATGGGAGAAAGGCAAATTGGGTAAAGAGGGTCAGATACATGATAACAAAAGGCAACTAGACTTGTGGTGGTGAGCACACGATAAAGTACACAGGTATTTCATTACAATGTTGCACACCTGAAATTTATATAACATTATTAACAAATGTTACCTCGATAAATCAAAAGAAATGTAACATTATGGTTTTTAATCACTTTGTGTAACTGAAATTCTAGAGCACACAAGACAGCAAAAAGCCAAATTAAAGTAATAAAAGAACTGGCGACAAACTAGAGCACAAGAATCAATCACAATGAATGACAACACTTATTATTTCCCAATGAATGGTGCCTCCTTATACAATGTCTGGCTCCCTGTTTCCTACACCCAATAGTGCAATACCTAAATGTCATTCAGAAAATGATGTCGGGAATGCTTTTCTATGCACTCTCTCTCTGAAGTGTTTGGAGGAGACTCATTCAACCATTAATTACTACTGTAATTTCCTGATAGGGTGAGATGCACTCAGCTCATGAGCTGGGGTATGGCACAAAGGGGCAAAGGTTGGGTGGTGTATGGAAGAACCTGAGGGTGGGGTGGGGGGTAGATTTTGCAAAGCACACCCCACTCCCAACTTTAAATGTCAGCATTCCCAAGAGCTCTACTATTAGTGCTCTTTTCTTCTTACTCATTTATGGACTGTCTGTACAATCTCACTCACTCCCATATTTGAATTAAAAGATAATGAACGGCTCCCACAAAGTCACTCACCTGACCTTGCTTCCAAATGCCGAACAATATGTCCAATTGCAGTGGCAGACTGCTACTTTCGTGTTCCAGGTACTTTAAATTCAACTGGTTTGAATTAAATTCATTATCGTCCCCATAAACTTTTCTTCTTGTGTTCTACCTGTGTCTATGTCATCATTCAATCAAGACATTTGGAAGTCACTATCACTTACTGTCTCTTATCACTAACCATAACCTCCCCACACATCCGATTAATCAGGCCCATTTATCTTCATGATGGTTCTATAAAATCTATCCTCTCCCCTCTAATCCACTGTCACTGCCTTAGTTCTGGTCCTCAGCATCTCTCGCCTGGTTCATATTAATAGACTCAGCTAGTGTCCCTGTCTTGAAACTCTTCCTATTCAATTACTATTTAATAGAAGTATGTTTTAAAAACACAAATGGCCAAATAGCTTCCCCATATAAAGCCCTTCAGAAATACCCCAATACCCCATCACCTATTGTGACAGGCAGAATTCTAAGATGGTCTCAAGATTTCCAGCCTCCCTGTTATACACACCCTGCACAATCGCTGGGACTGTGGACAGAAGGATTCTTACTCCTGTGATTGGGTTATGTTAGCTGGCACAGATGACCTTATGAGTATGATAGCAACACTGTCAGGGTGGGCCTGGCCTAATCACACGAACCCTTAAAAGCAGCAATTTCTCCAGCTGGTAACAGAAGGGATGTCAGAGAGGTCTGAAGGTAGAGGGATCCAAGGTGAAGGAAATTCTGTTACTGAAATGGCGGGGCGCGTCATGGCAAGGACCAAAGATGGACTCTGCATCCAACAGTGGTCCCCGGCCAAGAGCCAGCAAGACAGTGGGGCAGTCCTACAACCAGAAGGAAATGATTTCTGCCTACAGCCCAAACGCATCAAGGTGGATCTTTTCCTAGTCCAGCCTGCAGATGAAGATACAATTGGTGAACAACGGGACTTCTGCTTTACGAGATCCAGGGTACACGACCAGTCAAAAAACGTGAGATGGTAAATGCATGTTCTTTTAAGTCACTAAGTTTAAGGTACCTTACTACACCACAACAGAAAAATCAGTATGTCCACATGATACCCAACCTTGTTAGCCCATCAAACCCACTCTTTGTGATGTGCCCTTGGACTCCCTTTCCAGCTCCATCTGTCTCATCTATCCGAGATGTTTCTACAATAGATGCTCAACTTTTCACATCTCTGTATCTGCCCAGATTCTAAAACACAATTATGTAAATATCCTGAGTATAATTAGAATTATTCTGGAAATTTAAAAATAAATAAAATACGTTAATGTCACTTAATTTTAGGTTGCCTTAAATACCAATGCAGGGGTAGTCAACCGACATGTTTCAGTAATTAGTATCTACTTGCCAAATCGTAATTGAACACGTGCTTAATCATTTTTAATAATATGAACCACTGCTGAAGAATCTTTCCTCCTAGGGAGGTTTTTACAGCCATCTAAAAATCTGCAGGCATGCTTTTTATATACAAGGGCTGTCCAGAAAATAGCTAGCCATGTAATATGAAAAATAGAGGCGTTTATGGCTCCATCTTTTTCCGGACAGGGGTCATATCAGCACTGTTTCAAAACCTAGATCCTCAAAGAGAAAGAAGAGTGCAGAAAACCCACTGCAAACAGCCACTCGCAGTTTCTTCAGGTGAGAGAAATTCTCTGTAACAGCAGAGGATCTACCCCAATATGAAAACACAGTGAGCTGGTAGCTCTTTCCTGCTTCCTAGCTGCTTCTGTTGCGTCCCCAGTTACTTTATTAAAACCCAGCATGCCCAAGTACAGCATAGGTAATACAGTCAATAATACTGTAATGGCTATGTACAATGGTGCCAGGTGGGTACTAGACCTGGCGGGGGGTCACCTTGCAAATTATATAAATGTGTAAGCACTATGTTGTACACCTAAAACTAATACAATATTGAATGTCAACTGTAATTGAAAAAATTAAAATAAAAAAAAAAAAACCTAGCGTGACACAGAACTCCTAATTATTTTCAGAACATATTCAGGCTTGTCAAACACCTACTGATTTCTGACACAAAAGCCGCAGAACCTTAGCTGCATCTTTTGCCTAATTTCAGCAGGTTCACGCTGGGCAGTGTGAGGAAAAAAAAGCCAATTTCCTGTTTTCCAAGTCAATTTCTCAGTCCTAACAAGCTTCTAGGTAACTGGGGTTTAAATCCTAAACACAAGTGCGGTTACTTCCTGTTACTATTTAATAAAACCGTTTAGCATTTCCCAAACTGCCACATTAATGACAGATAACCTGATGTGAAAACTGATACCATCCTTACCAGTGTGAACAAACAAACAAAACTTAGAAATGGAAAGTTAAGATAAAATTCACTTTCTCAGATTTAAGAAATACTTCCCAGGTCTAATATAATGTTAGGCGACAAGAGCAAATCTCTAACTAGTGGGGGCTATCATCCTACGGTTTGGGTCCTTAAGACAGTATATTTAGAGCAGTTTTAGGTTCCTAGTAAAATTAAGGGGAAGGTACCGAGATTTCTCATCTGCTCCCTGCCCTCATGCACCCATAGGCTCCCCCATTATCAACATACACCAGAGTGGCACGTTGGTTACAGACTGACACATATCTCCCAGAGTCCCTAGTTCACATTAGGGCTCACTCTTTTTTTTTTTATGTCCCCTTTTTTTTTAAAATTCATTTTTATTGTTAGACTTATTGGGGTGACATCTGTTAGCAAGGATTAGGGCTCACTCTTGATGCTGTACAGTCTGTGGGTTTGGACAAATGCATAACATCAATAGCCACCCTTATAATATCACACAGGACAGTTTTGCTGCCTTAAAAATCCTTAGTACTCCACCTATTCATCCCTCCCTCTTGCTTTCTCCCTAAACCTTGACAACCACTCGTGTTTTTATTGTCTCCTTAGTTTTGCCTTTTCCCAAATTTCACATAGTTGGAATTATGCAGTAGGTAGTCCTTCAGAGTGGCATCTTTTACTAGTGGCATTTAAGGTTCCTCTATGCCTTTTCATGGCTTGATAGATCATTTCTTCATAATGTTGAATAATATTTCATTGTCTGGATTATGAACAATTTACTTAGCCATTCATGCACCTACTGAAGGATAAAAACAAATCTCTAAGCAGTATGAAGGCTATGACTTTTTATGTTAAAAAACCACCACTCTAAAAAGTATTTTAAATTTATATTCTTAGAGAAAAGGCCTAGAAGAATATACAAGGGATGCCTGGAAAGTATCTAGCCATGTAATATGAAAAACAGAGGCATTTATGGCTGGATTTTTTCTGGACCGTCTTTGTACTTCAAAGTTTATGGGATGGAAGTTTCACAAAGTAAGGGAACTTCTCAAATTTGGTAGTCACTGTCAGCCACCAAGGAGGTTCACTGGCACATGTAAACACTTACCATTCACTGGGCCACTCTCTACAACTCAGTGAATTCTAGGTTACAGGTGAGAAAACTGAGGACTTCGGGGGATGAATAACTTACAAACAAATGGCAAAGTCGAGACGCCACCCAGGCTAGTGCTATTATGACACACTGCCTCCAAATGTTTACTATTCTTAAGCTCAAAGTTCAATTCTTTATACAGACAATTGGGAAAACTTATTCTCCTGTACAATAATCCTCCAATTTGATTAGATTCATGATATTTCTATTGATATCCAGATACTCAATTGTTAGGGTGCCTATACATTATAAGTTTCATAAACACATTTTTAAAAGTCTGGGTGTAAGTGATCCTTTCAACTGAAAACACTAAATGCTGGTTCCACTACCGGGTGCATGGATTCAATATAAAATTATAGTTCAACATTTCCATTATTCTGTCTTAAGGAACCTTACTTATTATTGTGAGTATCACAGCATAAGAACGAACAGGGCAAGTTTCTCAGCAGAAATCCCTGGCTAGTTACAAAGATTAACATTTGTCAAAGCTGAATCTAATTTTTAAATTAATTTAGAGTTTTTAAATGGCCCTTTTTAGACTGTGTCCATGCCAGTAGTTGTATGAAAGCTGCTTCTTTGTGAAGATTTTACCATGCCCTTATAATAGGGCCTTCAATATCATACTGCATTCCTGGGGTCCCTGAACCTACTTCTATATTTTAAGTTGGCAACGTGCGCATTCATGCACACGCCACATACACACTTTGGAGGACTGAACCTCTTAGAGCTCATGTTCTCTTCCACTTTTAAGGAAACATGATTCTACCAGACTTCAAATCTAGTCAAAAAGAGGTCATAGGAGCTGTTCATAGTTCTTGGAATTTGGAGACAAGTATAAAAAAAAAACAACTCCTGTCTTTGATACTCAAGGTAACAAAAGCAAGTGATATGGAATTCAAGAGCCTATCTACCATGTAGAAATCTTCCCAGGTTATTATGCATCTATTACAAGATTGTCTAACCTTGTGGCTGATACTAGTAGCCTGTTTCCTAAACTTCCTAAAGGGCCAAGCGTACTTCCATGAAAAGAAAAGCATTAATTTAAATGCTAACTATGGGGAGATGAGCTATAATCTTGAAAATTATAACCTGTCTTTCATGGGGGAAATACTGTAATTATGAAATGAACTGGCAACTGATCACAAAAATTGGAGGAAAAAATATCACTGTACCCATGAAAATTGTTTCTCTCCAAAAGGGATGTCTAGGGTCTCCATTTTATAGGAGTCTTTCTGCTCTGAGGTGGACTATGCGGTAACTATAGAACTTGCTTAAAATCATTCTCTGTTAAGACAAAGAGCTGAGTCAGGCCTTGAACACTGTTGCATATACCATGTGGAAGAACTTCTGTATTATCTCTGCAGCTACTTTCCTCATCCTGCTCAAAATAAAAAAAGTATTGTTTCCAATACTTTTTCTACTCTTCACAGTCCATTATTTCATGATAGTACAACTAAAACCAAAGACTCAGTGTTTATTTAAGTCTTGAGAGTGTCTATTGCATATGTGCTTCAAGGAGATTTCAAAACCTCCCAAGCCAGCAGAAGAAGGGAGGAAAGAGGAGAGAAGGAAAAGAGATGAGAAAATGAATAGGGGAGACAGACTCGGGTGGTCTCACTTCCTTCTATTTATCCCAATATGACATATGTAGCTACCTACAAAATCTAGGAAAACTAATCAATTTTGATGTTAGAAGTTTATAGAATTATGAAGTTGATATCTGAGAATTGAACTAAAATAATTTAAAAAGCAGACCTTTCTCCTTTTTCTCTTTCCTTCCTTCTATTTCACAAGTCCATGCTGGAGGGAAATACTATATTTCAATTTATCCAACTGCTGCTACAGACTTGGGATGTTTAGATCCCATAGTAAAGTGACCTCTGGAGCAGTGGGCAGGAGATCTGGGTTCTAGCTATTCTTTGCCCTTTCCAGGCTGTGTGTCCTTAGGCATACCATAACTTCTCTGGGCCTATTTCCTCATCAGTAAAACAAAGGAGGAAACACCGTTATTGCTAACATGACTTCCAGATCTAAGACAGTATGACTCTGACTAAGATAAACCCACATCTAAGCTTGAATGAAGCCTTTGACTCATTTGATTTTCAGTGCCTGGAATATAACAGGTCCAAGAAGTACTTTATATTAAATCCCCTGCAAAATTAGTAAAGCTCCTTGGCATCTCTTGCATACAGTGTGATGTTAGTTCTATGAATTTAAACTGTTATAAAAGAATAAAGAATTGTTGCAAAAGAAAAAAAGAATATGCATTAAGACAAATAATAATTAAAACTCAAATGATTAACTCCCTTATCAAAAAATATTTCTGTGTCTAACATGTGCAAATGATCAATGTATTCTAGGAAACATGAAAATTTCAATGAGGTGGCGGGTAGAGACTCCACCTTACACAATCTTTGAAGCAGTTAGTGCAGGTCCACTTCTAAGGGAAGAGCTTGGGAAGGCCGCTGGGAGCAGACAGTGCTGCCCTGTGACCACGGGGCCAGCTAGGGCTGTGTGAACGGGAGGCTGTGCTCCCCATGCCAAGGGCCTGGCTGATGTACACCATGCTGAAAAATACCTCCGGGGGAAGGAAATGAGCAACGTCTTGGACTCAAGTAGTGAAGAACAACCTTAGCTTTGGGGGCTACAGCTGAATTACAGCGAGTGTGAGTGGGCCCCTGGCACGTGGAAGCAGAATGGTGCCAGGTAGGACGACTCTGATTGGGGACTGGGGAGCAAGTTTGGGCCTGTCACTCCTAAAAATGGCACTTGGAGTAATAGGCATTCTTTCTGTTACACAGACTTTCCCCAAATCTCAAGTTAAGCCTAAACCCTGATGTGCAATGGGAAATTATTTCTTAGCAGCCGCGAGAGAGCAGGACGCTCCCCGCAGCCTGGGAGAGGTATCAGTGGTTGACCCGCCATCTCCTAAAGGCTTATGGCAAGAAAGCCACAAATGGGGAGGCAAGCTCATGTCACCAAACCAGCAGCAGCACCAAGTGGTCAGAAATCACAACAGGAACGTGCATGACTGGGGGAACAAGTGAAAAAGCAAACCTAGTGTTTCAGCTCCACGATGTTAGAACACTAACATTTGGAAAATGAATCCCCTTTCGGGCCTTAGCATCGTGAGACAACCAGGGATCAAAGCAGTCAGAATTTCTCAATGGTTTTTACCTTTGATATGGCATCAGTAACCCAACGTGCACAGGCACTCAAGTTCCAAAATTCACTCAGCTTCCAAAACACAGCCCACAATACGGTGACACACCAGAGGGCTTTACGGGTTGTATTTCTTGTCACATATGCTCATATTTTAACCTTAGTATTGTTTGGAGGGTTTAATAGACCATGTCTACACTCATTATGGACTATTAGACTTTATTACTTTAAAAAATGAAACCCAGGGAAACAGATGAACAATTTTAGTAAAAACGGGTTTGCCTTGCGGAGGACAAACTGCCATGCCTTGGGAAGACTGAGTGCTAACTACCAGGTAAGTGAGAAGGTGCATGCGAACAGTCCTTGTATGGAACCATTCCTACAGTTGCACCAGAGTCATCACATAAGGAAACCAAGTTAATTAAAACTCTGAGCCTCAGCAGTCCCCAAAGGCATTGATTTTCAAGCAGGAAAGCTGTGGCGGCTAGACTGGGCCATTCAGTTACGGCACCTGACAGATGGTACCATACGGTAAGATGTTCTGTTGAGCAGAGACCCACTGAGAGGTTAAATCAGGATTTACACAATCACACAGAATCGAAAACTCTGACACGTATGCAGTTGTTGAATGAAGAGTAACTGTGATGGTTTGGGGGGAAAAAACCTTATTTTTTTATAATTAATTATAATTTCTTGTTATCCATGAAAGCCAACAGGTGCTTAGTCAATTTTCTACATGATGACAATTCACTTTGCTGTCTGGTCAAGAACTTCCAAAGGGATTGTAAGGTATGTTCATTACGTAACCTATACAAGTTGGAAAATTCAGACACTGAATTTCTTTTTCCAATCAAACCCCAATAAGCAGAACATATAACACAGTACAAGAGATCACAGGCAAGACAGCCTTTCGAAGTTTTTTTAGCAGTCCCTCCCTGACCAGTAGTTGTGACAAAAGCATGTTTAGGATACAGTGCCACACATTTCCTTACCCTCTCTGTTTCCTTAGACGCATCTCTGGAGGGTGTCCAGAAATGCTTCTTGGAGTAAACTCCATGTTTCTGTGCTTACTCCAGATTCTGGGCCACCCTGGAAGGCTCTGAATGGTACTCCATGATGGAAGCCATTCAACCAGATGGTCTCTGGACAGGGCTGAACCTGGAGAGCAGGCTTTGATGATTTTACTGATACACTTTAGCTCTTTGATTTGCCCCAATCTGGGTACAAATTTCTCTCCAGTGTGGCCGATTCATCAGCATCCTCCTTGCAATGCTACCTGTGAATTTACCTGGGTCTCATAGGCACTAAGTCTTCCTCACTGTTGATTCAGCAGTATGAAGGGACTAAATAAACTGAGGTCTCACATGCATGGCAACACATGGCAGGGCCCTGTGAGGAACATCTGCAAGGTAAACCCTCTGTCATTTTCCCCCCTCGTGCTCTAGACTCCTCCACCAGTTGGGTATCTTGTGAAGAACAAACCAAACTACACCATAAAATGGCTTACACATTTTCTATATGCAGCAGCAAACCTATTATATGAAATATGGACTCAAATTTCAGATCATATTTGAGTTATTTTCCTAAAGCCATATCCCACTAAATTAAAATGGTGCCCAGCCTAACTGGTTGGTCACTAGGAAATATGCTGTGTGCTAGTCAGTCAGACGCAAATGAGTCCACAAACATGGAAGCAAGGGACTAAACAGATGAACACTGTTTCCTCTATTGTGTGTGACTGGGTAGCTTTGTTTTCTCTTTTAAAATTTATGTTCAAGAAACAAACAGCAACAGTGGTAACAAACTAGCTATAGAAAGTTGCTTGTGTTCTTTAATAGGAATGATCATACATGATTCATGTTGGCATACATGAAAAATCTGGTAGCATGCCAGTATTTCCCAAACATATATGTGAAATTACTTGTAATAAGCTCTTTTCTTACAAGATTTTTTCTTATATTTTACTCTTAATAAGACCTTTTATATTTTAGATAATTGAGACAAAGGGTTTGAAAAAAATCTTTGAGGAATAAGTCTCTGAAGTGGAAAACCATTGACTGCTACAACAATCTCAATCTACTGTTAGAAAAAGATTTGAAAAAGCCAGCAAAATCAGCAGAGATTTCCATCAAAACATTGGGGGTGGGAACTGAAGACTCAGGGGGCCACGTTTCTTGCATCTTGCTTTTCTGGGTTGCTGGGTTTCTCCCTCCCACTGTAGCACCGCTGGGCGAGGGGAAATGCTACCTCGTGGTTTCAAAAGAAAAGAGAACTGTGCTATGCTACTTTGAGGTGCAGGGGTGTGTGTGTGTGTATGCATGGGTGTGCAGGGAGGTCCTACACAGGTGACTATAAATTCCAATGATAAAGTCATGGCAAAGTCAAGCCTTATTGATTTTGATGAAAAGATGAAGGCATTAAATAAGTCATGGGGAAAAACACCTAGACATAGAGACTTCATTAAAATAAAATGCCTTTTTTGATGCTTTATTAAATACAACAAAAGTTATACCTGTTGTATTTCCTGCATCCTGTTCTTAATAGCTCTCCGCCAAATAAGCTCAAGTCAGAATTCAGTTTTTATTATTGTTATTAAACAGTGATCATTTATCAAGAATATGCTGTATCCAAGATAATGTTCAAATAAATTATCAACTTTACTTCTCTCAATAATGCCTTTGTGAGGCAAGTACTTTCACCTCTATTTTTCTGATAAGCAAACCGAGGACCAGAAAGTTTAAATAACTTGAAGTCATGGGTTACAAGTGAACGATTCCAGTTGGCACCCCATTCTGGTGGCTTTGGAGTGTTCCTATCACATGTGAACTAAACAAGACAACACTGCACTGCTGGTTTGTGTTGAGTCTGTAACTGACTTAAACCCAAAGACGAGCTTCACCCAAACCGTCATTACGTCAGACCATCCCTTGCCCCAGACACATTTCTATTTTGCACTTGATCCTTAAAGATAGAGCAAAGTTTTACCTCCATTTCTGCTAAATGTTACCTTGCTACTGTGCTTCAGTGTTCCACACTGTCCACTTCATGAGAAACCTGGATTCTGGCACACAAGCTGTTAGTCACTTTTAAAGTTCTGGATAAGTTTAAAAACAATTTATTTTATTTTTGGTGCCTTCATCCAAGGCTTGAATAAAAACTCATGAGGGCAAAGACGGTTTACCTATTACATCCTGTTACCTTGCCAGTCAAGGTTTACATTCCATAGTTTGTATCTAAAGACAGGAGGCATTTTGAATACACTTTTTGAACTGGCATCTTATTCCCACCTTGAGAACCAGGCCACTGATTCACAGCCAGCTACAAATACAATAAATCCATTTCACTTTACCATGTCCAAATTTCTCCATCTTCTCTACAACGATGGCAGAAGTGAACACATTTTTTTTTTCTATTACCAATGTCTGTTGTAAAACTGAAAACATTCTCCTGGCAAGGTTTTGTGTCCCAGACTAACATTAATCTTAAGAATCTATCAAGTTTATAGAAATACTTTATTATAAAGAAAAACAACAAAGCAACATTGCCTTGTCACTCAAGATGTTCACAATGACATTAAAAGTAACACTGAAGAGGCTGTCTTTTCCCTGTTGTATATTGTTCACTCCTTTGTAAAAAGTTACTTGTCCATATATTTGTGGGTTTATTTCTGGGTTTTCAATTTTGTTCTACTGGTCTGTTTGTTTTTCTGCCAATACCAAGCTATTTTAATTACTGACACTTTGTAGTATAGACTGAAATCAGGGAGCATGACCTTCTACCTTATTCTTTTCACGTAGGATTGCTTTGGTGCTTCGGGGTCTTTTGTGGTTCCACATGAAATCTGATGATTTTTTAATCTACTTCTTGAAAGAATGTCTATGGGATTTTAATAGGAATTTCATGAAATCTGTTTACTGTTTTGGGTCATACGGCCATTTTAACTATGTTGAGTCTTCTAATCCATGCAGAGCACTAGAGCAGACACTTGTCCCATGAGACATACAAATGGCCAACAGATACATGAAAAAACGCTCAACTTCACTAGCTATCAGGGAAATGCAAATCAAAACCACAATGAGATACCACCTCACACCTGTGAGAATGGCTGTTATCAATAAGACAAGGAATAACAAGTGCTGGAGAGGATGTGGAGAAAAAGGAACTCTCACACACTGCTGGTGGGAGTGCAAACTGGTACTGCTATGGAGGGCAGTACCGAGGTTCCTCAAAATTTTAAGAATAGAGTTACCATATGACCCAAAATACCCTTTCTGGTATCTACCCCCAAATTTGAAAATTTTAGTTTGCAAAGATATGATACATAATATTCACCGCAGCACTATTCACGGTGACCTAGTCATGGAAACAGCCAAAGTATCCTTTGATGGATGACTGGATAAAGAAGTTCTGCTACATTTACACAATGGAATATTACTCAGCCACAAGAAAAGCTGAAATATGGTCATTTATGATAACATGGATGGACCTGGAGATCATCATGGTAAGCAAAACAAACCAGACAGAAAAAAATCAAGAACCATGACTTGACACATATGTGGAACATAAAACTGAAAGCAACAAAGAAACAAAAACTCATGGACACAATAAATAGTTTGGTGGTTATCTGAGGGTAAGGAGGGAGGAGGTGGGAGAGGAAGTGGAGGACTCAAATACATGGTGATGGAAAGAGAACTGACTCTGTGTGATGAACAACAAATGATGCAACACATGGACGATGTATTGTAGAACTGTAGACTTGGAACCTAATTAATTTTTGTTAACCAATGTTACCCCAATAAACTTAATAATAATAATGTAATATTAAATTTTATACAAAGTTAATTACAAAATAAAAATTCTGTGCTCAAAAACACAAATTATTTTTATAAGGAATGTGAAGCTCTAGTTATAAATTAAATTTAGCAAAGTACCAACACTACATGTACCTCGGTCAGTCCTGCGGCATTTACTCTCCCCATGTGAAACACTATTAACTTTCTTCCAGATTTTTCTTTAGAGAACTCTGGTAGCTATGAATAGAAGACTGCCAGGTAATCCTATTTATTCCATTATGTAATGCAATCAATAGAAAGACTCTCCTTGAAGTTAAGGAAAAAAGATTCTCTTGACTTAGGTCAATTTCTCCAGAAATTAGAAAAATAAGATCTCTCTCAAGGTTACAAAAGTCCTTTAAACTTTATAATAAAACACAGGTAGAAGTATATATACTATTGTATCTGCCCATTTCCCAAATAAACACCCAAATAAATAATTGAACATTCTGGGCTAAGAAATTAGCCAAATCAAAGCCAGGAAAATGTAAGAAATGGATCTGTGCATGGCAAACATTAGGTGGGGTACTTTGAACATTTCATTCCCTGAAGCAACCCATCAATATTTGTCAAGTTACATGATGACAAAAATTCTATAAATATATGATAGGCTAAATAACTTTTGATCTAATAATTTATTTTCAAAATATATACAATTTTCTATGTTCCTGTAATCTGTAATAATTTAACAACCCAATCCTATTCCCAGCCCTACTGACGTTATCAACATAAAATGGATTTGAATCTTCTCTTTCAATGAATGCATTGAGTGCCTGAATGCATTATGCAAAATATAATGGGAAGGATATGGGGGGGGGTTGTAGACAGAGAAAGCAGAGATGAGAAGGAATGCGGGACGTGGGAAATCAGGTGAGCTCGGTGTTGGCTGTGTTGTGAGAAAAGAGGAATAGAAATGTGGAACAACACAGAGGTATACACTCCCCATGGTGCCCGGGAGTGATATTAGCACACCCAGTGGGAAAGATGAATTGTGTAAGCATGTGGAGGGAGGAGGGGTGGATGAGCTCTCTGAATGAATGTTCAATCTGATATTGAATAACCTTGCTAAAAGGGCGAGCCAATCCCTCCCAGCTGTGGAGAGCAGATGCCATTGGCGGTGCACTTACAAACCTGCTCCTATGGCTTGAGTTCATGCCCTACATGTGCACTCCATGATACATGGACAACTCAACTATCACCCATCTCCATCGCTGTGCACACCTGTCTTGTTCTCATCTGTTAGCTTGGGCTTGCTCACCATCTTGGACAAAAGTTATTCAACTGCCCCTTCTCTGAGAAAAGTTTAGTTTTCTTTACCTGATCACTCAAGCTGCAATGCCTACCACAGTGTGCATTTTACAAATTACTCTTTCTATAAACAAGAAAAGAACAGTCATAGTTAAAATTATCCCACTGGTCCTATGTACAGAAATTTCCAAGTTTGTACCATTGGAGAATTGACTTGGCCATAAATTATTCTAACAGGAAAGATCAAATTCATTTGAATTATAGCTTATAGACAATATATTAAAGAAAACTTGATTCTTAAGACCTCCAATTTTTTTTCCTACCATGAAAAGTGTTGGAGTTTTATTTTTACTTTTTTAAAGAGATCAGTTTTCTTTTGAGGGTAACATTTTAGGGATAATACAAGTATTTTTGGTAATTTGATCTCCTGTTAGAGACTTGGAAATAATTTTGTATTTAGAAACTGGGTCTGAGTAATTTTCAGAGTTCTGAAAAAATAAAGAGGCATCGTGTATGTTTTATGCAAACATTCCCCAGCTCTCAGTATCTAGGACAAAATAGTTTTAAAATATATACTTACCTCCACATCACAGGTATATTCTGATCCATCCAGAAGTACCACTTTGCACTGCATGCTTTTAGGCTTTTTGACAATCTTTAATGGAGATCGAGAGAGTTTACTGCTAGATGATTTCTGAGAAAGTTTATCGTCTTCAAACTGCTGATATTCGAGCTGTTTTGCAGCTGCAGCAGCAAATTCCCGTTCCTTATCAGTGACCTGAGAACAAACAATGGATAGTTTTCATTGCAAGACAGGAAATAAATACTGCATTTCTCAGGCAATACCAGAACACTTTAGAAACAGGCATTCCTATTTCCTAAAGGATGAGAGATGTCTGAAATAGGAAATTAGAAAAAGATATCAAATATTTATAACTCCAACAGTTTTGCCTAAATAACTTTTGCTGTTTCAATGTGCCAATTGGGCCTTATTTCAGTTTGACTCAAAGATTTACTTTTGAAGCTCAGTGAAATTTCACTGAGCAAAGAAGGAAAATGGACTCCTGATTTTTAAAACTGGCATTGGCTAGTATAGGTCTTTAAAATAAATCATCTAGATTTTATCTAATGTACTCTCTTTTCTTCATTCACTGGATCTTTCTATATTCCATGACCCATTACCACCCCATATACATAAAAGGTATCTTATAAACTCTGAGGCCTAGAGAATTTCAAGTATTAATCTCAACTATTACAACTGTTAAAAAATTTGATTTAACTCTAAGTCAATTCAATGAAGCCAGCAGCACTGAAATTCATCACTAAGTAATCTCCTAAATCTGCTTCCTCTCATTGTAATGAGCCAGTATAAGAACAGATCAAATCTATCCAAAAGCTTTAATCTGCTTTCAAATCCTAACAGTCTAGTCCAGGCGAGACAGAAAACTGCAGAAGACATTCTATGTAACAATAAAATTTTCCCTGAATCAATCTCCTTGCAAATCTCTATGTGCACTGCTGTCCAGTCCTTTTTACACCTTTCTTCTATTATTAAATGAAAACCAATGGTCAACTCATGGGTCAGACTATCAGTACAATGGCCTGCAAATAGACACTGACAGTCCAAAGAAAAATATATTCCCAAATTCAGTTTAGGCCCCTTGAATAAGCATGAAATTTCCTCTCTCATGAACATACAATCATCTTGGCAGCTAAAATTACATGGGCCTGAGAGGAAGCTACACCGACAGCTTGTCATTTCAACTTTTTTATTAGCTTCTACAATTTCACCCTTACGCAATCCCAGTTATTTTGCTGTGTATTTATTTTGAATTTTAGGTATAAATTTCTGCTTTTATGATGGCATTTTCTATCTTGTTTTCCACCCAGAAGATTACAAATAGTTCTTTCACCAACTACCCTGCCCAGGAAAATTCAAGGCAAAGTCTTGAGAAGTTCTTAAAAAGACACAAATTTGCTGATCAAGGGAACCAAGGAAAAAACTGAATAACCAACTCCAAAGGTCAAAGTAGTTGAGAAGGCAAGCCTCAGCTAAATTAAAAAAAATCTTTCTCTGGCAACTTGGTCCAACTTTACTTTGTCTGTTAGTCTTTCCATGTCAAAGCATTAAAGTACAAAAAAATCATAACATTAATACTGGCCATAGGGAGTTTAATAACTTTGATAATATTGGAATTTTATATCAATAACCATGACATACATTTGTTAAGTGCTTTGAACTTTTAATTTACATTTTTATCTTATAGACAAAGTTAACAGAAGCTACATTTTAATTTAAATTTTACCTGGAATCAACTTTCCTATATAGTAGGAAGATGAAATTTAATTTTTCCTCTCCTAAAAGAAAAGTGTCTGTATGAGAATAGGCTTTCTGGGTTATTCTTGTCAGAAACCACCCTTATTCAAAGGGGAGCCTCCTTTCCATAACACTTGAAACACGAACCCATCACTGAGGCTCTTAAGCCTGTTTATTTATTTCTTTTTTTAATTTAATATTTTCAATTACAGTTGACATTCAATATTATTTTATATTAGTTTCAAGTGTACAGCACAGTGGTTAGACATGCATATAATTTACAAGTGATCTCCTTGTAAGTCTAGTACCCACCCGGCACCACACACAGTTACTACCATACTATTGACTATATTCCCTATGCTGTACTTTACATACCCCCTCTTAAGCACATTGAAAAAAAAAAACTTTAACAGCTCTAGAAGAGCAGACCAAGTACTTCAAATGAAATGTCAATCACAGTCATACAATACATTACAATTTAAAAATATCAGCATCAACCATTTTAGCATATCTTCTGTTTCATTTAATCCTTATAACAGCTCTGGGAGGTAGGTATTATTACCCTCATTTGCACATGAGGAGAAAGAGGCACAAGGCACAATCTTAACAAACTTTCTCAATGTCACAAAATTAGAATTCAAGTCCAGACAAAACTCAAGTCTTAAATCATCGCTAAATATCAAAATGTACTTTGTTTTCCTGCCACTTAACTGGGCTCCTAGTACGAATAAAAAAATCTTAGAGTGGAAGAATCGTAGAAAATAATCTTTTCCAATCTCTTCCTTTGTAAATAAGGAAGCCGAGGCCCAGAGGATTTGAATGAGTTCTGCAGACATTAAAGTAACTAGAGGAACAGATAGGACTAACTTAGGTCTCTTGACTTTACAATCAGTCATCTTTCCCTCTTAGGGCCCAGTATCATTTCTCTCATTTTGTTTGAAACATCTGACTACAGAAGACAGTGTATTTAATCCTGTCTAGGTATAGAAACTCTTCCTTCTCTAATTATCCCCATCTTTTTAATTTCATTTTAGAGTTTAGAGGAAAGAATGGCGAAAAGCCAGTCCAGTAATTTTAAATTTTTGAAGACTGAAAACAAACAAACACACACATACACACTACCACCCACCACCCCTCCTTCACAAAAAGAAAGGAGAAAGGAACACCATGATGATGACAACAGCTCCTCAGATTCTGTTTATAAACTGGAAGCTTCCCATCACAAAACATCTTAGATCAGACAGAGCATCTATTTATAAAGTGTGAGAATAAATGTTATCTTTAATACTGTTTAAAAGTAGAACCTAAATACCATGGGAAAAGAAATAATCAGGTTGTAAACATATACTGTAGTTTAATGTTATAATAATGTTTGTGCCTTCCAAAGAATTCCACTAACTTGCTGATTTCAAGTCTCTTACTTCAAGCTTGTCCGGGACGGCTTTGAATGAGGCCCAACACAAATTCGTAAACTTTCCTAAAACATTATAAGATTTTTTTGTGACCTTCTTTTTTTTTAGCTCTTCAGCTATCATTAGTTTTAGACTATTTTATGTGAGGCCCAAGACAATCTTCTTTCAATGTGGCTCAGGGAAGCCAAAAGATTGGACACCACTGTCTTACATGGTCTAGAATTTCTGGTTTGATACATATACATAGGACCTATGAAAGGTAAATCATTTGCAGGGGACTGTGGATTTCCTTACCACATGTGAGTCAATAGTCTAAAACATGTTGATTCCAGGTCTGAATTTTTAAACCAAAGAAATTTAAACACAAATTCATTCAAGGCATTTTGATGCTTTACATTTTATACGGAAACTTTAAAAAGAAATATTGACATTACAGGCGAAAATTACACAGAAGACTGACCTGAACACCCATTAAGAGCAGCTGGCAACATTAGGGTCAAAGTGACTCCTGGGAAAAATCAAAATAGCTCTAACCCGTGGGCTTGAATAAAAATCAGGAGCATAATTAAAGCCCTCAGTGTGGTGTCTAACTTTCTTGAAAACCCAGATAAAACCAATAAAACTGTGGTCCAGATTTCAGTATGAGTTTAAGTGCTTTCATCAAACGAAGGCGTTACCAAGCAAGGTTGTAGAATGTCATTCATTGAAAGCATTAAAATAGTGTAAATTTTCATCTGCCTGGGACCAGAAGGAGCAAAGCAGATGACCCCTCATAGTTGCCTCTAGTGCTAAGAGACCGAGGTCAGACCAGACCCTGCAAAAGCTCAGTAAACATTCCTTAATTGGTTTTCTAGGTGATACTGCCAGCTGCAAGGAAGGAGGGCAGCACGGGTCCGAGGTGGGGGGGGGCTCACCTCCTTCCTTACTGGGGTGCTGTGCTCCGCCGCTGCTGCTGCGAACTGCTCCAGGGCCTGGCGCTGCTCCTCAGGGCCTGGCTGCGCCCCTGCGGGCCCCTGCGGACCTGGACCCACCGCCTCCTGGGGCTCAGCCTCCTGCTCCGGCTTGGCTTCCGAATCTGAGCCAGATTCGGTCGTCATGGTTGATTGTTCTGCAAGCAGAAAAGAGGAAGGTCTCATCACCTGGTGCAATTACCTTTCCTAGCCAAGAAAACTAGATGCTACACATGAAAGGCTGCAGAGAACCATAGTACAAAAGATGGAGAAATGCTCACAATCAAAGCACAACACTACTGCTAATAGACTTGTCAAACTTACCAGGAAGATGCATGAGCATGATTGTTCAAAATTTAACTAGAAGTAAAAGTTGATTTGTGAATGATCACAGGTTTTATTTGTTATATTTTCGCCAGACTGAAAAACAGCATTAACTTCACAATAATTACATAACTGATATACACATTTAATTTCAGAAAAACGAACTTCCTGCATCAGTTGAATCTATATTTTAATCTCTGGGAAAGATGATCTAATAATAGAAGGGTATATTCTTTCTCATTCCCTCTCCCTTTCTGTCGCTACACAGGAGCCTTGCTCCAGAGCTCTCTCTCAACCGGAATCTCTCCATTCTTGCATGAACAAATGCCTTTCCTCTTTCTCATTACTCTGCTATCCCTGTTTGAATTAGCAACCACAACTACAAAGAGGTTTGCTTCTCCAGTGACGTGGAGTCTGTCCCATACTGGACAAGCACTGGCCATGGCTGGAGGGAAGCTAGGCGGCAACATTGCTCCCTCCCTCACAAGGTAATTCTCATTGGTTTCATCTTGGCTTCTATTTCCCTTGAATGCTGAAAGGGAAATATCTCATAAAAATCTAAAACAACAGATCTCAATATATATTAATCTACTCTTACACTCTAAAAAGACCTCATAGACCAGCGGTTCTCAACCTGTGGGTTGTGACCCCTTTGGGGGTCAAACAACCCTTTCACAGGGGTCACCTAAGACCATCGGAAAACACATATCAGATATTTACATTACGACTCATAACAGTAGCAAAATTACAGTTATGAAGTAGCAACAAAAACAATTTTATGGGGGTCACCACAACATGAGGAACTGTATTAAAGGGTCGTGGCATTAGGAAGGTTGAGAACCACTGTATAGAATATAATCACTATTTTCTAATTGTTTAATAATCAAGACACTGCAGTATTTTGTTCCTCAGTTTCCACATCTGCTAAATGAGGGAACTGAGTATGATCACATCTAATCATTTTCTGCTCTAACTCCCCTCGCCCAACACAGATACACGCTAATCGGTATGCCATTTTTTGGAAGCAGTTTTTTGCTTTAAGCAGAACAGAGCTGTTATGCCAGTGGTCACCATGTCATTTAAAATAATTTCTTACCTTAGGTATATGGCCACTATTCTCAAAAATAAATAAACTGGCAAATAATTTCTCTTCCTAATTCTAATTTTATGGTAAAAATATCATGAGGAAAGGGCTTGTATAATGCTTTAAGCGTATAATACACTCATTAGTATAATGGAAACTTATGCAAAATAAAACTCCATAGTAAAACCATTTAGTTTCTGTCTTCACAAGACACACTGGAATATGTTTAATAATTTGAACAGGGAACATTACAAATAAATACCAATTTATGTTATAAACTGAATGCTATATCTGTGTTTCTATTTAGAGTAATTTTTTTTTACAATTTTTAGCTATTCTTTCTGTTGAATAGAAGACATATCAACTTGACATGTGCTCAGTTGCCCAAAGTGCATATAAATATGAAATCTAAATGCACAGCAAGATAGTAATTCAAATAAAATACATTTTCTTTTTTCTTCTTATATTACATTTTAGGTTTTCAATAAAATCTTGAAAGTAAATATTATATTCTCTTTTGCATGCTTACGCTGGGAAATAGTGTGAGTCTAGAGAAAAAACAGTCAGGCCTACAACTGAATTCTACCTCTCAGAAGGGGGAAGATTAGTTTTAATTAAGTTAATTCAATTCACTGAACTCTTATTGAGTACCAAATATGTCAAGCACTGTTTAGGGTTTAGAAACAGAGATAAATATGTTATAATCCCCTTCCCAACCTCCAGGACCTCATAGTCTGTGAGAGAAATAGACTCTCCCCTGACTTCATGTTATCCAGCTTCCTGTTAGTAACTAAACGTCCAATTTTTGCTCTGACTCCTCCACCCAGCTTGAGACCATAATGAGTTGTGGCCATGGGATTAAGTCTGGACCAAAAGACGACAGACAACATGTATGTAGTGTTTATATCATCTTCATAAAACCAAAGCCACTTGACCTAGATTTCCCTTTCCCATTGGTTAGAAAATGACTGCAGTGATCGCCACAGACCCAGTCATGGAGGCCCCAGTTTCAGGAGGATGCTGGAGCTGCCCTCTTCAGCCTGGGTCCCTGAATGACCTCGTTGAGCACAACCTGACTGCTCTGGATTGCTAGATGAGACAGAAATCAACTACTTGCTTGTATGAAACTCAGCATACTAGCCCACACCCAATCTAATACACATTCTCCAGACGAAAATTCTACCAAAATAGTCACTCTAGTGCAGGTATGTTCAACCTGTGGCCTGGGATGGCTTTCAATGTGGCACAATACAAATTCTTAAAACATTATGGAATTTTTTTGCGAGTTTTTTAGCTCATAATGTAAAAAACATTAGTGTATTTTACACGTGTCCCAAGACAATTCTTCCAGTGTGGCCCCGGGAAGCCAAAAGGTTGGACACAGCTACTTTAGTGGTTCCCATTCTTACTAAAACAAAATGGCCTTGCTTGATCTCAAACCCTCTGTCAGCTACTGCCATATTTCTCATAACTTCTCAAAAATTTTTTTTCTGTTGACTGTTACTGTCTTCTACTTCATTTCTTCTTTCTCTGCAATCTCTCCTGTCGGACTCCATTGGGGTGTCTTGTGGTCAATGCAATGGACCATCAGCTCTTGTCTGTTCTTGACTTACATCTGACCTTTTAACAGCCCCAACGTGGTGATGAGACTTTCTTGTCAACATGTTTCCACCTCCTGGGATTCAGCACTCAACGCATCTCTACTTTTCTCCTATCTGTCAGGCTACTCCTTTTCATTCTCTTTTACAGGCTTATTCCTTACCCAGCTTCTTAATGTGAGAATGTTCTGGAAACTCCATTCTAGGCCCTCTTCTTTCTCTTCATTTCCTCCCCAGCTTATACTATCCTTTTCCAGGTCTTTAAATATTTTCTATTAGCCACTGGTTCACCTAGTCATCTCTTTAGTCCAAACCTCTGTTCTGAGCTTTGAAAACTAGTATCCAACTGCCCACTTGACATCTCTCACAGTTACCTATTGTTTTTCTCTCCTAAATCTGTTTCTCTTCTCATCTTCCGCACCTCAATAAATGGCAATGCCATTCCTTCAGGCCAGAATTCCATAAGTCACTCATGACATTGCCCCTTCCCTTTCCTTCCTTATCTAATAAAGTTTTACAAAATGTATTTTGCAAAATATTTAATTTTGAAAATATATAAATATATACTAAAATACATTCTTCCAAAATACAACAGACTCTTGAATAATGTGGGGGTTGGGGAGCTGAGCCCCTGCCACAGTTGAAAATATGCATATAACTTTTTACTGCCCAGAAACTTAACTAATAGCCTACTGTTGACAGAAGCCTTACCAATACCACAATTAACACATATTTTGTGTATTATACGTATTATCTACTATATCCTTACAATAAAGCTAGAGAAAGGAAACTAAGAAAATCATAAGGAAGAAAAAATATATTTGTAATACTCTACATATTTATCAATACCATAACTTTATGCCATGTATTTACAGGATGAATCATCTCAGTACCTACCATATTATCTTGCAAAAAAGATATAAAATATTGTAGGTATTATACTTATTACTAACATGACTTCAAAAATGAAAAGATATTATGAAAAAGAAATTCATATTTATTTACAGATGTAACAATTCATGCGTTGATAACAAAGATTGCTTCACGGTAGTAAGAAAATCTCCCCCAAATTCTCCAATATATTTATTGAAAAAATTCTGCACATATGTGGACCGTAATTCAAATGTGAGTTGTTCAAAAGTCAAATGCATATCGTGAATTGGTTCTCTGCCACTAAGCAAGCCGTCATGTCTCTTCTGAACTCTCTTAATAACTTCCTTTTCCCTGACTCTATTCCTGCCCTCCTATTCTGTCTGATCTCCATAAAAAATATATCTGGTTATATCACCCACGGCTGAAAACCCTTTAGCAGCTGCCAGATATGCGTGAAGTAAACTGTGAACGCTTTATTACCATGGCCTTCAGAGTAAGCCAAGGCCTCAACACCCCATCCATACCCTGTAGCACTACCTATCCCACTATCCCATGGTGATCCAGCCACATGGTCTCCTTTCAGTTTTTAAACCACATCAAGACTGTCTGCCTCAAGGATTTTTAGACATGCTGTTCTTTTTGCAGATGACATTTTCTCCTCTGCTTTTCACATGGCCAACTCATAGTCTTCAACTGTTGGCCAAGAGAGGCTTTCCCTTTTTACATAGTTATTCCAATCATATCTCCCTGTTTCAACCTTCCTATCATTCATCAAATTTTATAAGTATTCAACCCTCTCATAACCTCCTTCCCTATGCTCAAGGGTGGGAATCATGTGTGTTTACCTGCCATCAAACCCTGTACAGTAGTCCCCCCTCTTCTGTGGGGTA
This sequence comes from Lyroderma lyra, assembly GCA_004026885.1. Classification (NCBI taxonomy): domain Eukaryota; kingdom Metazoa; phylum Chordata; class Mammalia; order Chiroptera; family Megadermatidae; genus Lyroderma; species Lyroderma lyra. The sequence continues at coordinate 249,559 of PVJL010000730.1, read as the reverse complement.
TACCCAGTGGATGGCTGAAGGAATGGACAGTACCAAACCCTACGTACACTGTGTTTTTTCCCACATATACATACCTATGATAAAGCTGAATTTATAAATGAGGAACAATCAGAGATTAACCAAAATAACTAATAATAAAATAGAAAAATTATAACAACAAAAGTTATATGCCTGTGGTCTCTCTCTCCAAGTGTCTGATAATTGACTGGTTAAGCGAGATGGGTGCTAAGTGACTAACAGGCAGGGAGAGCACTCAGCAAGGAGATGCTGGACAAAGGGACAAGAGACACCCAGGTGAGATGGAGCAAGATGTCATCATACTACTCAGAACAGTGGGCAATTTAAAACTTATAAACTGTTTATTTCTGGAATTTTCCATTTAATATTTTCAGACTGGTTGACCGCAGGTAACCGAAACCACAGAAAGCAAAACCACATAAGGGTGCATACTACTGTATCAAAAAAAGTACCTACAACATAATAGGTATTTCAATAATTATTTGATGAATGACTAAATAATATCAACCCCGTTACTGTATCTATACATTTAAAAGTGTAACAACTCTTCCTTATCTAGTTTTCAATCATTTTAAGATCTTAAATGGGTAAAGAGTAGCTATTTCTATGTTTTATGGAAAGGAGAACTCAGTTACAACTTCCAGAACTGAATCTCCCCACAAGGTAACAGACATTATTGGTCTGCTCACAGTCTAATGCTTTTATCATTGAACCAAAGGATTTTCCAAAAATTTAAGAAAATGTTCAGGTGGTTTACAAAATCTCTATAAAAGAGTAACCAAAAAAGTCACTGGATCATACAATAAAAAAAACAAAACAAAACATAAATGACTACTAGAAAAAGCGTATTTTAAAAGTTGCTTAATTTTTTTCTAGACAGGACAATTCTTCTTGCATATAAATCATGTTATTTTTTAAAAATTTGGATACCTTCGGTATCCTCTATTTCTATGAATATTGTATTTAGGAGTCTCTGTTATTATTATGTGTTTTAGCAAATAATGTCTACAACTTAATAATTGGATGTCAAAACTGTTACAAATGCAGAAAACCAGAATCATATCTCAAAATATAAACAGTTCAGTTCTGATTTCCTTTTCAGATCTATGTACGATCTTTATAAATATAATACATGAAAATAATCAGCAGCAGATATGATGCCATGTGTGGGCCTGAGTGACTAACGCAGTGCTTTTAGTCTCTCACTTCCTCTTCCATAAAACCAGGGATTCAGACTAGAAATTAGTGATGACTAAGGGAAGTGGGTGGGGGGAGGGGTGGAGCTGGCTGTGAAAGGCAGAAAACTTGCATCTCTTCTTTCAGTTTAAGCCAACAGATCTGACACCTCTTTTACCATCTTCCAACTTCCTTATAACTTCATTCTTTTATTTTTTCCATTATAGTTGACATTTCCTTACTACTTTTCAAACCTAAGGAGTTTTTACACAAATGCAGTTGTAGTATGTACATCTCATATCAATGCACTACAAACTTTAAAAAGGTGTCAAGTATGTGTTAAAATTGGAATCTTTCTAAACCCTGGGCTCACTATACATGAAACACAAAGGCAAATTTAGTAAAGAAATAAACCAGTTTTGAGTTTCAGTGTTGTTATTCTAGTCATAAATCCATTTTACACCTCCTGTTTTTAATTCCGTAACTTGTCCCTAAGGCAGAGAGTCAGCTATACAAAATCTGAATAAAAATGCAAAATGGATAGAGCTCAGCAACCACCAATCAGCTATTTAAATAATAAAAATAACCTACCATTATTTTCTACCTTTGAATTTACCATATAATACCTTATCTGTCATATATCACATAAATCACAGAACCCCAAACCTCAAATAAACTCCTTTGCCCTTGTCAAATAGTTCCTAGATATATTATTATTTTTAGCTATCTGTATATTATAAATGGAAAGGATTGGTGTTTTTTGACTAATTTTAATATAATAAAACTTCTTTTGCTGCTAAAAGAAACCAAAGTAATAAACCTTAAAGAGGTAAGGCTTTTAAATTCTGGAATCTCACTAGAATCAATATTTAATTCCACATATCTAAAAGGGCATCAGTGCATACTGCACCTATGAGTGAATGCTACTGATGGCCTAGATTAGTAAATTCAATTTCAAAACATTTTTTAATAGTTTTCATATCTCCCCACATGCCGACATACTCAAGCAATAAATTGATTTTTAAATGGCAAATAAAATCATAAGCATTTAAATACAGTACTTCTAACTTTAACTCATTATTTTAATAATTTTACAGTGTGTACTCCAATCTTGTACCCAAATTCAAAAATATTTTTTAAATTAGGTTTTTCATGATATTTATATTGTTTTGGTTTTTCTTTTTCTTATATTCATTCCATGCTTCCTTGGATGACCCTGGCCACTTAAAACTGCATATTTCCCTTTCTGACTCACTAAAGATTACTATCCAATGCTCCCTTCTCTTCTGATATGTTTACTATGGACTAAATGTAGCTTCTGATTGTTTCAGTTACTGAAAGTAAACACCATCACTTGCAATCCCAAACAGAAAGCAATACAAAATGTTCATGTTTAGCTTTGGCTGAAACTGTTTCCTTTATACTATATTTACCTTACTGTGTTCTGCTTAAGCTAAAAAGTTTTAGATGCCCAGAAACTCAAAATCCAAAATGTGGGGGTGAGGACATCTGTTAAGTATGCTGGGGTGATGGCAAGAGGAATTCTTTATTTTTTCAAGAAATATGAATTGTGTTTCATTATAACTCTCTCAGGGATATATTTGTTAAATGACTGACAAAGTAAATGGTAATGAGCTTCAAAGGCAGCATCGTGCAGGTGTAAATGAAATCATGTTCACAATTTATTTTGCCTATAAAAAATGGTCATTGTTATGCATTTCAGGCTTTGTTCTTTTTTGGCTCTAATTTTTTGTCTCACAGAAGCAAGAAATAAGTCCGAGTTTATCCTCATCTTTTCCACTTTTAGATTTAGCATCTCTAAAATCTCCATCTGACTGGCTGCTAAATTCGCTCATTCATATTTACCCACTTCTCTTACTGATATGAAAAGTCAGTGGTATTTTATTAAAAGACACTTAACCTAAGACAGTGCAAGAAAATGCTTATAAATTTTTGTCATTTGCATATAAAACAGGATTCCTACGGAATCACAAAGTATTTTGTAAATGAAAAACTCTTCATACCTTTTACCTGCCTACGAGAATGTAGGACTATAATAGAAATATTTTATTTTTTAAAAAAAGCTTTTTTGTTTATAATTCAAATATAAATTTATAGGAGAAGAGAGGCTAGCAGACATACATACTCAGCTTAAGTATTTGAAACTACTGAATCCTATCCATCAGTCCTCTAAAAACCATCGATTGCAAGCAAACTGAGACAGTAACATCCACTGGCTTCTCTACTGGATTCTTCCTATTTGCATTAAAAGAAAAAAGCCCTAGTATCATCCATATTAAACAAACAAACAAAGAAAAACAAATCAACCTGTTCTTGGTCTCAGGTTCTACCTTCTACAATCTCCATCTTTACCCCACCATTATGGCCTTACTTCTTTACTCTTCTTTAGAGCTATGCTTATGGAAAAAATTTTCTCCCTATTCTGTCATTATATTCTCCCTCCTCCTCACTCTTCAGAGCACAGTTGACCCTTGAAGAACATGGGCTTAAAGGGCACAGGTTCACCTATACTGAGCTTGTCCAACCTGCGGCCCGCATGCAGCCCAGGACGGCTTAATGCAGCCCAACACAGATTCATAAACTTCCTTAGAACAAAACATAAGTTGTGCACGGACTTTTTTCTAGCTCATCAGCTATTGTCAGTGTGAGTGTATTTTATGTGTGGCCCAAGACAGTTCTTCTTCCATGTGGCCCAGGAAAGCCAAAAAGATGGACACCCCTGACCTATGCCTCCACATTTTTAAATTGACTCATACAGTTGTTCAAGGGTTAACTAACTCTGCGATTGGGCATCTGTGTGATCGGAGGGCCCACCGCAGCTATGTGAGGATTTCCACTGTTCAGTGTGTCCTGGCTTCTAACTCCCACGTTGTTCAAGGGTCAACTGTACTCCCCATAATTCTAGTAAACCTTATTAAGGTTACCAATAACCTTCCCACAATCCAATAAATCCTCCATGATCTCCCTTCTCATCTTCAAATTCTCTGTTTTTGATATGCTGTAAATTTTTCTCTACCTTTTCTGCCTACTCATTTCCATTTCCCTCATCATAGCCTATTTCTCATATTCTGTTTCTAAACTTTCCAGTTCTTTAGGAATCAGTCACACTTTTCAAATACTTTCTTGGAAAGTGTCTGAACTTCAATTTAAATACAACAATTTTGAAATACAGGTTTCTCAATTTGGGACCTCTCTGAGCTTTAGATCCATATGCAATATACAGAGGGTGCCAAAAATATGTATATACATTTTAAGAAAGGGGAAAACTGTATTAAAATTGCAAAACTCAATATATATCACTAACAAAAGATGCATACAAGTCAGGTTTGACTTCTGCAATTACAAGAGGTGCTCAAAGTGGTTACCATCAGTGTCCAAACACTTCTGATTACAGTGAACTACTGCTTGAGCAGCACTGACCCAATTGTCCACTTGAATTGCTGCACATGTCATTTCAATTTCTTCCCGAAGTAACACCAGTGTAACTGGTTTTTTACAGTACACCACATCCTTTAAGGTCCCCCCATGGGTAGAAGTCAAGCGGTGTTAAGACAAGAGAACATAGAGGAAACTCAAACAATGTTCTCGAGTTTCAAATACCACTTCAAAATGGTCTTGCACTCCTCAAATGACAACCATGCTTCTTTTTCTTTGACTGCCCTGCCTGTCACATGGTGACTTTGCATTTATTTAATTAACACTATGTTTTGAGTGAATGTCATACTACACATTGCTACCATAATTCAATACAACTTTGAAAAGTAATACATAGACAACATCGCTTAAAATGTGTATACATTTTTTTGGCACCCTGGTACATATATATATATACAACTCTACTTCTCACCTCTCTTCTCTGGGTATCTCAGAGTCACCTGAACATGTGTCCATCCATACCCTTGATTCCCCACAGCCTTCCAAACTCACAGTCCGTTCTACTTCAGTCTTCTCATCTCAGTGGGTGGGCTTCCATCTGTCCAGCTGCTCATGCGAGGATCTGGACGCCACCTCTCTCCTTACTCCTAACTCAGTCCACTTCACATCTGTCAATGTCACCTCTGGAGTTGTGTTTAAAGAAAGAAGGAAGACAAGCAAGTTCTAGGCAGAGGTTACCAATCCAGTTAAGAGCAGGACAGTGTGCAAAAATCACAACGCACTTCCTTGTGAGAGGGTACGTGGCTTGCTGTCACTGTTACATAAAGAAGTGATGAGAGGTGATAAAAGCAGCCAGGCAGAAGTCAGGGCCTGCAAGGAGGTCTCATCCTGGTTAAGAAGACTTCATCGCATTATACAGAGACCACACTGGCAGTCATGAGGATGACTAAAATCAAGAAGGGTCAGTTGGACTTTTCCACCGTTTCAACTCAAAATTAGACCAAACTAATATATCAAATAGACCTTGATGAGGCAGCAGTGGACCAGTTACTCCTCAAAGTACGAAACAATGGATTCAGCACTAGTCATTCTAAAAATATCTTTGAAAACTTGACAATAAGGAGTTGAGACACTAAATGTCTGTGATCAGCAGAAGGGACAATTCCAATTTTTTTTTTTTTAAAATAAGCTTTTGGGCCATACTAAATTCAAATCTTATAAGCCAACTTCTATGGAGTGGACTTTCTAAGATTACAGAAGGAGGAGAAAGCTGGAATATTTATGAAGATGACACAGTAATTAAAAAATTATTTTCAAAATGACCATAGTAAACCTGCAGAGGATTACTAATACCCATCAGTATGGAGATAAAGATTTCATAACAGCAGGACATATTTACAATTTAGTATTGAGAACTTTAAAAGCTAAATAAGACAAAAAATAACAAGGGCACAGTCCCTTGCTTAAAGGAACATGCATTCTGACAGGTTACTCTGAGAAGCAAACCAGTCACAGTGCCCAGGGTGGGAGAATTAAGCCACAGAAGGGAGTTCTCAAGTCTGAGGAGGCATGGAGGGCTTCTATGGACATAACCCTTGGTTGATGCAAAAATAATCACTCACCTTCAGTTCCAAATTAAATGGCTAGTTATAAGCTTTAGATGCAATTAAACATCAGAGGCTAGTTCAGGAAGATAAAAGAGATATCGGGGATAAATAAAAGCACAGGAAAGTTGCCAAGATGGGGCAGGAGGGTATGAACCAACCAGCTACGTGACTGGGTTCTGGCCCCATCTCTGCCATAGGCTCTGTGACCTCAATGGAATTTACCTTCCCTTTATGTTCTAAGATTCTGAAATTCTAACATTCCTGAGAATCAGAGACACTATTATATTAACAGCATGAAATCTAAGGAAAATTGTCTTTTAAGTGAATACATATACTAACTTAATTTAATGGCCACCTCCAAGGATATAAGGCAAGTAGGGCAGGTAATCGCCAGCACTCTAGTGAAAAAGGCAACTTCCCACTGCATGGACAGCTGAGGGTGTTGTTAATTATTTGTCTATTAAGGTTTTACTTAATTCACTGAATTAATGCACAAATAGTCTGAAAAAGCTGAAGGAAAATACTTAGTTTACTTAATACATTGGAAAAACTTGGTTTATTTTCAGTAAGCCATTTGATTTTCTATTTAAGTTAAAAAATGTTTAGATCTCTGTGTGAGCAATTAATAAATGCAGTTTGAAAGACAGATAGAAAGATAGATATGGTGACTGTGTTTATGTATGCATCCGCCTTATCAAATATGTATTCTTATTTGCAATTCTTAACTGGCGCCAAGTACCAGGGTATAAAAGTCAATATACCTTTGAAATATACCAAGAATATTTGGTTGTACCCACAAATCCCCTAAATACATTTCAATAAACCAAAGAAGCAGATGGCTCTGCTTCAAAGATGGCTTTGACCTCTGTAAGTCAAAGATATTAATAAAATTCAGTGACATCACTAATAGAGGCAGGGTTCCTGAGTGGGACAAAACTATTTGCAAATTAAATCTATAGAAAGAGTGGCAGTAGAATCAATTCAGGTTCTGTTTTAGATGTGCGCATTATGATCATTCTGTTAAAAGCAAAGAAGTTCTCAAACTGGGATTCCTGAATTTCAGAGATTGGGGAAGGAGCCTACAAGTTTGAATTTATTTCGGTATCTTAAAGGAACTTGTACATTTGGTTAATAACACAGTGGCGCAAACTAACCAAGTTCTTTACTATGGATTGGATACTTATTAGTTAAGGCTAGAAATACTGGCTTCATTTCTTCATTCATTAATACATTCCTTCAACAAATATTTTCTTAATAGCTATTCAGAAGCCTGGGGATACATCACATGAAAATAAACAGATCTCAGTACAACATCCATTTATGATTAAAACACTTAATAAAATAGGTATAGAAGGAATGTACATCAACATAATAAAGGCCATATATGACCAACCCTCAGCTAATATCATGCTTAATGGTGAAAAACTGAGTTTCTCCTCTAAAATTAGGAATAAGACAAGAATGCCCCCTGTCACCACTATTATTCAATGTAGTATTGGAAGTCCTAGCCAGAGCAATCAGTCAAGAGAAAGAAATAAAAGTTATACAAATTGGGAATGAAGAAGTCGATTATCACTTTTTATCACTTTTTGCAAACAACAGGATTCTTTATATAGAAAACCCTAAAGACTCCACCAAAAATCTCTTAGAGACAATAAACAAATAAGAGTAAGTTGCAGGATACAAAATCAATGTACAAAAACCCAATGCATTCCTATATACTAACAATGAAATTTCAGAAAAAGAAATAAAAATACTTTTTCTTTTGAAACTACAAAAAATAAAGAATAAAATATCAGGAATAAACTTAACAAATGATGTGAAGGACCTATACACTGAAAACCATAAGACATTATTAAAAGAATCTGAAGAAGACACAAAGAAACAGAAAGATATTTTGTGTGCATGGATTGGAAAAATCAATATAGTTAAAATGGCCATATTACCTAAAGCAATATACAGATTTAATGCAATCCCCATCAAAATCCCATTGGTATTTTTTCAAGAAAATGAACAAAAAAAATCAGATGTGGATGGAATTGCAAAAGACCCCGAATAACCAAAAGCAATCCTAAGAAAAAAGAATGAGGGAGGATCACATTCCAACTTCAATTCATATTACAAAGTGACAATAATCAAAACAGCATAGTATTGGCAGAAAAACAGACCAATGGAGCAGAATTGAAAACCAAGGAAAAAGCCCACATATATATGGGCAGATAATTTTCGACAAAGGAGCCAAAAAGCATACAATGGAGGAAAGAAAGTCTCTTCAATAAATGGCGCTAGGAAAATTGGAGAGCCACATGCAAAAGAATGAATCTAGATTGTGATCTGTCACCATATGCCAAAATTAACTCAAAATGATCAAAGACCTAAATATAATACCTGAAACAATAAATTGCATAGAAGATATTATAGGTGCTATTCTTATGGACCTTGGGTTCAGAGGGGATTTTATGAATTTGACTTCAAAGGCAAGAGAAATAAAACCAAAAATAAATAAATGAGACTATGTAAAACTGAAAAGCATGGAAAAAGAAATCAACAAAACCAAGAGGCAACCAACAGAATGGGAAGAGATATTTGCAAACAACATCTCTGAATAGGAGCTAATATCCAAAATATATAAAGAACTCGTACAACTCAACAACAACAAAAAATCCAGTTAAAAATGGGCATAAAACCTGAACAGAAACTTCTCCCAAGAAGACATACAACCAACAAATATTAGGGAAAAAAAAGTTCAACTTCATTAGTTACTAGGCAGAGGTAAATCAAAGCCACAATGAGATATCACCTTACACCTGCTATAATTTTACTATTCAATGTCACCCCAATAAATTTAATAAATAATAAAAAAAGTAAGTCTCTGATCTAGTGGAGCCTCCATTCTAATAGAAGGAGAAAAGGAAATAAAGATGTCAGCTACGGATAGATGTTATTGGATAACCCAATTTAAAGTAGATGGATGTCTGCTTACACTGGGTGGTTAGGGGGGCTTCTCCAAGGAGAGTACATTTAAGCAGACTTTCAAATATGAGAAGAATCTGCCTTGTGAACTCTGACTGTTAGGATAATGCCTTCCAGGAGGATTAGTGCTCAGGCTCTAAGGCAGAAAAGAGTTGGGTGTGGTCAAGGAACAAAAAGAAGGTGGAGGAAGCTGGGAACCAGGTGGTACAAGATGAAGTAGAAGATGTGAGTGAGCTGGGATCACATTCTGTGGGTCTCTGTAAGCCAGTTTATGAGGCTGGCTTTTATTTGAAATTCAATGGAGCATTTTAAAATGAGGAATGATAGGGCTCTATTGATGTTTTTAAAAGACCGCTCCGGCTTTTGAGCTCTGGCTTCTGTGTAAAGGAGCCGGTGGGAGCAGGGAGAGCTGTTAGCAGGCTGTGGCAAAAGTCCAGGCGAGAGAAAATGCAGGAACAGGGCATTAGGAGAGGAAATGAAATAAGTGATGTCCTCTAGTGCCACGAGAAGCTCTGACTGGAGCTTGGCAAAGACAGGGGAAGAGGACTGAGCTGGTAGGCAAAACCTCTTATAAAATGTTAGGTCTCTTATAAACACAGGGACAGGTGAGAAGACTGCAAATAGTACATTCTACAATAGGCTGAAAGCCCACCAACAAACAAATGTCAAGTTTAAACACTTGTGGTTGGTCATCTTCTAGATGGTACTCCATCACCTCTAACACAGGAAACCATCAGTGAAAGCTACATCATCAGAAATCAGTTTTAAAAACATCTAATTCAGCTGAGAAGCACCATGTGGCTTTATTGATAAAGAATGTATTCTTGTGGTCTAAGTAACAGTTCCAAACTTCAAAAAAAGCGAAGAGATTAACATGAAAAGGTTTGTTTGGCCTTTGGTTTACGAGGGGACACCCAAAAAAACCCGTAATTATTTCTGGAGGGTGGTCCCTTTATAGTACAGGCTTCCTAAGCTAGGTGAGTGTTCTAGGAACCCACCTGCATCAGTGTACCAGCTGGTAGTGGTGAGAGAGGCTGCATTCTGCTTCAGTGAATTTTTCTGGAGACTCTTTCAATGCATTTGTCCATTTCGATTTACATGAACATGTGGCATGACAATGCACTCACCCACACCACACTGAGTGTTCAGCAGTTTCTGACCAAAAACCAGCATGACCCCTGTGCCCCTCCCTCCCTCTTCACCTGATCTCTCCCTGGGCAACACTCTTTTTGTTTGTTTCCCTGGGTGAAAAAAAATCCTCAAAGGATAACATTTTGCCAATGTGGATAAGGTAAAACGAAGAATGGCAGAAACACTAAAAGGCATCAAAATCGACGAGTTCAAAAACTATGTTGAGCAGTGGAAAAAGTGTCTTGGTGGGTGTACTGCATCAAACAGAGAGTACTCTGATGGTGACTAAGTTTAAACATGTAAGAACACAGCCTTTCTTAAAAATACATTCTATTTTTCTTTTTGGATTCCTCCTTGTAGAATGTTTCTAGGTTCATCTAGAGAATCTAATAATAGCTAAATGGCTTCTGCACCTACATGACACTTTTGTACATAATCTAGCAAAGAATTTTAGTCTCCCTAAGATTTTAACATGATTATCACTGAGATGCTGTCATTATCAGGAACAGGTAAGACTCCTGCTGGTGCTGTTAAAGGATTTAATTTACAGGTCTAAGCTGTCCACATGGGAATCTTATCCTGCCCCAGGTTAGACTTAGAAAGAACCACCTCACAAAACACAAGGCAGTGTTTCCCCACAATATATTTGCATTTTTCTATGTCTAGGAGCATTTTAATACAGTATTACTCAATAACTGGAGAAATACTTTAAAGGGCTGGTCCTGGGAGAGAAACCTGCCAAATATATCTGTATATATTTATGTTCAGGAGTTAACATGAATACTTGAATTCAGTTTCCTGATGGCTATGTTTATAACAGTTCATTAGTGTTCTTATCATTGAAGTAGAGTTCAGAAATGACTACGATTTCATTTCCCTTAGCCAAAGGCACTCCCAAAGTATTCTTGAGGTTGTAAGCAAAAAATTAAATCAAAATGGAAATTTCAGAGCACCAACGAAATACATAAGAACAGAGTCTTCAGCATTTATGTCAAACTGAATCCTAGAAAGTGTAAGAGAATAAGCTAAATATAACAACTATTTTGTCCATTTTCTGTTAATCATCAATCACTCTTTCTAGAGAAGAAACTGTCATTATGGCCTCAATATATAATCATAATTCAAACACAGCATATTTGCTTCTTAACTAAACTCTCCACAAATATTATAAAATACTGCCTTATGGTTTCCTAAAAAGAAAGTTCAATTTCTAAAATGCATAGGATCTTCATGAGTTGGACAGGTGAACAAATTTCTCATAAACCTTTTGAGCTTTCATTATTATTTTGTTTAACCAACAGGGTATAGTGCTTGAGAAAGTAAAGGAAGTTGTTCACAGGGAACACACAAATGGGTGGTGCCAAGTGTACCCCTTACATTTTCTCATACCAGCTCACCCCCAACCACCCCGAAGTGGAAGTTACCCACCACAGGATGGATGGGGACAGCAAGGCTCATGTAGAGCTTGCCTAAGGTCATATAACAAGAAGCACAGAGCCAAGAATGAAAACTAAGTTTCTACCCCCACTAACAAAGCGCTTTTGTCCACACCAGTTCTGCACTTCAGAATACCAGTAAGATCTACTCTTAACCTCCTATTCCTATTTCAGACCTTTGTTATTGTTTTATATGATCATCTATAATTACATATTGCTAACATGCTACCTTACGCTTCTACTTAATATAAGTCAAACAGTAAATTGCAAGTTCTATAAAATCATATATTGTTTTAAAGACTATTTCCCCTCCTACTTACTTATCATTAAAAATACACACATAAAACATCACAATACTAGTTTCTTCCTTTATAGGAAGAGGTTTCTAATTTAGTGTGAGCCTTCTGTACCAGGTTGCCATTTTATTCCTGGAAAACAAACAAATAAATGATTGCTGTTGCTTCTAGAGAAAATATGAATGGTACTGACTTTCCTTCTAGCTTCATGACAATTTAGAACTTTCTAGGAAAGTGGCTGTAAGCCTCAAATGGACAAGCCTAAATTTTAATCAGTTCCAACTGTGAAAGTGTTGATTGTGGAGGGCCTCAAATTGACAAGAAGCCAGTAACATATATTTCAGTTCTTAAATGTCCAACTCCATTGTTTAAAGTGTTCAAGGATTCCTTGGCTACAATCAAAAGAGAAAAGGAGATAATGCATTTCCCCTGTATTGTTGGCCAATTCTGTCTCTGGGAAGAACATATTAGCAAAAATATATCTTTGGCACCTTAATGCAGGAACATATTTTTCTATTACCCAACATCTGACTCTGCATCTGTGAGAAGTGAGGTGTGAACCAGAGAGAGTGAATAAATTAAAACAGAGTCAGATACTGTACAATCATTTACCACCAAATTCGTTTTCAAAGGGGTCTCTCTTTCACAGAACCATTCTTTTTAAAAATAGGGGAAAGGTTATGACTACAACTTCCAACCTCTGCACCTCAGTGAGGGGCAATATACCCTCTGATAGCAGGTATCTGACTGAGAATCCAGGACTTGGCTTTCCCTCTATAGGAAGTGTCAATACCATAGGTCTGAGGACAGCTGAAACAACCTGAATGACGATCTCAAAACAACCTACCAGCAAATACCTGTGCTCTAACTCCGTGTGTCTGTGAACATGTTGCATACAAATAGCTGATGACCAAATAACAAATGAACAGTTGGTGTTTCTGTCTCAGGAATACAAAACAGTACAGCAGGTCTCAGTGTATCTAGGAGCCCTGCAAATTCAGGTGAATAGAACATGGACCTGATCTGTCTACTTTCTGTAACTGATGCATGTCTCAAGACTTTTTATCTTTGTGGTCAGCTCCTAACAGCAAGCTTTATGCAGGTACCAAAAACGAGTCACCTGAAGGACAGACAAGTGGAGAGACTGAGAAGAAAACAAAGAGGCAACAGACCTTGCAGGGACCGATTAAGGTAAACTCCCTGTAAATATTTGTATCTTGTCTTACAAAGGAGTTCTAGGTGGTGAGTCCTGAAGACTCACACAATAGGAATCATGTTTGCTCAAGTCAACAGCTATAGAAGAAAGGTACTTCTATTGCAAGAAACAGAAATCAAATATACAGGAAAATTGTAGGTATTCTATTATTGTTTCCATTCAGTACTTAGGAAATCATACAAATTAATCCTTATTGGCAGCCTAGTGGTCCTTAAACATATGAATGAATGAATATGTCAGTCTCGTTTAATATAAATGTACCCTATGCCACATGTCTACAAATGAATCTTGGGAAATTGAACCCAATTCAGTCTGACTCCTTGGCTGTTCTGTGGAATACTGCATTGAACAGAAATGAATACCAGTGACTTAGCTCTTAACTCCTCCCCACACCGAATACGCTAACTTTGATCAGTTTTCCTTTTTCATCCTGACATTTTCTAGGACATTTCTGTATTTCAAAGACATATTAATAGTTTGATTTTCCCCACATTTCCATATCATGGATCCTTTGCCACCCCACAATTAATTACTAAGTGTTCATATCTCTTATCATAACTTTCACAGAGAGGAAATGGGAGCTCCCCTGGCATTCTGGATCTTTCTATGCTTTGGGGTTTTGACAGGCTGTTGAAGTGAGAGGCCAAGTAATTATTCTGTTTTTACTGTAATGCATCAGCTTTCATCTCGCAGCTAGTAATGGATGAAGACTATAAAGAATGTTCTTAAAAGATCTCACTGGCACACAAATGAGCTGCTTGAGAATAGTGTGACCTCACCCAGTTCTCTGAAGGTGCTGATAAGAGAGGATTCTTTACTCCAGGGCTGTTCACTGGGTGCCTGCAGCACTCAAAGGGTCTCTGGATTGAGCCTCAAATCCTTTGTAATTAAAGCTGTTGGAGACTGGCTCAGCCACCATCTTCCCTCCTGCCTCCCCTGTGACTCAGTTTAAGCTGGAGCTGCCCTCAGGGTTGAATTTCCCACACAATATACTAAAAATGATTGAACAGCTACAGGTGTGATGTTCTATTTATATTCCTTTTCTCTAACGGGCAACCAAGCCAACAAACAGCTCTTTCAATTTTTAAATGCACATACTTCCAGTTCAGTGGGGATTAACTTAAAACTCTACAGACAAAAATAAATTAAAAAAAAAAAAGAAAGTGAAAGGCTGAAAAGCAATTCATGTTTAAGATGTTTTTATAGATTCTTTATGATCTCGGTTTTTTTTAAAAAAAGATTTAATCAGTGAAACCTGCTTCATTTCCTATGTTGATAATTTTTAAAAATTTCTACACTTTTCACAATGAAATTAGTTTAAAATCCTTTAACTTGTCTATTTAAAATGAAGGCAAAATAAATTTGTCTAACAAGAAGCTTTATATGTAGTTAAATAAGCCATACTAATTCCTTACTTTAAAACTCTGTTTAGGGAGGACCTCAAATAGGCAGGGAAAGGGGTGTGTGCTCCCACAAAGTAGATTTGGGCAGAGTCAGGTTGGGAAGATGAGAAAAGTTACAATATAAGTATACAAAAGTGAAACTGGGACCAACAAAAAGAGGATGATGTCGGTCCTCTGACATTTACTGAGGAACTCTCCCTTACTGGAAAAAGTCACACAGATTTGGGGCAGAAGGACAGCTTCTTAGACTCCCACTGGCATTTCCGATCTAGGAAAAACGAAGAGACAGGAAGACAGATGAAACTCTTCCCTGAAAACAGGGAGGTAATGCTTTCTGATGGACGAAATGGGCTCTCAGCAGAGGCCATGCAGTCGGGAAGGGCAGTGCTAACTACTAACCCTGGCAAGGCTGTGGATTAAGCCTAGGGTTTTCACCATGAAAAGACATATTTATGTGATAAACCAATAGAAATCAACAAAATATTTATTCTTAAATACATATTTATTACTTCTTTAAAATACTCTTTTAGCTAGGTAACTTACCTAATTTTTCAACTTAATTTTTGACTGAAAAAGGATTCATTCTAATATAATTTGCTTTAACACTCCTGAAATATATCTATTTATCCTCCACTAATATCATTTGGTGCCCTCATTCCATGGATGGAGCAAACCAGTGAAAGGTTAAGGGTGCACAGGATGACACTTAAACCAGTAGGATCTGAATCACCTGGGATCTGGTAAGATTGCATAGTCCCCAGACCTACCTGCAGGTACAGAGAATCTTTTGAGTACAGTTGCCTGGGTTCCACCCCTACTAATGCAACCAGAATCTCTGGTGACAGGTCCTAGGAAGAGCTAACTTTTAAAAGCTACCCTGGGATACTAAAATGCAGGCTGGGTTGAAAACAGTAGGTAGCAAGCATTTCTGCACTTTTAATAAGTGCCCAGGTGATTTTTCCACTGAAGTTTGCTAAACACTGGCCTATAGGAAAATTAACAATCCTGAAGCCATTGAGTGACTACATTTAAAGACAGAAATGTCAAGTAGATAACAGCAGATCATTGGGCCTGGTAAAGGCCATCAATTTGTGTTTATTTTGATTGTTGCTACAAATCAGCCTAACAATCTTACTGCTTTTTGCATTTTGTAAATAAATGTATATGCCATTTTGTTTTCGCTGGTGTATGTAAAAGGTATGTACAGACTACGAGGTTGGACAATTAATTTCATGAACACATCCCAGAAAAAGTGCTTCATACCATTGCTGAATATCACTACAGTCACTTTCAGAGTGCCCCCCCTTGGGAAGCTATGCGCTGAGGCCAGCACCTAGTCCACCCTTCAAAGCAATTTTGGAACTCTTTTTTCTGGAATGGCCATCAGAGCTCTCATTGGACCCAAAATCTGACAATTAAGTTTGTGAACTTGCCACCATGTGCTTACTTGGTTGCACCATACAAACAACTCGGTAAGGTGTCATAACCTTGCTATTTTCTTTGTACCCTGGTAGCCTTATTGAGCTTTCCCCTGAGTAAGATGGGAGTGAGCCAGCAGTAGGTTCAAGTGGATTTCAAGTGTCTCCACAAAATTCAGTCTGTGATCTAAAATATAACTAAGAACTAAGAACACAGCATTTTTACAGCTTGGGAAACACTGGTGATAAAAAGAGAACATAAAACAGTAACAAAATAAGGGCACAGAATATAACCTCTCTATTGTTTTCTACTGGTATTTGTCTCTGGCTGGATTCTTGGCAAGTCTGAAATTGAGAGGCTATTTTCTTTCTAAGCAACACAGTACTTTCAATAGGTCCCAACCCCTCCTTCTCTCTGATACAACACTAAGGGCAACCACACCCTGAACCTCAATTTTATTCACAAGACAAACTTCAACAATTATGACCTACTGAATGGTGCACAGTTCTCCAAAAGCTCCATGCCCTCAAATGTGCTCCTCCTGGGTTTACGTTTCCAATCTACCCACTTTCCCCAAGCATTATTAAACCTTATGCTTCAAAACTCACCTCTGACACCACTTCCACTCAAATCTCCTGTGAGTTCTCACCCCCAGAAAGTCTCCATTCAGCAACCTCTACATTTGGGCACATTATATATATATATATCTCACTGCATTTGTAGTAATAGTTGCATCTGAGAATCCCTGCTACCAGACACGAGATTCTTAAAGGCAAGAATAGGTTTCTACTCTCTCTCTACTAAAAGTCTATCTCAAGCCTAGGTGTTTAAAAGTGAACCCCTGAGCTTTCTCCCCCAAACCACGCAATCCTTGAGTCTTTCCCCTAGTGGCCAATCCAACTTTTCAGGGTCTCAGGCCAAAGAAAATACAAAACAAACAAAAATTTCCATGCACTTCACATTAAGTCCTTTCAGTAAATCCTGTGGCTCTGCCATCTGGAGTATGACCATGCCACCCCTTCACCTCCACCACTGCCACCCCATCCAGTCATCGTCTTTACTTGTCCAGTTACTCGAGTATCCTCCTAACTCTCCCTCCCTCTGCCCTGGCACCCTCTGTAGCATTTTCAGCCTGGCTGATCCTTTTGGAATACAAACCAAACTGTATCCCTTCTCCACTCAAAATCCTCCAATGATTCCTCATTTCATGAAGAATAAATCCCAGTCGTTATATCCTGCCCTAAAGAATGCTGCACGAATGCTCCCCCATCATCTCCTCTTCTCTCACTTAACCACTCTGGCCAGGCTCCTTGTCCTCCTCTTCACCATTCTTCTGAAACAGCAGGTCACTCCCACCCAGGGCCGGCTATTCCTGCCTTGACTGTTCTCCCCCTGCTCCCAACTCATCCTCCCACTTCATTCACATTTTCGTTCCAATTCTCAGTGAGGCCTTCCCTGTCAACTCCCTCCACGCCCGATCCTCCTTTCCTTCTCTGTTTATCTCCATAACACATCGTTAATCCAATATATGAAATATCTCAGTTACTTTGCTTTTCATCTGTCTCCTCCCACTGAAGTCTCCAAGTCCCATGAAGGCAGGGATTTTTATCTGTTACAGTCACTGTTGTATCCCCACTGTCTGAGAGAGGGTCTGGCACAGAGCAGGTGCTCCATGAGTATTTGTTGAATGTATAAACTCAGCTTTAGGTCTTCAGGCCCTTGAACAGTGACTATCAGACATGCAATAGGCATTCTTTAGATTATGTTTCCTGAAGTAGGTCACTAATGTGCTAAATTCCTGAAATGCTATTTGAAATTGTGCTGTCCACTACAGTTAATTTCTAGGCAAAATGACACTACAATCAACACACTTACTGAAATTCCTACAATCATTTTTCATAGAAGACAGCCCAACCTAGTGAAAAGAGCTTGAGCACTGATGTCACACAGGCATGAGCTGGAACTGTAGCTCTATACCTATTAATTGTGTGTGCTTGGGCAGTGTGACCTGGTCAATCTCAGATCTCAGGTTCTTCATCCTTAAATGAGCTACCATCTACCTTGGAAAGCTATTGTGAGGATTAGGGATGGTTTATGTAAAACATCTGGCATGTAGGAGATCACCCCAAAATTATAGCTATTATTTTTTTCTTAATAATTTCTCAGAATGTTCTTAAGACATTGCCCAATGTTGACTGTACTTTAATACAACTGGAGATGGGACAAAAGTACAGGTTTGAAACAAGTCTTGTTCCACTATGGGAGGGAAATATATCCAGGTCCTTGAACAGAAAAAGCACAATGACTATTAAAAAATCTCTACTGCTGATAACTTGGAAGTCAAGATGACTGGAGTCTGATCCTCCAGACGTATCGCAAAATCACAGTTGTTTCCTGAGCTGGAATGGATTCCTTTAAGGCAACGGTGTCCAAACTTTTGGCTTCCCTGAGCCACAATGGAAGAACTGTCTTGGGCCACACATGAAAATACACTAACACTAATGATAGCTGAGGAGCTAAAAAAGAAAAAAAAAAAAGGTCTGTTCATAATGTTTTAATAAAGTTCACGAATTTGTGTTGGGCTGCATTCAAAGCCATCCAGGGCTGCATGCGGCCCATGGGCCCACAGGCTGGACAAGCTTGCTTTAAGGCCTCTCAGAATAGAGCTGAGAGAGACAGCATGAGGGTCTCCAGAACTGTATCCTTAAGAACTGCTGGGACTCACCCTCCTCAAGTCCACCTCTAAGGATGGACTTCACAGGCATGGCATGTGCATGGCAGTTTGGGTGCTGGGGCTGAAAGAGGCCCAGTCACAGCATACCTAAGGTGTGGCCAGAATTAAAAATATTTGTACACTAATGTGTTGCCCCCTAATTCATGCAGAATGTACCTGCTCCACATTTACCTAAAAGAGGAGCACTCCATTCTATGTAAAATCAAAAGTGTCTATTATCCAGAAAAGCATTTTAGAGAATTACCTATCTATCCCATGTTATGATCCTGATGTCCCCTGTAGTGTCTCCTTATGAGTCTGCCACAGACAGATTACTGTTTGTCTAAGCTCACAAAAAATCAGAACCACCAAAGGACACAGAAAACATCAGTGTGAGAGCTAGGAAGCCTCATCATACAAGGGCTGTCTGGAAAGTATCCAGCCATGTAATAGGAAAAATAGAGCCACTTATGGCTGGAGTTTTCCTGGACAGCAGCCCTCATATAACTTACCTAGCTTATGTTTACCATTAACAATTTGCTATGAGCCTTGTCTCTTTCAAAATGGGACTAACCATAAAAGCCAAAAGGATATTATAATTTAAAATATACTGTTATTCATTTTTGCCAATTGGTATTAGTCAATGATCTCCTACAAAGTGTTAAACTCTAACAGATTATGTTAAAAATTTTAGCTGTCACTTACCAGCTTTGTGAATTGAATTAACTTAAACTCTCTAAAGATAAAGTTTTATAAATTGTAAAATGCAGATAAAATACCTCTTAGTTGTTGAGAATTAAGTAAAATAATGCACATAGGGTTGTATTTAACACACGGAGGAGGCAGTCAGTGAATGGGCCATCATTATTTTTAAATCAGTGGAGTAATTCCTCTCCTTACTATAATATCATCTCCTGGCTACAATTTATTCCAATATTAGTAAGGGGGTGGGGGGAAACATGAACATTTTGTTAAAGTCCAATGATGATTTGGGCAAAGTTCCTTAAAATTTAATAATGTCATCTCCTTCTTTAGCGTTTTACAGGCATTAAAGGTTGCTAGTGCTAAGATAATCATAATTAATAAACCAAATTAAGGGACAGGTTGAACTCTCTCTTGCTACTCTGTCAGAAAAAATCGCAGCAGCATCTATCATTCTGTGCACCTGTCATTTCCAGTAAGGTGCTCACATGAAAAATCTGAGCTTGGGAGATAATTATCTAAGCCCTGCATTCTCTCAGGAGGGAGATAAGGAAAAAGAGTTCAGACAAAGGTTACATGGGACCATGAAGCCCTCAGCCAGGAAGACAATGAAATGGGTATCAAGGAATCACAACTATAAAATCGTAATTACTAGAGCCTAATTCTTATCTGATCCTATAAATATTTTGTCTTTTTCATTGAGTTTCCAAAAGTCATGATTAAAAAAGAAAAAAGAAAATACTCTACTTTCCAAGTTCTTTTTTCCCCCTGTGATGGGGAAAAAGAGAATAATTAACTACAGTATAATTTTTATATTAACATTGTCCAATACAGCAGAAGATACATCTCCCACTGAAGTATCATTTTTCTAAAACTTGTGCAAAGTATTTCTGTTTTTGTCTATTTTCTCTACATATTCCCTCATTTCCCATCACCATGTAATTGTTTCTTATGGATAAGCATCTAAAAAGAACCACAGCTATTTGATGTCCATTTTTGAGAAGTTCGATAAGCATCACATAGACCATTTAAGCAGACATAAAACAAGTGTGCTTTTTTTATAAACATAAAAAGGCACACTTTGCTTAACAATGAGAACAAAGATGACGTTAGAGATTTCTTCTAATCAGCCTTGGAATGCTGAGCAGTCTCTCACATAAGGGTCACAAAAAGCAATCTAGAAGAGGCCAGATTGTACAGTCTAGTGATGAGACAGATGCACTTAAGGGTAACGAAGGAGAATTTTCATAGTAAGAGACGAGCACTGCTGAGAAATCCTTTATAAACATGCAAACTGGTTTGTATTTGCCTGAGAGAATGCTTTAACTCTGAGATGAGAAAATAAACCGAGGACACAAAAGAAGCCAGCCCCAGTGGCAGAGGAAGGAAGGCTCAGGTTCCCATCAGGCCCAAGCCCCTCCTCCTGACCTCCCACCAGTGAGCATTCATTTCCTGGAGTTGAGGATTGAGCCTAAAAAGACCACACCAAGGCATCCAGCCATTCGAGGACACTGGTTAGTCCACTAGTCATGGCAGCTGCCTAGGATAGCAGTGATCTGAAGAGAGTTAAATATGGCTAGAAGAAAAAATGGCTGGAAATTTAAGCAGGAGTGATAACATTAATATTCCTATTTCATGGTTTGCTACTTTAGAATCACACACATCTAAAAGGAATAGAAAGAGATCAAAAAGTGAAGTGTGCAGGCTTCTAATAGGATATACTTAAACCCGAGGTACTGGCTCACACAAAGAAACTATGGAATTAGCCTCATATTGCTCTGCTCACCTTTTTTTCCAAAGCACTTTGAATAAATTTGTACTAATGGAATTTCTGTTGTTTTGCTATTATTTTAGTATGTAAGATAATTATTGTAAACTTCCTCTTTATAGTCACCCTGATTCATAATGATTCACTCATAATCTCCAAGGGAGGACTAAAAAAAACCCCAGAATTTGTTTATAAAAAATTGTGTATTATTCTTACATGTTTAAATTTCAGTCACCTTCAAAGTACTCTCCATTTGATGCAATACACCTACTGAGATGCTTTTTTCGCTGCTCAGAAGTTTCTGAACTCACTGATTTTGATGCCTTTTAGTGTTTCTGCTGTTTTTAGTTTCACCTCGTCCACAATGGCAAAATGCTTCCCTTTGAAGACATTTTTCATGGGGCAAACAACAAAAAAAAGTCACTCAGGCATCAGACTGGGTGAATAGGGAAGGTGGGGCATAAGGGTCATGCCATTTTTGTTCAAAAAACTGCTGAAAACTCAGCGGTGTCGACAGGTGTGTTGTCATGCCACACATTGTTCCTATAAATCACCCACCCTGAAGTGGGCAAATGCATTGAAAGAATTTCCAAAAAATTTCACTGAAGCTGAACACAGCCTTTCACAGCAATGCCAGTTGGTACACTAATGCAGATGGGTTCCTAGAACACTCACCTCGTAGGGGAAGTCTCACCTACAAGGGGCCCGAACTCCAGAAGATAATTCTGGTTTTTCTGGGGTCCCTCTCATATTATTCTATAACACTTATATTCTACATGCTAGGTCCCCAGGATCTGAGACTCTAATATCTAAATTTCTATTTGGCCTATTTTTTTTTTTTAACCATAGAACAGCATGTAATATGTTATAGTCATTAAAACAGCAAACACATACAAATGAGTCACTTACAGCTAACCATCAACCTAGACCAAGGTCAGGAGGTATGTGTACTCCTAGAACACACACTCACCCTTACTACAGATATAGTGTTTTAATATGGAAATCAGGGGAAGCTGGTATTGCCATTATTGGTGAAAAAGAACTCTTTCCCATTAGGAAAGTCATTCACATGATATAACTATATATGTACTGACTATTTTTGTTATAAAACTAGTATTGGGGAGCTAGGGCACCTGTGAATCTGTAGGATATCTGGTCTACCAAATGGTCCCATGCTGTATTTTATCCAGGGAAGAATGTGATTTGACATACTATGTTTAGTGATGATGAAGAGAGGGACCAGAGGTCCTAACTTTCTTACTTAAGGGCTCAGATAAGTATCATACCTTACACAAAAACTAAGCCCAATTCCCAGGCAGCTGGGAGCCCCTCTTCTGTGCTCAGGAACAGTGCCCAAATTCTTAGAATACTGGACACACTGCCTTGCCATTACCCAATGCCCAATCTGATCATGGGCTCATCTTTAGCAGGAAGCAAGCAGTTTTTAGCTTTTTATTCCAGTGCCTAGCACACACATCAAGTATAGGTACAATAAATGTATGCTGAATAAATGTAGTAGTTGTTATATTTTAAATTATACTCTACCACCCTCAAATTTTATCCAATAAAAATATAAGTTTATATCAATATCTTTCTAGCTCCATTAGGCTATTCATTTAGGAGAGGAATGAATAAGAAATAAAAAATACACTGTAGGCATCAATATCCTAACAAAAGGAGAATATTCAAAATAATAAAATTTGTGTGTTGCCCTTTTATTCGAGTAGGCAATAATTTATAATTCAGCTGCACACCAGTCAGCATCCCAGAAGCTCTGAGATACCTGTTACACAGTGAAAGTACAAAGAACCGAGTAATCTATTTTGACTAAAGACCTTCATTCCCAAAAAACCCAGAGGCAGACAGTGGATTATCATCCTCTCACTTCTTCATGCCTGCAGTGGATCTTTTGGTAAATTTGATTTGCATTAGGACTTCCACTATAATAGAAAGGTAGAAAAAAACAGAAAGTGAAATTCAAGTGAATTAATTTGACTTGAATTATCTCCTTAGAAAACCTGAGTTGAGAGACAGTAAGAGACTATTAAAGGAACTGAGCTCTACCCTTTGCTTTAATAGCTATTTTTAAAAAATATATATATACCCAACATTCCCTATTTGCAAAGACAACTAAAGGCTCCAATTTTGGGTTCTCCCTTTTTTAAAGAGGGGGACGGTTTTTTTGGTTTCATTATTTATTTTTACAATGATTCTAACAAAATAATATAATTTTGGTCAACAATGTAATCTATAGTTCACAATACTAAATTGAAGCTTTTTAGGACTTCTTTCCTACATTTACCATATAAAACATTAAGAGTAATTTTCAAAGTGGTAACTCTCAATGCTTACTTTTCAAGGACTCTCTACATCCCAACTTTCCAGAAAAACACAGCATATGTCCTGGGTAGAAATGTATGTATGCCAGGAATAGGGCTGAAAAAAAAAATAGAGGACCATCTTGGTAGAAACTAAGAATGTCTGAAAATTAATCTGTACCCAATCATTTCAAAAAGTTTCCTGAATAAAGTAACATCTGAGAATAGCTTTCGATATAACAAGAAGATCAGGTGGAGTTAGAACTTTCTTTCTGGCCAAATTCAGCAACACACACACACACACACACACACACACACACACACACACACACACAAAGGGTTTACAAGAAGTAGAGGGCAATTGGACTGGGTTATATTGTCCAGTTGGTTGTTCCTTCAACTAACACAGCATAATTTATTAATGCTGGTGACATAATAATGAATAAAAGACATCACATTGATATAAATTCCCACCCTCAAAAATGTTATAGTCTAGACAGTGCTGGGCAACATGTTGACTGTTGATCCACCAGCACATTGCCAAGCAATTTGGGGGTGACTATTTGAATAATAAAATAGAGGTAGACCACAACACTTGGAGAAGTAGCCCTTGCCCTGAAAAAGACTGTCCAGGCCTGTTCTGGGGGGATCACAGACAAGCAAATAATTCTAAAACAGAGCTGAGAAATGCCATGAGATGGGGAAGACCTGGATGCTATAAGACAGAAGGGACGCTCAAGCTAGACGTGGGAGATTCGGCATTCCTTTCAAGAGAAAGAGAAAGCTGAGACCCACAGAAGACAGTACGGTGAAGAGGGTCTGTGTTTGATTAGGGGGAAGGGCATGGTAAGACAGGAGGCTACAGGGACAATCAGGAATCACACCACAAAGGGAATTTGTCAATGCATATCCAAGAGCAACAGAAGACAAGTTAGAGGTTTTAAGCTTTGGAGTGGTAATGTCCAATTGGTATGTTAGACACATCGTGCTGGCTAGAGAGTGGAGACTGAATTAGGGAGAAAGCCTGGGGTTGAAAGGGAGAAAGGAGGATCAGTGAGGAATAGATTATGATGACCTATGTGAAAGATGAGGGCTTGAATAACTCATGTTGTGGAAATGCAGAAGAGTTTTGGGGGCAAAAGGAGAATGGGGACCTTTAGCTCTCCCCATTATCTCCAGCATTTACAACTCCCACTGTAAGGTACTTCCCTCCCCACTCCTCCAAAATAATAATCTAAGTTAAAAACTGGCTGGCTATGCAAATGAAAGTACAAGATAAATCCTCTAGTTCCCTACTTACCTGGTTATGCCTCCCCCATATAAAAATGTTGGAGCCACCAGAAAGGGGACAAGAGTGTGTTCTACAGAGAGGGGATCCACAGAATACGGTGGGACAAGGGAAAGGGCATCGAGCAGGGCACCTGTGCATTGGTAGATGGTGTGTGCAGTTCTCTTGGATGGGGAACACAACTATAATAGTAACAGTGTTCTCTCCCAAGAATTTCTGGTTCTCCTCTTTCTAAGCACATTAATAGGATCGTACATCCGTGTCAGTCTGGGTCCTTCAGCTATTACCACGAGTAAAGACATGTTGCCCAACCACAATGTACACAGAGCTCAAGCAATAAGTGAATCTTTGCTCTTGTAAGCCATAGAGACTTCAATGTTGTTAGAGCAGCATAACCTCGTCCATCCTGGCTGAGCTGGAGAAGGCTACATGTCTAGTATGATGAGAGAAGAAAAGCTCATGTTCGTGCTACGTTTGAAAAGACAGAAAGAAAAGGTGGGGTGATCAGATTAAATGGAAGGTGGCAGCTTAGAAAACAGAGATTTTTCTCTCATTTAAGTATTTATGGAGAACCTCCTCTGTGACTACGTCAAGAAACTGCTCACATCATTCATTGGTACAGAGATACGTTACGACAGACAGGGTAAGAGTAAAAGCCCTACATGCAGACCGCTTGGGTTCAATGGGCTCCATGACTAATCAGCTGTGTAACTTTAGGTAAGTTACCTAACCTCTCTACGTCTTAGTTCAGTAAACAGATATTAATCATATCTGCCCATCTCACCTGCTTATGAGGATTAAAACAGATAATTCATATAATTTATATAGTCTAGAACATATACATATAATACAGATTAAGTATTCAAACCTTAGCTGTTATTTACCGTTTATATTTCAGATTTCAAAACCCAATGTATATGGAATATAGTATCTTAAGAGTAATGATAGCTTACCTAAAGTAGAAAACTAAGATAATATGAATGTAAGTCCTAACAGACGCCTGATGATAAAAAAGATTTAGCAAAGCTCAAGTTGCATTTTAAATGCAAAATTCACTTCAATAAAAAAAGTAGAAATGACTCTGGTTTGCTTAATATAGAGGCAAAAGCATAATTGTAAGGTTACAAAGGTGGAGGAAAATGAGCATTTTTCTCAGTATGTCCTGTGTATTAAATTACAACTCTTAATAGCAACATAGCTGACATAACCCTTATGCAATGATTATTTCAGTATGAAGCACTTCTTCCTTCCTGCCCCAACTTAACGAAAACATAATGCCAGAACATCTGTTAACATAATACCTTCCTCACTATCAATTGCGGTGCAAGGTTTGTTTTCCCTTTACAGGATAAAGCAACAAAGTTAAGTCAATACATATTTTTATATCCAATTGGCGCCAGTCACAAAAACAGTAGCTTGAAAACCTAACCAAAATAAGATGTCACATTATGTACATGGTAAAAATAGAGGTTATATAAGATTATTTTTAAAATATATTTTCTTCCTCCCAGAAGCATTACTGTTCACCTGCAAATAATTATTTTTTAATTTCCAAAGTCGTCATCTCCTGTGTAAATAACAAGTACACAAAACAAGCCTTATTTACATAAAATATTATTAATGTATATATCCATTTTATTTTTATCAAGGAATATCAAAATAATAAAAGTTACAAAGAAACAATTTATCTTCATATGCGCCTCTTAAGAAAAATGCTCAGTCTGTGAAATGTATTTATTTAGAGGAATCATTAATATTTTCTTGATCATTACTTTGGTGCTCGAGGGTTGTTTTTTTTTTTTAAACAGAAGGAATACTTCTCACACCATATGTTTCTAATGAGAAGGTGGGATTTCCTTGGTCCTAGAATCCATTAGTGCAGACAGGGCACAGCTGCACCCCTAATATTCTGATCTTCCAAATTACAGGTATATAACATGTATTTCCTATGCTGTCTTTAAATCAACATGCACTGAAGGGTCAAATGTTTCAAACACACAATTCTGAACTATAAAAGGAATGTACATGTTCTCTTCCTCCCGGTGCTTTTGAGACAACATTATTACAGTGATTGACCATCAATTAATTATTACCAACACTAAGTAGAGTCATTTTCACAAGTGTCTAAAGCCAACATATGCTGGGCAGGACCCTTTATTTCTGTTCTATATGCACTCTGCTCCCTTGTGCCCAAGGCAGACAGCTGACATTTTACATGCAGGTCTTCTGCTGACACTTTCTGTAATTCCTAAGGGACTTCCCAGCCTATAATTAGATTTTGCAGCTGCTACAGTATACACTGCTGGGTGGAACTGAGAGATTTTTGCTTTACAGCATTGCCTAAAAAGTATTCCTCAAGATGGTACTGCTGGAACAACACTGTTTGGAATTCAGCTTAGATAGCAAACATGAATTCTTCAACCATTTGCCATGAACAGGTCTGTTCTACAAGGAGGGAGCTTTGCTTTAAAACAAACTCAGAGCTAACCACATGAGTAGGGAATTGAGACCAAGCATAAAAAATGAGGGAGGACAAAACAATACTAGAAACTTCCTATTCAAAGTTGGAGAGAACATCAGTATTGAACCATCACAACAGCTCTCTCAGCCTGTTATGTAACTCCAGGCACTATCACCAGGATTAACTGAAATGGCACAGCCAGAAGGAACTAAAAAACAACAGGCAAAAATCGCACAAATTTAAGAATCCTCAAGGCCAACGCTGTTATGGAAGAAAGTATGCAAGTCAAAGACAGCAACAGTAAGTCAAAAAGTAGAAGAGGAAGCAAGTGTTAAGCTGAAGTCTTTAAAACTAAGAGAAGTTTGATTTTGGGGAAAATGAAAGCATTTTCAAAATACAGGAGGACCATCCACCACCCCTGATTCCAGTCCAAGTATTCATAGAAAAAATGCATAGAAGCAGATTTTCTCAGCAGAGAAGGACCTGCTGGAATTGCAGAGAGAGGCCTGAGAAAGGGGTCTGCCTCAACCTTAGGAAATCAAAAAACAAACCAACAAAACAACAACAACCCCCCCCCCCCAAATAATCAGAGTGAACCGAAACCAAGTGCCTATAAAAAGTCATATACTGGAGTTCCCTGGTGGTGTAGTGGCTAGGCGCTGGCGCTGTCAATGCTGCGGCCTGGGTTCGATTCCCAGCCAGGGAACTGCCCACATACTACAAAAAAAAAGTTAGATACCCCAAGAGCTAACAACTGAACACAGGGTTCTCAGGTGAGGTAAGATGCTTTTTACGAGCAAACATTCTGAGTGCTACAAATGCTTCTGGTCTGTGGGCCACACTTAGAGCCTAGTCCAGGGTCAGATAGTTACACAATCTTTGGGTGTGCTCCTGCCATGGCAGGGACACCTGCCACAACTGGAAACTACCATGTCCTTCAAATTGAAAGAAAAAGATAGCAACTAAGACCAAGCTATTTTGCAGGTTTTTGAAAAGCCAAAGTTAAGACAAAATTAAGAGGATACTTTAAGGAAATACTTAAGGAGTGGATGGGAGGACCAGCTTCCCCATCCAACCGAGGATCCCCTAATTATTCATTTCTTTTAGGTGAAGAAAGCATTGGGGAGTTCTTGTTTCTCTTTACTCATTCTATTGGCCAGTGAGAGAATTTCTCAAGCTACAAATCACATGGTCACAAGGAGAAACCAGTGTGTCCATGCTGGTTGTTTTCCATGTGAATTTTTCAATAAACTAAACTTTATTCCTTCCAGAACTTAAAAGAAACCCAACATTGTCAGGGTTCCTCACACTCCCACAATTCCTTAGACGAAAAATGCTCAACACCTTGAACTTCCAGCATTCTCTTTCACAGCATGAGGCTAGATCATTCTCCTGCTTATCAGCTGGTACAAATTTGAATAATGTAAACTAATTTTAAGATTATCCTAAGCAAAACAATAAGACAAATTTGATATTTTAAAAAGTCAATTGTCAACATATATATATTTATATTACATTATTTCTATTAACAGAGATTGATAACCAAGAGTTATTATGCAAAATACGATCACAATAGTTAAAACTAGAGCACAGGAAATTCCCAATTGTCAATTAATTATATTCCAAAATATGGCTAAAACTAGAATATAGGAAATTCACTTTTAATTATATTCCATAATGCTACTTGTAAAATGATTGTTGAGAGCCAAAAATCCTGTTTTCCACAGAAATAGTGTCATAAGTTATAATTAGGCTTCAAGGACTGTCAATAAAAGTCTTAAGCCAGAATGCATGTGAACAGCATTTTATTAGAATCCCCAAAGCCCATGTGACTCCTTAAACTCAGCAGGGATTAGCTGTGGGTGAAGAAAACAAGCCTATCAGTTTGTCTCCTTGGTTCATGGCTCCATGACCAAGTATTGCAAGCAATTCTTGGCACAAGTAGGCACTCAACATTTGTAAGTGAATGAATGGATGGGAAGATGCGCTGACTACAATTGGAGAGTCTGACAGAACGAGGGTTTGAACTTCCTTGACATGATCCCACAGGAAGAAATATTAAAAGTCATGCCAAGGAAAGAAAAGAGGAGAAAGGGACTGGTAGGCTTTGCTCCCAATTCAAACATTCTTGTAATGAAAATGGCTTACATACACTTAAAAACTATGATTTTTAAATGAAAAAAAAAAAAAGTCCCTCACCTTATTAAAGCCCCAGTATGCCTCCACAGAGGACATGGTATTAAGTTTCGGGTATCCCCCCAGAAATGTTCTAGGCATAGTAAAGCACAAGCATGTGCACAAACTCCTCCCCTTTAAACAAGAGAACCTACACATACGGCTCTGCACCACGCTTCTTCCATTAGCAGCACAGGGCACAGTCCCCTCCTCCCCAGCAAACATGTTCTCCTTTCAGACTCCCGACACCATCCTGGTCTTCCCACTACCCAACTGACTGGTTTGTAGACACTGCATGCCTCAGGGCTCAATCCCCAGAGCTGCACTCATCTCCACCTACACCCTGTCTTTGAAGAGCATAACCAATCTTGTGGTCCTAGATATTGTCACCATTGTCCCTTTACCTGGATCATTATATCGAGCTCCTACTCATCTCCCTGGCTCTCCTTCCTTACAACCCCCTCTCCCCCCAGAGTCTATTCTTTACACATCTTCTAGAGTTCATCTCCTAATATATGAAGTCAGGCCATGGATTCTTCTGCTCAGCAGGCCCAATTCTCATCGTACTCAGGGAAGCCAAGGTGGTACCACATGGCCCCACTTCTTCTCTGACCTCACTTCCTATTTCCCCCTCTCCCCTCCTCCCACCCCATTCCAGCCACACTGATCTTCCTGCTTCTCCTACAGCCACCTGATCCATCCCCACCTCACTCTCTATACTCTACCCTGGAATGCTCTTCGTGTAGACACCCATGGGCCTTCCTCGCGCCTTCAGAGCTCTGCTCAATGTACCTCCTTTCCTAAAGCCTTCCCTAATGCTGTCTCTGAAATTCCAATCCACCCTTCCTATTCCTCTTTCCTATATTATTTTGCTCCATAACACATTATCAGACCACCCACATTCTATATTATATTATTGCATATTTTCTGTTTTTCACTTCTAGAGAAACTTCAGGATGGGAAGGATTTTTATCTGCTTGTTCCCTGTTCTATCTTCAGTTCCCAAAATAATGCCTGGCACTCAATGACAGGCACTCAGTATTTGCTGAATGAACTAATGAATGAGCAAAATATTTTGAATACTATTTCTTAACAGTTTTCTTATTACATGGATAGAACAGTATCCCTTGCATTAAATACTGACCAGCTGTGCGTTAAAGAGATGTAAACATTTATGCAATTGGTCCCCTCCTGATAGACATTCTGGGTTTCCCCACTCTTTCATTACTCAGAAACAATACTGCAACAAACATCCTTTTACAACCTACATGGACAGACATTTGCAAACAAAAAGGAGTACCAAAATGAAAGATTTGAGCTTTACCTTTTGATACAAATACTTCAAAAGTTAACAAGAATAAACAGAAGCTCACTAAAGTATCCAAACCCATTTGTTGAGCAAATTAGCAGGCAATCCGCTCAGCAAAGACGTCAGCCTGGATGTATGTCAAGTGACATCTCACAGTGAATTATTACAATAAAATTATAGGGTTGATAAGAGAGAAAAACTGCAGAGAAAATGACTCACACTAAGCTTTGACGAGGGGCAAACATGACTAAAACAACAAATCCTCAACAGCGGTTTTTCAGAGAAAACACACATCATATTCCTGGCAAAAACTGTCCAGGTGGCACAGTGCTGTGTGTAGCCCCATTCGCAGGTACAGAAGCTCAAACCCATGTGGATGTCCTTGAGAAGACTATAAAACAGCTCAGAACTTCTAGTAAAGTGCAAACTGACTACAATGAGACTCTTTCCTCTCAGTTCTCTACATCTCAGCTACTCCTGATGTGTCCATACCATTTCCTATTTTTTTTCTGTTTCAAAATTCTGAGGGAAAATAGTCACTTGGTTATCACCTGTAACCAAGAACTGCTCTACCGCAACAAATCAAGTGGCAAGTATGTTTTAGGCAAGTACGTAGAAGAACCTGCTGAAGCCTTTTCCAAAAGAAGGTGCTGAAGCCACTACCTCCATGTCTCTCCCTTTTGGGTCCTTCAGGGTGCTCTGCAGACCAATGCTGGGGTGTGGTAAGTTGGAGGACACCTTTGCCACCATCTGATTAATAATAAAACAGGAAGTAGCACCTTAAAGTAGCTTTTCCTAAACTACATCACACAGAATAACACTCTTATCGACATCAGGGGAACAAAATTACAAAACATTGCATTAGTTTGGTTTTATATCTCCTCCAGGTAAGATCACCCATGTAGCCCTCCCTCATTTCCCAAGGTAAAAAAAGGATAAAGCTTGAATTTCCACTTAGCATTTATAGACTGGGGATAATATCTACCTAACAAATGTGTCATAGGGCTTAAAGATAACAGAAAATCAGACTAAAATAGAAGTTCCATGTGGGCAGAGATTTTCTATGCTTTGTTCACTGCTATGTAGAAAAGTGGCACATAATAGGTACTCAAGAAATATCAGTGCATACGTTGTAAATGAATGTAAATGAGTAACTCAGCTGGCACTCAAAATATTACTGTGATTAACTTAGTCATAAATATTAAAATAGTAACAATTAGTCTCAACATTAGCCAAAAAAACCCCTTACTCATAATATAAAATATTAACAGTTAAAAAGTTTAACTCATAGCAAGAATGCTGTTAAACATTATCAAAAAAAAAAGCACCTCAGGATAGGCTGACCAGACGTACCATTTTAAATGGGACAGAAAACAATGGTACTTTTCTGTTTCAAATGGTACGTATGGTCAGCCTACTGACACCTTGAACTCAGCACAATGAGACTAGGCTGACCACACGTACCAATTGAAATGGGACAGGACCATTGCTTTTTGCTCCGTTTAAGTTCATCTAAGTTCCCTGGTGGTGTAGTGGTTTAAGCTTTGGCACTACAGGGAACTACCCACATAAACAATACCAACCTCAGGAGGGTATTTCTCAGAAGTAAATGGGTTATTTTTGTGAAATAGAAACATTTATTTCTTTAATGTCAAATAGATGTTTACAGTTACAGTAAATAACATAAGCAATGTATATCTGAAGATATAAATGGTGATCCAGATAAAAAAGGTATTTGTCACACAAAATATACTCAATAGACTATCTTTTAAGACTACATACATTTCATCTTTTTGTACTCAGCTTCAGAAATATACCATTCATCAGCCTTTCACCACAATATTTCAGTAGAGTTCAAAGCCCTCAGAGCACATACCTATTCCCTTAGTTTTTGACACATGCCTAATTCCAATGAACTAAAAAAATGAATAACAAAATTGCTTTTAAAAGTCATCCTAATTGTGGCCAAATCATAAAACAACAGATTCATAACAAAGCAAAGCAACAGATACAAAATAAGAGACACATTTTCCATTTTACTACAATGTACTATAAATCACATTATACAGACTGTATCTTAATCAAGGACCTAGTACCAAAAAAAATCATTAAGTTTTGCAAATAGAAATATACAAAATGAGCAATTCCCATTAAAATCTTTCATAAGAACATATATACTGTATGCATTATACAAGGGCCACAAATGCCCTAAAAGCAGTGGTTTCCAGACTTTTAGACTTCACAAACTGGTCAGATGGCATTACTAAACAAGAAATGGTGTTAGACATGGCTACTGAAGCAGAAATTAACCATAATGGTTTCCAAACAGAAGCTACTCAAATGTGAGTCTCTTCAAGCTCTCCCGATTCCCTTACATCTTCCTTTGATTCCAGGCCACCAGCTTCCTCCTAATGAATTTGCCTTTTCTTCCTCAAACTACTTAAATTGGGTTTTATCAATTGAAACACTCCAAATCAAAAAAGAAATTATACTATAAAACTGATATAAATTATGTATAATCTGATTGCAAAATAAAATTTTTTCTTCATTTGCATTTAAAAATTTTTCTCCATTGGAATTTTTAAAATATATCCAACTTCGAAAAATTTTAATACCTGCTGTTATAAGTTTGTTAACTGACTTTTTTCGAGAGGAATTGTCCAAGAGCAGGTCCTTACTACTCTTTTTTGGTTTAAAAACTCTTTTCTTTAAAACAAAAAATTTAAAAATATGTAAACAAGGGCTGTCTGGGCCATCGTCAGTATAATGAAAACAATTACATGGCTGGATACTTTCTGGACAGCCCCAATATATTTTTATAATGCCCTACAAATAGAAATTTAGTATATATTTTAAATACATGATTTATATGAATATATGTACATTTGTAATGTGTACACACCCACACTGCCTTAAAATAGTCATTTAATTCTCACAACAAACTTATAAAACGGGTACTATTATTATTCCCAACTAAAGAACTTGAGCATAGAGAGGTTATTTGCTTTCCTCTTCTATAGACAGTGACTGGCTGGGTTCTTAACTACTTACTACATTACACTGCTAAAGCTGCTTTCTTACAATCCTTAATTAGCAAATATAAATGAAAAATATTTTCCACCATTTCCAAAATATCAACAAAAAATATTTTGGCCATTTCCATGGTCATTTGCAGGGAACAGGGCAGCTCCAGGGACCTCAGAGATTCTATTTTGCTAAAATGATCTCAGCTCTCTTGTTGATATCATGCCCTCTGGACCAAGCAAGAAGACCACATTCTTCTATCTCAACCCCTCAAAAGTTAAGGCCACCTTCCCTCTATCCATTATGGTAGAGTCTGGGGGAGGATCTGTTGAGCTGGCCTGGATCACATACCCCAGAACAGAGGAGCATAACTGACAAGGTCCAGGTCATCTGCCTATCACTTTATCCAGAAACAGGCAACCTACACTGAAAGTCCCAAATAATCACAAGAAAGAAGAGAGAAGCAATGGGGAAGAGGTGGTGGTCAGATCTGAAAAATGCCCGCACTAAAAGTTCACACTGTGAGACCAACTGTCTAGCTTATTTCAGCTCACTTTTAATCATTCATTGTAGGAAACCCAAGTTTCAACATAGATATGCCATGTTTATTTCATTCCATTTAAAATGATATGCAAAAGCGAGAGCAGCCAAGTAACAAGTTTGTCCTGTTTGCTGTCCTTTCTTACATTTACTCCTTGCTGGGCCCAACAAGAGCAGGGCCTGACTGCCCAGGGGGTGACCTGCTCTGACGGTCAGCATAGGACCCAGACACCAAAGCAATGAGAAGTTTATCCGAGATGGATACCATGGCCTAGGAAAACTCACAGGGACCAGCACTGCTCCATAGACTGACATTTTGAAATCTATAAAGTGTTAGAAATATTCATAATAATCCTTATGGTAACACAATGGGTCAACCTTACTACAGTTCCCATTTTGGATAGACACATGTACATAAACTTCTCACAAACCCATTGAGGAGAGTATTAGCACACTTAATAGGTTAAAAAGAGGAGGCTAAGAGACACTGAAGAACTTGCCTATGACTGCATTGTTAGTAAAAAGTGACAGCTAGGATTAAACAGAGATTACATAATACATAAAGACAAGTTACTGCATATCACAAATATAAAATGTCCACATATGAATATTATATACATATTATAATCATAATACATATACTTGATTATATAGAAATTATGCATGTAATAATATAAAACATATGAAGTGAATATTTGCATGTATCTTCTTAACTGATAGGTCTTTAAGTTCTCAGAACTTAAAAGGTCTGAGGAGAATGATCTTAGAAGGCACAGGCCTTCTGTTATTAGAAAATATCTAAATTGATACACTCTCTACCACTGAATTAACTTCCCTTTATTGGACAGATACATTAAAATCATTCCAGTGTCCTTAGTACCTCTTCCAAGAAGATACCTCCTATAGGAGAAAGAGTCAATGCATATTTACCGCTTATGAGGATTGTAATGATGCTGGTATTTCTACTGAAATGTTGTTCAACCTCATCACCTTTTCAGTATCAAATAAAAGAACGCCAAGAAATAAGATAGCTCTATCAGGCAATTCCATTTCACTAGAAAGCCATAAAAACAATTATCTATGCCATTACAGACTCTTTTAAAGAGAGCTTCAAAACATCAAATTTGCTGAGCCGGGCCCAAGACAGAATTCTGTCTGCTCATGCTGAAGAATAATAGCTTCAAACTGAGTAATGGTTGTTATCACACATCTGAAATTCAGTGACACCAAATACAGACGGATCCAGAGGCAGACACCTGTATGTCTCAGTCAAACCTATTCATGTGAGTTATCAATTGAAGTAGTTCATGAGGAATGATAATGAAGGGTTATTAGGGAATATCTAAGTTGATGTATTTTCTTTCCCACTCAATCAAATTGTCTCTATCAACCAGACACATTCAACTCATCGCACTGATTTTAGAGCTCTTCCAAGAAAAAGTCCTTATCGGAAGGAAGCAAGATGAAAAGAATATACTGGAACTGAAGAGAAATTTAACATGAAAAGAGACCATTTAAGTTCACCAAGGCATTCTGAGCACATGGAGCTAGAGAAAGAGAAATTTCAGGAGCTCTACCCTCCCAAATCTAGACATGATACTCAGATATACAGAAAAATTTAATTTCCTAAGAAGAAATAAAGTTTCCAGTAATGATAACTTTCATTTGGATTAGAAAATCTTCAAAACTAAGGAATAAATGTTGTTTCCCGTAGGAAAACACAAATATCTGTCTTCATACCTATAATTTCCTACAGTAGTTCAAATGAAAAATAATCATTCATCTTTCTTTAATTAGAATGCATGCCTAATCAAAACCTCACTTATCTACTCGGTGTTTAACTGAAGAGCTCAGAATTATAAATAAAACTCAATCACACTTTCATTTTCCCAGCACTGAATACAGAGAGTAAAAATGAATGCAAATTATTTTCCCAATTACAATACAATGGAATATTCATTGGTTAGGAAAAAAAAAAATCAAACCTGTTTACCTTAGACTGCTAAAATCAGAAGGGAAAGAAGGGGGCAGGCCAGATGGTATGTCTGAGAAAGTATTAACAATGTGGAAGTGTTAATTCTTGGGAAGGGAGACAATTACTATAATGAGCATAAAGCATCCCAAGTCCAAGTTAATTGAAAATGACCGGAACCCAACTGTCACCCTAGGAAGCATGGCTGAACTCAATGCTCAGTGAAGTAAGATCTTGGTCTGTGTCACACACACCAATTCTTTTATGTCCCAAGCCAATTCTGTAGGCAAGCTCTTCCCTCACTTTTTAAAGTTGTATTTATAATTCAAAGTTTAATCACTTTTTAGAAAACCACACCCACTAAACAAAATGATAAAGATTCATCTAGAATTTCCTTACGTAAGTTTATGGGATTGTTTCACATTGTATTTTAAATAATTCCATTTACATATGTGCTGAGCACCTATTATGTGTCTTGCACTGTTTTAAAAGCTAGAGTCTACGGCAGTGAACAAAATAGACATAAGCCCTATCCACACAAGGCTGATATTCTGGTTGAGAGAGACATGCAATAAATATAAATAAAATATGTAGCAATCTGTAGTAATGTGAGAGGTGGTGGGAGTGTATGAGCAAGGAGTAAGTTGTGTAAACATGACAGGGGAGAATGCTCCAGGCTGAGGGGACAGCAAGTACCACATTTCTGAGTTGGAAGCACCACCCTATTCAAGGATGGGTAAGAAAGCCATGAACCTCAGTTCAAGCATCCAGTCTTCAGTCTTCACTAATAAGAAATATACCATGGAATAGGACAGGTACAGATATGACAGACACATACAAACATAATGCCAAACGAAAAACAAGCTGCAGAGGATATGTACTGGTAGCACATCATTTAAAGTGTTTTAAACATTAAAACAATTCCACAAATAATGTAGCGATACTATAAATGGCAATATGGAAAGGAATAAAGAAATTTTATGCTTATGATAAACACAAATTCAGAAGAGTGGCTATTCTAAGAGGGAAGGAAGCACTATTGTGGAGAACTTGGGGAGATGAAGCAATTTTGGGTAATGTTTTATTTCTTATGCTGGATATTGGGTATACAGGTCATGAATACATACTATTCAAGCATTTTGTGCATCAAAAATATTCTGATATTGTTCATTCTGATATTGATCTTTGAGTAATGGACAACACAGCACCAATATTTCTGTTCCGCTGTGATTCAGAATATTGTACCACTGGCAGAATCATTTCTGTTATCGTGAGGAGAAAGGGAGCAAATTAAAATAATAAAAAAGCTGTCTGTCATCCTTTTTCTGGTACTCTGAAACTACACATCAAAGCCTTTCATGGTCTGCATAAAAGAAAATATGGTAAATCTATGTTTAGCATTTTAAACTAAGCTGTTACAATTTTAAATACAGTCCCTATCTACATAGGAGGTAGGTGCCTTTAGCAATGTCACCTTTGCTTCTTATTGTACTTCTTTAGAAAAGTAAAACACCTTGAGATGACAATATATATGAGGGCTGTCTAGAAAAAAATGCAGCCACTAATACCTCTATATTTTTCATATTACATGGCTAGATACTTTCTGGGCAGCCTATGCATGTATGCATGTATGTATGTATGTACGTACGTATGTAAATATATACATGTTTTTTGTTTTTTTAAGTATCTCATTTGTGTTTCCAGTTTTTCCATGAGCATCCAGGTATCTCAGCTCTGTAGCTGTGTGCACCACCAGTTCTTCCATTTCTTTACTTTCTTCTTACTCCTCAAACCATCTCATTCTGCTCTATCCTCAGGATTCCCTGGGCCATGGAGTGAAAGGAAAGCTTGGAAGCAGAAGAACGTGTGCACACCAGGAAAATGGGTATCACTCTCTGAGCTTCTCACGGTGAGGGCACCAACATCATGGATGCTCAGGAGCCCTGGGCACTGCTTTCTGAAACATATTTCCTCTCCCTGTTTCCCCTTCTACTTCCCTTCACTGTAGATCTCTCTCTCTCTCTAGATCTCTCCTCTCTCTCTCTCTAGATCTCTCTCTCTTTCTCATCTTCCATGGCTTTAATGACCATCCTATTTTAATGATTAAGAGTCTTGACCTTGAAGCTGGACCTCTCTGGCTTGCAGACTCCCGCACCTCTTTCTGAATGTCCCACAGGACCCTCAGACCCAACTCCTGATCTTTATGCCACCATCACTAACCCTACCTCCCCGGGCCTCCCCAGATGGATGCAAGCTCAGGGGACAGTAAGTGGGGCCATTCCACTCTCCCTCACCTCTCAAACCCAACATGTTCCCAAGCCTCAAAACCCCACCTCCTAAACATTTTCAAATGACTCATTTCCCTCCACCTTTACTTCCACTTCCTTAGTTCAGACCACTCTTAGTTCTTCCCCTATGCTACTGAGTACTTAGTAGGTGCAAAGGACTTACACACAAGTTTGTGGAAAGGAATGCTATATTATGCAGTGATTATTTTCATTTTGTAAAAATGTAAAGTTATTAAGGTTAAGTATTTTCCAAAGTTACAAAGCTAGACAACTCTAGAGTCAGAATTTATTAATGAGTTTACTGATTCATGCAAAAAAAAAAGACTCAAAAACAGTAATTTTAACTGCAATTGACACATTCTCCCTTAAAAAGTAAATTCCCTAGGTTATTACAAAAGTCATACTAAGTTTTCTAAAGGATCACATTTGACTGTGTCAACCAACAAGACAAAACTCTTCCTTGGCTCCATATCATCCTCAGGATGACAGGTTCAGGAGTCTCTGAACTCTGACCCTAGCTGCCTCCAAGGCTCATCTCATTGTCTCCTCACTGTCCCTGGACAGCATTTTGCACATTAGCCAGATGTGTTTTCTCTCAGCTCCTTAAAAGAACCAAGCTCCTTTCCCTTTGGCCTTTGTACATTCTGCTCAGTCACCTCAAATACCTCCCCTCTTGCTTACTCTAGACCCTCTCAGGTCCTCCCATTCTCCATTATCATGCTGACTCCAGGTGATTACTCAGGTCTTAGATTAAACCTCTCCGACCACTCACCGAGTATCTGGGTAGATGAGTTTTCTTTGTGCTCTTTTAGTGCCCCAATTTCCCTGTCACATCATATGTCTTGGTGGATTGCAACTGCCAAGCAGGTAATTACTTATCTCTGTGTCCTGGGTGGCAGGAGCCCCGTGATAGTAGGATTGCTGTTTCATTTGTTCACCTCTCTATCCCCAATACTTGCACAGTGATGGCCTTAATAAGTAAGTACTCAGGATATACTCCATTGTTAGGAGAATGAGTGAAGACACAGAACAGTGGGAGCTGAGCATGGGAGAAATCCAAGATGTTCCTTCCCCTAAATGTTTGCCATCTGAATTCCCTAAAACTACTGCAATTATTATCATATGCATCTTTACAACTCTTAAAGTGCTTTGACATCAATTACACCATTGGATCTTCACAATAATTAGGTAGGGAATAGAAAGGGGTTATTCTGCACATTTATGTATGAATTTATACCAAGGTTCAGTGACTTATTTTAGTCAAGTTACAAGTAAATTCATGCCTTTGAACATGTCTCTCATGTG
The DNA here is from genome assembly GCA_004026885.1 of Lyroderma lyra. Classification (NCBI taxonomy): domain Eukaryota; kingdom Metazoa; phylum Chordata; class Mammalia; order Chiroptera; family Megadermatidae; genus Lyroderma; species Lyroderma lyra. The sequence goes on along the minus strand of PVJL010000730.1, from coordinate 209,625 downwards.
CACCTATAAGATGAACTGGTTAACTAGAGCTGCAGTTTAATGCTGGTGGGGAATAAAGGCAGATGCAGGTTTTGTAAGCACTGGGACCTTCTCTAAGAAAAAGATTATAAAATTACAAATTCAGATTTAAATAGCTTCATGGTAAGTAGCACGAGAAATTAAATTTAACAAAGAGTATGTATATTCTAAGTAAAACATAATATCATAAGAAAGATAAGGTACGAGAGAGGGATGGCAAGAATAAAAGTTATTTATTCAGCAGTTAAAGTGGGTCCACTATAAGGCACTGTACTAAGCCTAACACACAAAGATGACTAAAGATGTGGTCCCTGCCCATTACCACTTACAATCTAGAACTGATGTCACATGTGCAGAGAGGGGTACAAACAAGGTTTAATAAAATATTAAACATCCCCAAATCACAGTGTCTAAAATAGTGTGCTATACTCGTAGTCACTGTGACCTGGTCCTGCTTCAGAGCACTCAACACTACCTGAAATCATATTTGTTTATGTTTATTACCTGTCCCCCTACTTAAAATACAGGGTCCAAGAGAACAAAGGCCTGGTTTGTCCTGTTCACTGATATAATCCTAGCATCGAGCAAGGTACCAGGTACATAAGCATTCCACATGTATTTGTGAAATAAACAAACACATGAATAAAATAATCAACAAAGAAACAAAAACTTTACAAAAGTTCCAAGTATGTTTGGCACACTGTCACCAATCTTTTCAGTAGCTTGAGAAATTAAACAAGAAACTTAATCTTACTTAAGATTTTAGTATATGTTATTGAGTCTTTTAAAATTAACTATCACTGTTGCCAAATGAGTTACCCTGCCTGACAAACCATAAGTTCAAAGAAATCTGACTCGTAGCCAAGCGGTGGAGAAGAAATAGCTTGAGGAAAAAGCTGAGTCAAGAGACTAGGTTGGTTTGTTTTGCTTTGTTTGTTACTTTAGGCTGGCAGACAACTGAACTAGAGGCCTGTGGAGAAGAGGTAATTCGGACAGAAGCTGGCCTGAGTGGAGAAGACCGGGATGCACCTTGGGGGAGAGTAAAACATCCACTGAGATGGCAAGGGTAACTTGCCTAGGGGGCTGTCCCTGCCCTGATCAGCAACATGTGCTCTTCAGTACATTAATATGACCAAATAGGATAGTTTACAATTCCAGCCAGGAGAAGTCACAGGCAAGGATATTCACCAAGCTGAAATTGAACTCTTAAATGAGGTCATGTAGCAATAACATGTAGGATGGTAAACCAATAAAAGGAGTAAATGCTTCAGAGAACATTTCACTGGAAACTGAGCAGAAAAAGGGATGATGAAATTTAACTTCCTAACATTTGTGTTTTATATACATTGTTTTCATGTTAAAGTACTCTTGGAGGTGACTCCAAAATCCATGTTTGATGATACCTGGAGAAGTTTCAATGAGAAGGAGAAGTCAGTGCCTAAGATGGTCAAATAATTCACATGGCTTGTTGGTTCTCTGTACCCCTACAGGGCTATGCTGTCGGAAAAGCTGCCCCAGACTCTGTATTGCAATTGCAGCTCCAAGGACTTCACCTTTGGAATCCTAAGAAATTGATGCAATTTAAATGTAAACTATAAGGGACATTTGTGTTGTTGCTCTTATATGTGGCTTATGTGAGATACGTGTCCTGCCTGGATATGAGCATTAAAAAATGCTCATTAACAGATACCACCATAATATAATCTGACCATTTATAATTTATGCAAATAACTAAAAATATTAGCATCTGTGAAGAAAACAAAACATTTAATCATTTTAAGTTTCACATATACAATAGACTCTCCATTAACCAGAACTCAAGTAACCAGCAAAAAACCCAAAGAAATACTACTACATTTATTCGGCACAGGTGCCAGTTAACTGAGAGTCTATTGTATCGAGACTATCTGTAAGACCCAAACAGTTCATATAATTTTGATCAGCAGAATCACATTCATATGAGATGCATCTCTTCTTCACTGATTTTATTCCATTTTCATATTATCAATTATAACGAAAGGAAACACCAATTGAAGATGTATTAAGAGCCATGTATTTTCACTCAGATTCTCATTCCTGATCATTATGGTATACCAGAGCTACTCAGAAAAAAATTCAACCACACATACCTCAATTTTTCATATTACATAGTTGGGATACTTGCCAGACAGCCTTAGTATAATTACTATCATTCCTATTTCACAGATGAGAAAACTAACCCTAATCCTACTTCACCTTTTAAATCTTACATAGTTTTCTATGGCCACAAAAGTGATGGACCAGCCATAATGAAACCAGGTTTTCTGAGTCCAAGGTGAGGGCCCCTTCCTCTATGCAAAGGATTCTCTCAAATATTAGTACTCTTTATTTATAGCATATTATGTTTCCAGACTTCATGTTTACCAGACAATAGCCAGTAAGCTGAAAAATCATTAAGATAATGATCCTTTAAGAAAGCACATGTAAAAATTTGGTTTCGGGACCACTTTTAACAAAATCCACTGAAGCACTTGTTGGACATACAATGGACCCAACTCCAGACTAAATGAGAACTGTAGATGGATCCCTAAAAACTGTTTTTTAAAATTCCCCAGGTGGTTCTGTTGCACATGAAAAATTTGAAAAGCACTGACACTAATTCTTTGCAAACCTCGACTATTGCGATTTGGCGTTTCAAATTTGACAAAATTCTATATTCTCATTCAAGGTTATCTTTTGGATTATGGAGTTTGTGGTAGAATAAATGAGGATTTACCTTTGGAGTCTCACAATTGCAACCATAGGTCCCTAGGTACAAGCGAAGTAGGCAAACAATGTTACTGGCAGAAATGGGAAAACATTTATTATGGCCTACTCTCATTGCACACCATGCTAGATGTCTTTGAATATACAGGTCTCATTTCAGCCTTGAGGTTGGCTCTGTCACCATTACCACTTCACAGATGGGAGAACCTGTCCAGAGAAATGGCCAAAATGCCCAAAGTTACCTAGCTGAAGGTTAGCAGATGCTTCAATCTCTATCTTTTCTAGCTCATATCTTCATCCTACAACACAGCTCCTCCTCATGAAATTACTGCTTATCTACATTTCAAGAATCAAGCAGGAAAACTTTCCAAATGTCTTCAGAAGATATCTATCCACCCCTATACTTAGTCCACCAAGAGTTTTCATCTTAACATCAAGTCATCACCTAAAAGCACAAAATTATGGGATAAAGTAAACAAAAATCAAGAATTCTCTGTAATGAAATTGTCAAAATAATCTCTATGGTATCTCTGTGATGTGAGCAACTCTAGATAAAAACTACATGAAAGCAAGCACCTCTCAGGCCCATCCTTAAGCTCATAGAGTCTATACCAGCCTTACCTAAGAGAAGTCTAGGTACACCATTGCAGGTAGCACCATTCTTAGGATTGATCATAGTTATTTTCCTGAACTGTGTGACTGTGGGGAAAACACGACTGGATTTCCAGTGAACCTAAGATCAGTGAAAACAGTGTGCTTGTCAATAATGTAACTGAGGGGCCCACACCCCTAAAGAATCTACATGAAATCTGTGAAACTCCCTACTGCTGAGGACAGAGGAAGCGTTCAGAATTCAGAGCAAGAACAAGGGGAGCTCAACCTTTTCTACTTCTGGGAGCCCAATGCCCCCATTAAACTAAACTATCCCAGACTCTGAAGTGACTTGACTGAATTCAGAGTATAGTTCAGTTACAGGCTGTGCTGTGTGCTGCCCCTTGGGCTGTGCTAGGAGAAGTGTGAAGACAGTGGGCGCCTGGGACCTCAAGGTCAGACTGGTGGGGCAGGTCAGCCTTCTGCTAAGAGACTCTATATTAAAGTTTGAATTAAGAAATCAGGAAATATATGGCTATAGGCTACTTGTTTTAGTTTGTTCAAACTCAATATTCACACACACTTGTGAGATGTACACAATTATCATTAGATATTTAAATTTTGCTTAATGTCCTGTTTCACCACAGCCCTAGGACATGCATGATATCCAGACAATGATGAAAGTGCAGGCAGTAAGTATGAGGAGGAGATGGGGGTATGTGGACAACAAGGCTTCAAATAACCATCATCTTAAGGCATACGAACATCCCATTAAAAATAATGACATAGATATGGATTTGCATACATGAAAAAGCTTCTCAGGACATACCGTTACATAAAAGAGAAAATGGTTATATGTTTATATTTAAGCTAGAGGTCTATTCACATAAAACATTATGTACCTACCCATAAATCCATACATATGCAAAACAAAGCTACTGCTATTTACTAGGCAATTATGATATTTCAGGTACTATGTTCAGTACGTTGCATGTATCATTTAGTCCTCATAGCCTTGTGATTTTAAGCATTATGGCCAATTTATAAATAAGCAAACAGACTCAAGGAAGTTAAGTCTTGACCCATGTCACATAGATATTAAATAGAGATACTGGGAGCCCAACCCAGGTCTAATTCCAAGACCCACTACAGTATAGTATATATTCACAGAGGGAGTTTTGGAAGGATATTTGTCAAAATGATTAACACTAGCTATCTCCAGAAGATGAGATTTCTTCTTTTTGTTTTTTAGTATTATTAGAATATATTTTAAAGAGCATGCATTATCTTTAATATCTGAAATAAAAAGATGTTTTAATTGGAAGGATAAATAAGAATGAAAATCTTTCCATCTTCTGTATACTTCATCTCCCACCACAGAGTCCAAAAGTAATATTTAATCTTCAACTAAATATGACCACAAAAATATATGTGGCGAATTGCAAAATACCCATCAGTGAGAGGAAAAATCATTACACTCAATTTCTGAAAGCTTTTGGATTCGTCCATTAACAAAAAACCATCTGTCTCCAGACTCTTGTTCTTGCAGTATATCTTACCTTATCACCATATAAACATTCTTCCTCCCTACTCAACTTTCTTTTCCCTTATGTTTTGCATTTGGTCATTTTTTATTTTTCAATTACAGTTAACATACAATATCACATTAGTTTCAGGTATGCGACATAGTGATTAGACATTTATATAACTTACAAAATGATCACCCCAATAAATCTAGTACCCCTCTGATACCATACACAAAATTAGTGACTATATTCCCTATGCTATATTTTATATCTCCATGACTATTTTGTAACTACCAATTTGTACTTCTTAATCTCATGTCCTTTTTCATCCATCCCTGCAACCCTCTTCCACCTGGCTACCATAAAAATGTTCTCTGTAACTATGAGTCTGGTTCTGTTTTGTTGATTTATTTTGTTCTTTAGATTCTACAAACCTGTGTTAGGTGAAATCATATGGCATTTGACTTCCACTGTCTGACTAACTCTACTCAGCACAATGCCTTTTAGGTCCATTCATGTTGTTGCAGATGGCAAGATTTCATTCTTTTTTATGGCTGAGAAATATTCCATTGTATATATGTACCACCTCTTCTTTATCTATTCAACCACTGATGAACACCCAGGTAACCTCCACATTTTGGCAACTGTAAATAATGTTACAATGAACATATGGATGCACATGTCCCTTCCAATTAGCATTCTAGGTTTCTTCGGATAAATACCCAGAAGTGGGTATTACTTATTTTTTCTCTTATTATAGCCTTTCTTTTCAAGCCTATTTTGTCTGATGTAAGTATTGCTACCCCAGTGTTTTGTGTTTTGTCACTTCCATTTTCACAAAATATCTTTTTCCATCCCTTTACTTTCAGCCTCTCTGCTTATCTTTACATCTGAAGTACCAACTCAGCTACTTTTAAGGGCTCCCCATTACCTAGCAAAGTCCAAAATATCACTTAGTCTCGTACACAATAACCTTCCACAATCAGGCCTGACAGTCTCTCCTTAGACTCATTTCCTATTACTCCCTCACAGTAAAGCCTGTATTTCAGCTAAATTTAGGCCTCTTGACTTCTGGAATGTCTTCTCAATGACTAATCTCTATCAAAGTTCAACCATCTTCCAAGGACAAAATGGAAAAGCCAAAGACCACTGTATAGATTTTTCCTATAAAGGGATGCACATAAGAAACATAATTAATAATACATAGAATGAGCCATGAAGTACCGAACATTATAAAGCATTTAAAAATTTTTGTGTAGCTAAGTGACAAATCATGTTTCATAAAATTTATGAAGTCATTAATTGTGATAATTGTTATGTATAATTCTGCCAATTAAGCTATGGCTCATACATTAGAATTTATATTTTCTAATTCTTCAAGGAACTCTTTTAGATTTATTTAGGTATTCTAAGCATCTGTAATGAACAACAAAAAGAAAATAAATTGGCCAATGTATTACTAAAAATTCTTCACAAGATCAGAATCCCACTGTTTTAAATTGATTTTGCCAAATCAGTTATTGCCGTCTTTGCTTTTACATAATACCACCTTCTATGTTTCTTCACTGATAATGCACTAGTTCTTATGGGTACTCCATTACTGTCTCCCAGAGTTTCTTCCAATCAGCTGACAACAATCTCCAATTTTTGATGCATCCTCTCAATCAGTGAATTAAATTGCCAGCTTTCCCTCTGTTACATGGCTGAGAGCAATTCTTAAGACAGCCCAATTTCAAAGATGTTAAAATTGAAGACAAAATGATGTTTGTTTCAGATTAATGAAGGTCAGGGCTTGAGTAAAACACAAGAAACTAAGAATGTAAATGCTATATTCGAATATATAAAAATAATCAAAGAGGGATCTACAAACAAAGTATTTTTTCTCTTTTTAGTTCAACATTAAGATCAATATCATCATCACCCAGCCCTAATCCATTTTCAGCTTGTGTCACACTCCAATCCCCTCCTCCTCCTCTTCTGAGCAGTCCCTCCATACTATTGCCATCTTCCATGACACCAATTAGGGCTGGCAGGAAAGGAAGCAGGTGCCTGCAGATCTCCGCTCAAAGAAGTCATTCCTTTTTTTTTTCTCTTGGTACCTGCAGCATTCTCTTCTTGGATATGGCAAAACCTTCCAGAACCTACCTAATTTGAGCTATGGACAGAGTAGCAAGCTTGTTATGATGAGGATCATGCCGTTAAAAATGACGATAGGAGTCCAGTAATTCTCATTTTTAAATAAAGCAGGAGTGCTTTTTAAGCCTTTTCAAATATTATTTACAGTGAAGCCTCTGTCACAAATGGCCTCATTTTTTATTCAATTCCTTAAATATTTACTCAGTGCTGTGTTTAGATCTGTACTTGGTTTGGGGATGAAACTCCAAGGGAAGTTCTTGCACACGTCAAGCAATTGCTCAGTATAATTGGAGAGAAAAATAAACATAAGGCAGGTTAAATATTAGGTTAAACATCACATGTGTTTTCTAGATCTAATACAGACATTTCTGCTTCTTTTTCTTTAAGTTTGTAAAAAAGGGCTATAAGAACAATGTATCAAAATGTCAGCAATCTAAAAATTAAGTTGTCAGCTTTTTCTCCTTACTGCAAATTACGAAAGAATTAGGGGTTTGGTGCTAATAGAAGCTTACAATTCTAAAGTGTGCAATTTAACCAATCATCACAAGGTTTAAAAATGCAGTACAGGAGATGTTTCAACCAAGTGTTTTGCAATTCTGGTGCCTAATTTCAACTTCTCTACTCATGCCATTCTTCCCGTTTTTTTCCCTCTGCCCTTTATTTTGGAAATGTGTTCTGGAATAGCTACACAGTTAAGTAAGAACTACTTAGAGCTCTTATATACTTAATACACTCACATGAAAAAATGAGTCATCTTACCAAGGAGGTATAGAAAAGTCGATGAATATCTGCAGCTATTCTGTGGTTCTTTATTTCTTTATGTTCATGTCACATTAAATTCAGAAATCAAAGCATGAAATGTAGTTTGTAGTTTCAGAATTTCAGACTTCCTCGTATAATTTATTCATCACCAACTTGGGTGAAAAGTGTCTGTGATCATGTCTGCACTAGAATTCTAAATTAGGATTACAATGCCAAATTAGAAAATATTTTACAAATAAAACAAAAACTTAAATAGAAATCCATTAACCCAAAGTGCTGCAGATACCTTCTAAACTTGTGAAATCTCTAGCTTTTTCCATTTTTCCCAATTGCCAAATGCAATCATATTGCTTAAAAATAAATCAGAAGGAACACTGCCTACCCAGAAAATAAACTGTACCACTCTAGTCACCACATACTTTTAAAAGGCAACACTAATAATCTAAACCAAGAATTTAGCAAGAATGGCATTTTGGTACAGACTGGTAAGAAATATATTCATTCTCTATATAAATAAAACTATACTCATTATTCCAGTTTTTTAGATAATTTTTAGTGGATTTTTTAAAAATTACAGTATTTTCCTCAATAAAAGAAATATTCAATGATTTCTACTATTGCACAAAAGCCCTCTTCATCCTTAATTTCTGAAACACTTTCCCATACAGTCTTGCATTCAGGTCCACCTTCCAATCCTCCAAACAATACCTTATAGTGCAGCTCAACTTCAGAAAGGAGAGTCTCATTCATTTATCAGGCAAAATTAAAGCCAGCAAGATGCTTCAGACCATCTGGTTTTGCCTGCCCCACCCTTGTTTCCTTTGAGCCATAGTGATGTCACAACACTGGGCAGGGCAATGACTTCACTGCTCTAAGTCCTTTGGTCGGAGCACATAATTCTTTGCAGCCAACGCAAATCAAATGACAGCAGAACCCTCCAGCAGTGTCTGATAGATTCCCAACACATCAGCAACTAGTTAGCCCTTTGAAAGAAAAAGATGCAACAACTGCACCATTAAAGATCTCTCCAAATGAAGTGGTGCTAAAGATAAACTGACTCCTAGTTGTGTTCAATAGTAAATCTATATTCCGTAATAAAGCTGAATGACATTCAGAAGAAAACTGTGACTGGGCACTTGGAAGAGACTATGGCAACCAAAGATGACCAGGGTAGTAGAGCACTCAAGAAACCTTTCTCTTCATTAAAGTCAAAGTCTCAACAGAAAAGAAAAACATATTTATTTTTCAGCCCACTCTTGGAGTTCTACTTTACTGGAAACTATATGAATTCTAATTTGTGAATTTTAAGTTATTTTTAAAGCATTAACCTAAAAGATAAATATGCATTTTACAACATGGAAGAAAATCCTTTGGATAGCATGTGCCTGCCATACTTAATCCAATATACAGAAAATGCCAAAGGATTCCCAAAATAATGACAATGTCACATCTCTCAGTACATGAAGGGTTGCCTCTCTTCCACGTGAGCGGTCCCTTAATGCATTTGACTGCTGACTCAATTAAAAAAAACCAATGTACATAAAAAATAGCATCTGATCAAGTAAAAACATCCCTGATCTCCTATTTGAACAGTTCAAAGTTGGCCGAAGTCCAAGCACTGTACAGGAATTGACAAAAATTGTTTTTAACCTAAATCACCTTTATGCAGAAGAAAAGCCTTTAAAAATGAATGTAAATGTTTCAGTAAGATGCTGACCTTTGAACTATAACTTCCCAAACCTTCAGCTACAAGGAGCTTACAAATTAAAGTGGCTATTCTTCCTGTTACTTATAAACCATTCACAAAACATGTTTTACAAAAAATTACTTGCCTAAAGTTTATTAGCTAGATAAACTTTATGTAGTAATTTTACTAAACCGTCAAAAAATCACAATGCAAATGAGGTAGTGTTTAGTATTTTGTTATTTTTATCAATCCCTTCCGAAATTAACAAATTAAAGAAGCACTTCTCAATTTAGAATTCATTTCCTCTCACAGTAACTTTGTCACTCCAACGGAAGTTTTAAAAGTTTGATACCAAAATTAACATGCATTTTCTCAAACCTTGTCTGAGTCAACATACAAAAACCACCTCACATTCCCCAGAGTTCACTCAACCTTGATGTGCTCCCTTTTCTTAGTAAGACTTTCCTACTTAATTTGCTGTAATTGATGCTACATCCAAGACTCCCAGATGTAAGTGGAGTTTTACCTTCTTAGTTTCTTTGAGACTTTAAAAATCAGTTTAAATTTCAAAAGGAATGTTTTTGGCATTTGGTGTGATGACTCTACAGCAGAAGTTAATGCTAGCAAGGGCAACTCCAACACACGTGTTTGCTTCAGACAGCCTGAAAACGGTCCCATACAAAGGACAGGCAGGAGGACATCTGCAAAAGCAATTCCACAAGACTAATGTAAAAAAGCTGAAACACCAACTTAAACACGTAATGGAAGAAATGCATTAGCAAGACTGCCTGGCCCTCTCAGGATTTCTCAGCCCAGCCTTCAGAAGTAATTAATAGCACATGTTTTCTTTATCATTCTATTTGCTCTGCAACAATCTCTTCCCAACTTTGACCCGGGGCTACAAATGGAGGAGAAACCCCTAGAAAACTTTGGATCCGTAAATATAAAAACCGAAAAGGAAAAAAACCGCTCCCACTGCAAGGGACCACAGCTACAATTTACTAGGTAACCACACCCACCGCATTGCAGAAGCCCTGAACTTGACGAGGGTGGAAAGGAGAGGGGAAAGGGGGAGGGGAAGAAGTAGGGCGAGATTCTAGGGGAAATCCGAGAAAGCAAGCCCCCAGTGCAGGAGCCGGGAAACCCCCGCAAGGAATTGGCCGAGACTACGACTCCAGCGGTCCAAGCCCCGGCCTCCCCACCCCCACCCGCCGCAGAGCGGCTCTCGCTCACACCCCCTCAGGCAGCTCACAGCCCTGCGGGCGCCAGGTGAGCCGCGCCGCTCCCGGCCCCTCGGACGTGGCGGGCTAGCCTCGGCCTCGCAAGGGGAGCGAAGGCAGGGGCGAGGGGGCCCCGCAGGTGCCCGGGCCAAGAGCAACCTCTTTAGGACGCTCCCTCCTCCTCCCGCGGCGGCTGAGCTGCAGCTCCCGCCGGCGTCTGGGGGCCGCTGCCCTAGTTCAGCAAGGAGACAAGTTACATAAAAGCGGCCGGCCCGCTCCCGAGCGGGGATGCTTTGTGCCAAGCGCACCTACCCGGCACCGTGCACCGGGACGAGCCCGCAGCCACGCCGCGCAGAGCCCCTCCCGCGGGCCGGCCACCAGTTCCGGGCGGCGCCGCAGTGTCGCCCTCCCAGAGCAACCCGTCTGGCCCTCGCCCCGACTCCCCTCAAGGGGTAACTTAAAACATGGCGCCCCGAACGGGGGATTCAGGCAAACTGACCGAGAAAAGGCGCGGGGACCTAGTCGCCCTTTCCGGCGAGAGCTCCTAGGGAGACACCCCCCCGTCCCCCGCCCAAGGCCGGTGTTCAGGGTCCGCGCACGGACTCAGCCGATGCTGCGGCGCAGCGGCAGGCCGAGAGGGCATGTCTCCCGGCACGGGGTTCGGCGCATCGCCTCGGTCGGGTTGGGGTCCCAGCGGGCGGGAAGACGGGGTCCCGAGTGGGGCCCGGCCGAATCTGGGCTCTGGCGATTCGGGCTACCGTACGGCGCGGGCGCCTCGCGTCAGCGGCGCAGCCCCGCGCGCCTTGTCCCCGGCCTCCGGGTCGTCCTCCGCACCTCGAAAAAGGAAGACTCCCCCTGGGGTCCCCCGCTCCGGCATGCAGAAAAGTTACCTCGGCTGGGCAGGGAGCCCGGGCGCGCGGCGGCGTGTGGACCGGCTCGGCGCGCGCTCTCCCGGCTGTGCGCAGGAGGCGCGGGCGTGGGGAGGAAGCCGCAGACGCGGGCTGCTTGCCGCGGCTCCCCGCCCCCGCTTGCAGGAGACTCGGAGGCTCCGGGGAGCTGCGGCGGGGGCACACGCCCAGAGACCCAGCAGAGAAATCCACCTACCTGACCCTGACTCGGCTTCCGGGCTGCGGGCAAGCGGGCCACCGCAGCACTTTAGGACTGTTACGTAGTAACAATCTTCTCCATCCTGGCGTAGGGTCAGGATGGGGACAACGCCTCGAGACAGTTGCCAATGGCGTTAGCCTTTGGATGTCCGCTTAGCTTACTGCTCGGGCCCTCTATCCCCTCCTCACCCCTCCCAGACACCCCTTTTGAGAGAGGGGGGAGGGGGTTCCGGACCTTCGCGTGAGTTATTTATTGGCTCAGGGACTACAGCATTTTTTTCTTTATGAAAGGAAAAAAATTCAAATTGGTGGCATCTTGCACAGGGTGGACACTCAAGAAATCCTAAGTTAACAGAGAAGACCTGAATTAAAGGTAAGGGAAGTGCTTTTCTGTCTGGGCAGCCCACTCCCCAGTGTCTCCCCCCTCCCCACCATAAATGTTCATAGTTACAGGTGGTCTCCTTAGCTTGAGAGACTAACAGGAAGTCATTATTGATAACACTTTACACTGAAATGGAGAGGAGAGGGCTCACACGCTAATTAATGTGTAGGTGACAAAAATTATTCCTGATCATCTCACAACATCTAAGTTCTGAGTAACTGAGGCATATTTATTAAAATGATTAAGATCCCTTCCAGGAGCTCAACCAACTAATTTAGGGAGGGAAAATGGAGTCACAAAAATAGTGCATTTACTGTTGGGTGTCAAATACATGATGCAGAACAAATGTCTGTGGCAAAGATTAGTGGGCCTAGTATGTCCCTGACACTTGGCCTGGGTTTCTAGGACAGGGAAAACAGCAATAGAAAAGGGAGGGGGCATTTTTCATATTTCATGGGAGAGAAGGTTGGAAAATTATGGTAACTCTGTTGGTGTGGAACTTACGGATCTGTACGCTGTAGAAGATGTGCCACTTTGGGAAATTCTGAGCAAAAATATGTGACTTACCTCATGGTGTAGGCAAAATGGTCTGTTGACACAGCAAAAACTGGAATGGACAGGCAAGTAAGTACTAGGAACTGATAGGAAATGCCTGTCATTTTTCCAAGTACTAGAGGTAGTAACAAGGGCCTGGACTGTCTGAAGTGACAAAGGTGATAGTCCAAATAAATACATGGATAATATATATTGAGGGTCACCTGTATGTCCTATCGGGGCCACACAAGTGTTAGAGCTATACACTATGCACATATTACATTTGTACTAATATGGCTTTGTGTTTTGCATATAAGATCTGTGAATGAAGGATGGATTTATATTCCTTTTGCATGTACACACAAAACCGCACTCCTTTAAAATGGACCTGAACAAATCGTATTGTTTATAACAAACACTAAGTCAATATTATATTATCATTGGAGGGACAGATGGTTTCATATTTTCATTCATTTTATTGCCATATTTTTGCTGTTTTTTTTTTAATTGAAAGCAAACTGTCTTCTCCCTGATTCATAAATCTTAATCTTTCTTGCGATAGAGGAAATCAGCAATAGTGTATGAATGAATGTTTTCTTGGGAGGAAATGTTAGAATACTAAATATCATTTTTTTAAAAAGCTAGAAGTACCTAATCTCATGTTCCATGAATTAAAAAATTGGAGTAAAAACATACTGCTTCATAGTTTAATAGTAAATCTGGGAAGCAATTATTATGAACCCCTTTGGGCTTCACCAAGTCTCTCTGCTATTCTTTTTTGTCTTTCTGAGCACAGATATGGAGAAAAAGAAATGCCAAACAAAAACTCATAAGCTTTGCATAGCTCTGTCAGTAACTTGCATCTCCATAATACACTCTCTCCCTTCTACCCTGTTAAGATCCTGTGGAGCCCTCTTAGCCATCTCTGTCTCCCCACAGTGCCTCACTGGGTACATTGCAAGCTGAGCGCTTAACATTTTTGGTAAATGAATGAATGGATGTCAAATAATGCATTAAGTTGTCACTTTAAGGGTTCACCTTCCTTGGATATAAAATAAGGGACTGTTTCCAAAATACCTTATGCCTCAATAATACTAAGGCCCCAAAGAATAAAAAGACATTATCACATCTTAATACCTGCTGAGTATTAAGCAATAATGAAAAATCTATTTAACTCTCATCAGGAAATAAAATAATGGGTTCTTTCACATGGAAAAAGAAGGAAATAACGAAGTAGAAGGCAAGGGGATGATACTATTACAGTTGGATTTGCTTTCTTTCATAAAAGACGAACTTCTCCCTGCATTCCTGTTATTTCCAAAAGTAAAGCCACTATACCCCATCCCCCCAAAAAAATTCCTCATTTTTGTCAGTGTATAATCCTTCATGGTGCTTTTCCAATAAGTTACAGAAAGTAGTTCTTGGGTGCAGGGAATGCCTTTCATACAAGATCAGAGTTAGTGGAGATTTAGCATGAGAACTCAGTCAGATTTCTAGATTAATATACCCACATGACAAATACTAACATATTCACGAAACATGGGGAAAGATTCTGTGACTCCATCCTAGTCTTAGGTTGCATGTACTGGTCTCTACCACCATATTAAAGCTTACCCTACTATGTTAACATTAAATATGTGGGTTTCCTGAAGTTGCTCTACTGTATATAACATATGTCACTGAAGACCAACAAGACGTCGAGAATTCTAGCCCTGGTACAGAGAAAAGGAGCACAGTTAACTTTGGGTAAGGTATGTGTATAACTTTATCCCCAGCTGTAGGGACAGGATTCCCCAGGAACGTCCATCAAACCACAAGTGTCAATAACACAGTGACTCATTAGTAGTCACTGGTACTCTGCTACCCGAAAAGCAATGTTAACTCCAACCTGACAGCCAAGGCAGGGGCAGAGTTTGCAGCCTCATTGACAAGATTCCAGAAAGAAATGAGAGGCAATCTGTCCTGTGAACCCATGGGAACTTTTCCTTCAGACACAAGGATTGGAAGAATCTTGAGGCTTGACCAAACCCTACAAACACCAATAAGGCATGCAACACTCATTTGGCCTCTTTGACAATCTCAGACTACTCTTACCTAAAGCGCTGTAATATTTAAATATATTCCCATATTCTTTAAGCCTTTAAGTTAAGTTTTCAATCTAAGCTGCCTCAGTAAAATGTTAGCAACACTTGCAGTAACTAGTTGAGGCCTATTCTATACTGAGTATAATGTCAGGCACCTGAATTGCATATCATGTCCTTGAAATCAGGACACAAAGTGTTTAGCCACGGTGTTACCAGGGAACAACAATAAGGAAAATACAGGGATGAATGCATAATTCAAAAGCAACAAGCTAATTCTTCTGAAACAAAAATTCATTTAGAGTTTCTAGGTTCTAAGAATAGTGTCAAGTTTACAGCTCATTAAGGCTTCCAGATGCTCTCTTTATTCCCGGTACCTATACATCATTTCAGGCGTCTGTATACATGCAGAGCACAGATGCAAAATGAAAATTCAAAAAACACCAGTAAGTACAAATGCAGCAGAAAAATGTACTAAAATACGTGCAAATGAGAGGGAGCAAGTTTAGACATGCTAACACATTTTTTAAAATTCTTATCAAAATTTCATTCTTAGCCTCATTCTCTCCTTGTACTCTTATAAAAATAGTCATAAAGGCAGGACGAGTAAATATGTAAGTTTCACTGTATTAAAAATATACCCTTATTAAATTATTTTTTCCTTTCTTCATTTCTAGTAAATTTTAGAAACAAATTCACTTTTATGTAGAATAATTTCTAACAAAATTTCAAGGTTTATTCTAATCTTCACTTCTTTATAAACTTTAAATGCTCAATAATTCTGTTCTCCCATTAAGTAAAAATAGAAATTCATTAAAATATTTTATATTTGGGAATTTTATATGTAAGGGCAAAATATAAAGAATGGAAGTTGGTAATCTGTAATACTACTAAGTTAAACTCACAAGCTGTTCAGCACCTGAGACCACATTGATATCTCAAGCACACACTCAATATTGGCTTCTGCCGAGACACTTAACATTTTAATCATCCCCCCCCCAAAAAAAAAATCATAAAATAAATGCTAGCAAGTGTTCAGTCTCCTGTAAATTTGTAAACAATCCTAATCAACTATTATATTTTATTTTAACAGCAATCAACAAGAGTTAACTAAGGAAGGAAAAATGGGTAATAAAACACATTCATATGTCTGATTTATTAACTTGACTATATATATCTACAGGCTTATTATGTTCTCTTCAGGCAAGCTTGCTGTAGTTAACTTTGTAAACTAAGAAATGTATAGCTATAACTACAGTAAGAAAAATGGCATCCTTTTATGCTGCTAAATTCGATTCCTGTTTTCCAGGACTTTTCCCCCCATTTTCAATTTCTGAACTATGTATGCATACTTTAACAGTGTGGGTACAACCTGAAAATGTGATTCCACTCTAGTACACAGCATCTAGAATCTAGATAATTCTGGAAATTAATGAAAACATCATCTAGAATATCTGTATCCCTTGAAATAAATCTTGGTGTCTAAAAGTTCAAACCATTTTAAAGAAAGCCTCTGCTATTGACTCATTCCTGTTCAAGATGTTTATGAGGGACTTGTCAGAACATCCAGGGCGGGCTTATTTGCAGATGATACAAATCTGAGGACACCAGTTTCTCAATCCGGGTCATTTGTGAAGTGTCTACATTTTATATTTCCTTATCTACAATAATCTTGGAAGGCAATAAAGTTTTTACACCATTTATATTAGAATCACTTGGCAAGTTTGTTAATAATGTAGATTCTAGGGTTTAGCACCAAAATAAGCAAATCAGAAGCTCTGGGGTGGGGTTCAGAGGGCAGGCACTTTTAACAAGCTCCCTACGTGATTTGGAATCACACTCAAATCACACACTAACCTAGGTGACCAGTATACAACAATAATCTCATGGGTAACAAAGTTGGTGTGTTACTCAGATGTTTAATAGAAGTTGGAACAGAGAAAAGTGGTGGG
The DNA here is from genome assembly GCA_004026885.1 of Lyroderma lyra. NCBI lineage: Eukaryota > Metazoa > Chordata > Mammalia > Chiroptera > Megadermatidae > Lyroderma > Lyroderma lyra. The sequence goes on along the minus strand of PVJL010000730.1, from coordinate 192,885 downwards.
AGGACAGCCTCATTCAGCCATAAAAGTGAGCTAAACTAAAGGGAGCCTATAATACAACAGTCAGCACACGTTTTGCAAGATTTATTGCTTGGATCCTGTCACTATATGCATCAATGTGCAACAGCAGTTCATTAGCAGTAAGTATAGTAATAAATAACAATGAAAGATCTGTACCCAATTTCAACAATAATTAGATTAGGTGCCCACTTAGTGAAGATTGCAATAACACTACAATTGTGACTTTAATTTCCAAGTGCACAAAACATCTTTATAAAGTTGCCAAGGGATGCCTCATTAAAATGGAAAATGGAGAACTAATTGCTGGCATTTGGTTAAGTTGGAGATTTGACTGTCAAAAACCAGCAAATAGAGACTTTAAATTATTAATACCATTTGGTATAACATACATGATACTAGGCATTCCTTGAACTGATGAGTGAAAATTAGTGAACCAAATTAAATACAGAAATTTACCAAAGACTACATCTTTCTACCCTTAAGCACAACATGAGGAATTTTGTTTCAGAAAAATAATATCCTTAATCCTATTAAGTTAATATATTGTTAATTTTATAGGTCTTCTATTTTTCATATCAATTTGTAAGGGTATTTTAGTTTTATAGTTGAGACCTATAGCATGATCAACTTAAATCTTATTTTACATCTATATATATTGAAGTAACAAAAATAAGACAACATGGAGGTGCATCAGAAATATCTTCTTTCATTAGAGAGATGTTAAAAATGAGATTTCAGCTCACTAAAAGGAGACTGCCATTCTAATATGGAAGTAGGTGGTTTTATGACAGTGGGCTCTCCAGGTAGAATGTTTAAGGGATACAAGGTGACATCTGTCAATAAGGTCCCAGAAAAGATATCTCTATCAGGTGGGCCCTTGGCAACATCATATTTAATGTTCTGTCTAACTCTGAGATCAAAATTTTTTCCAAGTGTTTTCCTCCCAGGAACCAGGGCTTGCCCACATTTCTTCACTATTGAGATAGCAACTCAAATGTTGACTTCATTAAGATATACTGATATGGATATGTATTTACACGTTACTGAATAGCCTACAAAACCACTCTGTAGAGATTAATCTGTCATTGGTGGAGTGCTTTTTGCTTCAATAGTCTGAAGACAGTTTCTACTACCTTTTCCCTCCCATGTCTTCTATGATCCATCACCTCTAATCTACTTGTTCTACCCTTGCTCATCAGACCTTCCTTTATCTCTGAGAAAGGTTTGACTAAATTGCCTTAGATAGATGGGCATGATGTTGTTTGAATCAAAGTATAAAGATTCTAAATGGCAAATCATATTCCTAGGCCTTTTTCTGAACTTCCCCCAAGTGTTCCAAAGCCCATTCCCAAATTATTCCACTGATTACCAAAATCAAGCAGGCATACATTCACCATATTACATATATGTCCATGAATGCCATTAGGGTGTGATGAACAGAGTTCTAGATGATGTCTTAAAATTGTTTTGTGTCCTTGACAAACTTCAGCTTCTGTTTATATCAATATCTACTGAAATACGCCTTCCTTTTCTGTTTTATTAGAATAGAGTGATGATTTTCTCCATGGCTATATATTAGAAAAATCACTTGGGGGAACATTTTAAAAATAGTAACTGAAGTTAATTATCATGGCTGGGTGATAGATTCATGTGGACTTACGATTTTTCTCTACTTCATATACATTTGAAATAATTCATAATAAAAAATTTAAAATAAAAATAATTTTAAAATACTAATGTATGAGATGTACACCAAACCAATTAGATCAGAATCTCTAGGGAGTGAAGCCTGGGCACCAGTATTTTTTAATATTTCCCAAGTGAGAAAAGATGAAATATTGCCATTTGCAACAAAATGAATAAACCTGGAGATCATCATGCTTTCCTAAGTGAGAAAAGATGAAATAAGCCAGACAGAAAAAACAACGAACTGTATGACTTCACTCATATGTGGAATATAAAACTGAAAGCAAAGAAAAAACAAATGAACAAACAAACAAACATCCCATGGACACAATCAACAGCTTAATGTTTATTTAGGGACAAGTGGGTCAGGGAGGTGAGAAAGAGGGGTGGGAGAGGAGGGGGGGAAGCTAAATATAAGGTGATGGAAAGAGAAGACACATTAGGTGGTGAACTTATTATACAACAAGCTGACAATGCACTGTAGAATTTTATGCCTGAAACCTATGTAATCCTTGCTAACAGATGTCACCCCAATAAGTCTAATAATAAAAATGAATTTTAAAAAAATTTCCCAAGTGATTATTCACATTCCTCAAGGAAGAGTAAAAAAAGACTAAAGCAAGAAATTAAATCGAATGTTAAGAATTACTCAAAAAATGCCATAAAATTAAATATTAATAGCAACCACCTACTTATATCTTTAAACAATTATTAATTACCTGAAGTACTTGATAGAAGCCACTGATTTAAACATGCAAGTATCCATTATCCCTAATGAACCCAGTTGTTTTTTGAACACATGCACAGTTTCCTTGGCAGTGCTTGCCATCAGATTTGTTGATATTCACACTCTTTTGGGGAAACCTATTACTGTATTTGGCTGCCCATTGTAATGTGTCAATATAATGCTGGCATATTTAACAACAGACATAAAGAACTCATAACACACTAAATATCATGACAAGAGTTGCAGTAACTCTTCAAAAAATCCAAAGAAAAAAATATCATTCATGTTTTATTCCAAGTTACTGTGGGATACAGAGAAAATACACTTGAACACTCATGATTATCTTGGGCAATAATTAATAGAATGTTTCAGCATGCAGTTAGAAGGCTCTGAGGAATTATTTCTAGATTTTCCAGTCAAGATGGTCGAGTAGGAAGGGTGGTCAAGAAATTTGCAGAATGAAGGGGGGCCAAGGGTAAAAACAACCCAATTAATTTTCTTTTTTTATATACTCCCTTAACTCTAATGTACTTTTCAGATCTTTGAATAAGTTCATATTCTTAAAAAATTATTTTGTTTTTGCCCTCAAACTGCAGCTTTAACCTCTGTAAAGTTCTTCCCTTGAAGCTGATTTTTCGTATTTGGGAACAAATAATAATCAGACATAGCCAGGTGTGGATGTAGGGACAGTGGTTTAGCGTTTGGAAGCCACAGTTGTGAAGAGTAGCCAACACAACATTGCTCTTGCTCATGGATGTGTTGTGCAAAAGCAGCACCCCTTTGGTTTATTTTCCTCTTCCCTTCTTCATAGATTCTTTTCACTGTTTCAGTAGATTGGAATAGTATTCTCCAGTTACTGTAACATCTATATTCTTGTAATTGATCAGGAGGATACCCTCTGTATTCCAAGAATAGTAGCCATGATTTTTCCAGACACTTATAACATCTTGAACTTCTTAGGGGGCAGCATGCCCTTTTCATGCCACCGCATGGACTCCTGATTTGACTCAGGCTCATAATGGTGAACCCAAGTTTCATCTCCAGTGACAATCTGGTTTAAAACTTCATTTTTGTTGTCTCTGCAGAGGTCCAAAACTGTCGTGAACACTCAACACACTGTTGTTTTTTAATTAGCATGAGGATTCTCGGTACCCTTATGCACTGACTTTTGAGATTGTTAAGTGCTGGTTGAAGAATATTCAAAATGGTTGTAGGTGATACTCCAACCATTTCTACAAGCTGCTTTTTATTCAATCTTGCATCATCTTCTACAGATTTTCAACTTTTTTGACAATGAGGAAGTGGTTCAACAGGGCATCCCAGACAGAGATTGTCTTCAGTCAACTTTCTGCCTTGCTTGAAAAGGCTATGCCACTTGTAAATCATGAATTTCTCAGGGCAACAGTCCCCATAAACAACTAAGATCTCTTTCAAAATAATTTGAGGTGTTTCCCTTGTTTTGTGAGTAAATTAATGACAGCACAAAATTCAATTTTATCCATACTTGGGGTTTTCTTCGCATTTGATGTCCTTCAGTGATATCTGAAAGAGCACGGATGCGAGTAGGCTGAAATTTGGAACATATACTAAGTCACACAATCAAAGTGTTTGTACCGGCACTCCCACCTTTTTGATACCCGCCCCCCCCCAATCCCCCACTCACAAATTTCTTGACCAACCCTCATAGGTAAGCATTGGCTCACCTCCTCTAACAACCACATTAAAATTACAAATAAACTACAGAACAACCATCACTGAAAATTGCCTGAAGTCTAGCTGAAATGAAGCCCTACAATTAAGAACATTTGGAAGATGCAACCTTGAGACTGGTGGGTAGGAGAGGCAGAGATGCAGACTAGGCTAGTCCCCATACCTGTTGTGACCATTACAAGTCAGGAAGGATATCTCTGCTGCACAGGTCCCCAGGAGGAACAAGGAGTCCCATTCCCATACCAGGCTCCCCAGCCTAAGGTGCCAGTGCCAGGGAGTGAAGTCCTCATAATTTCTGGGTGTGAAAACCAGTGGAGGTTGTGGCTGAGAAAGACTAGGGCAACTGTAGTTCCAAGTGTTCCTCTTAAAGAGCTTGTGTACAGACTTACTCACTGACAGACTCACTCGCTCCGAGCAATGGGGGAGCAGTTCAAAAGGTGCCAGGGACAAATAGGGAGGAACCAAATTGTCTGGCTTCAGGGTGAGGGCTGGAGGGGCAGCTTTCTCCTGGATGAAGGAGCTGGCAGGATCTATTGTTTCTTTGTTGAGCCTTCCTCCCTTTAGGAATACAGGTGCAGGTGGCCCCCATATCTGAGTCTCCATCAACCTGGCTAATACCATTCACTCACCCCACCCTGGTGATTCCCTGAGATCCTGCCCTACTCTATTTGCAGGCCCATGCAAGCCACTTCCAAGTTGCTTTTCTGTATAAATGGTTTGTCTTGGCTCATGTGGAAGAATTTCCCAAAATCTTCAAAGGTGCACAAAACCCAAACAAACAGCATCTGGATTCAGCTCATAACTCTGGCTGAGCAGCCCTAAGTCTGGCACTAGTGGCAGCTGGCCTTGGTTCGTGGCTTGGCCTCTTGAGGCACCTTCAAGCCCAGCATGGGTGGCAGCCATCTACAGAGTGCTTTGTGGCTCATGCCAGGTGGCCCTAGGTAGGGCACACACTGTGGCTGAACATGGCTTGTAGTGGATTTCCTCCCAGGAGACCCTGGGGGTTACACATCTGATGGCCAGCTTTGGACAGAGCCAGAACATCGCCCAGCTGTCTCTAAGAATGACACAAAAAGGGCAGACTGGGCAGGCACCAAAACCTTGCTAAAGCAAATCTTGCTCTATAGGATCAGCCCCTGCACCACTGCTCTACCACTGTAATTGCAGCCAGTACTCATAACAAATCAGCCAAGGGTCAATCCCTTTCATTGACAGGCAAACAGCAACTAAGGCTCAACAGCAGGGCACACGCAATCTACACTAGGGACATACCTGTAGCACTCACCTCTGGTGAACAGGGAGACTGTGCCACTGGGCCCCACAGGACACCTACTACATAAGCCCACTCTACTAAGACCAGGAGACACAGCAGCCCTATCTAATACATAGAAAAAGACACAGGAAGGCAGCCAAAATGGGCAAATAAAGAAATATATTACAAATAAAAGAACATTAACAAAGCTCCTGAAAAAGAACTAAACAAAATGAAGACAAATAACCTACCAGAAGCAGAGTTCAGAACACTGGTTATAAGGATGCTCAGTGATCTCAGGGAAAACTTCAACAAAGAGCTAGGAAGCATGAAAATGAAGATAGAAAACATAAAAAAGAATCAACCAAAATAAAGAATAGAATTAACTGAAATGAAGAATTCATTAGAGGGAATCACCAATAGATTAGATGAAGCAGAGGGCTCAGTCAGTGATTTAGAAGATAAAGTACCAGAAAACACCCAATCACATTGGCAAAAATAAAAGAATCCCCAAAAATGAGAATATTGTAAGTGGCCTCTGGGATAATATCAAGCATACCAACATTCATATTACTGGGGTACTTAAAGGAGAAAGAGGCAGCAAAGAATTGAAAACCTACTTGAAGAAATAATGATGGAAAACTTCCCTAACCTGGTGAAGGAAATAGAGATATACAAGCCCAGGAAGCTCAGAGAGTCCCAAACAAGATGAACCCAAAGAGACCCACACCAAGACACATCATAGTTAAAATGCCAAATGTTAAAGACAAAGACAGAATCTTAAAAGCAGCAAAGAAAAGAAGTTAGTTACGTACAAAGAAAAGAAGTTGAGTTCCCACAAAACTGTCAGCTGATTTCTCAACAAAAACTTGGCAGGCCAGAAGGGACTAGCATGAAACAGACAAAGTGATGAAAACAAGACCTAAAACCAAGATTCCTCCACCTAGCAAAGCTATCATTTAGAATGGAAGGACAGATAAAGAACTTCCCAGGCAAGAAAAGGCTAGAGGAGTTCATCACCACCAAATCAGTATTACAAGGAATCAGAGAAACTTCTTTACAATGAAAAAAAAAAAAGATAAAAATATATGAATAATAAAATGGCAATAACTACATTTCTATCATAAATTACTTTAAATGTAAATGGATAACATGCTTCAATCAAAAGATAGGGTGGCTGAATAGATAAGAAAATAAGACCTATACATATGCTGCCTACAAGAAACTAACTTCAGATTGAAAAACACACACAGACTAAAAGTAAAGGAATGAAAAAAAGGTATTTCATGAAAATGGAAATAAACAAAATCATGTGTAACAATACTTACATCAGACAAAATTGACTTTAAAACAAAGGCTATAACAAGAGACAGAGAAGGATCCAGTAATCCTACTTCTGGGTATTTACCTTAAGAAACCTAAAACACTACTTCAAGTGGACTAGTGCATCTGTATGTTCGTTGTTGCATTGTTTACAATGGCCAAGATGTAGAGACAGCCTGGTGTCTGTGGTTGGACGAATGGATAAAGAGGAGGCGGTACATGTATATAATGAAATACTGCTCGGCCATGGAAGGGAATTGGTTTTTGCCATCTGTGGCAGTGTGGATGGACCCGGAGGGTATTATGCTGAGTGGCGTATGACAGACAGAGAAAGACAGATGCAATGTGATTTCACTTACATGTGGAATCTATTAACAAAGAACAAAACAAACAAAGCAGAAAAAAACTCAGAGACAGGTAGTGTTTTGTTGGTTGCCAGATGGGAGGAGTGTAGGGAGGGAGAACGAAAGGGGAAGGGATTAAGTACAAACTGGTTGTTATGCAATAGTCGTGGAGATCTAGGGTACAGCATAAGGAATATAGTTAAGAATGTTGTAATAACTATGCATAGTGTCAGATAGGTACCAGGTTTATTGGGTTGATAGATGGGAGGGGATTTGGGGGAAGAGGGTGAAAAAGGTGAAGAAATTAAGAGGTACAAATTGGTAGTTACAAAATAGTCATGGGCATGTTAAGTAAAAGTATAGGGAATCTAGTCAATAATATGGTAATAAAGATGTATGGTACCAGGTGGGTACTAGACTAGTCCGGGGGGATCACTTCTTGAATTATATAAATGTCTAACCACTATGATGTGCATCTGAAATTAATATAAAATAATACTGAATGTCAATTGTAATTGAAAATTTTTAAAAAGCAGAGAAAATATGAAGGAGGATAAGAGGTTCAAATTTCCAGGAATAAAACAGATAAGTCTTGAAGATATAATATATATATACAAGGTTGGACAATTAATTTCAGGAACTCATCCTAGAAAAAGTGCTGCATACCTCATTGCTAAATATCAGAGCTGTCGTCATCGCACGGTTATGACCCCTTACCGAGTTGTTGGTACAGTGCTTCCAACGTAAACGCACAGTGGAAAGTTCACAAACTTAATTGTCAGATTTTCAGCATGACAACAGCTCTGATGGCCATTCCAGAAAGAGAGTTTCAAAATTGCTTTGAAGGGTGGTCTAGGTGATGGTGTCAGTGAATAGCTTCCCAAGGGGAGTGCTTAGAAGGTGACTGTAGTGATATTCAGCAATGAGGGATGGAGCACTTTTTCTAGGATGAGTTCATGAAATTAATTGAACAGAGAATATAGTCAATATATTGTGATAGCATGGTACAGTGTCAGATGGTTGCTGGACTTCTCATGGTGATCATATCTTTAGGTGTATGAGGTACAGTGTCAATAGAACATGAATGAATACTTTGTGGACAGCCCTCATATACATGTTCAGTAACGATGGTATACATCTGAAACTAATGTAATATTGTATGTTAGCTGTATTTTAACAAAAATATTAAGAAAAAAGGATTCTTACCTAAATTAATAATGAATTGGAGCTGGTGATTTCGCCCCTGGGGTGTTCAGGCATTGGGATTCTACATCACAGAGCCCAGCCCAGGGATCACTGTTTACTAAGAGCCAAAACTTACTGAGCATTTACCTTGTGCAAAGAACTATTTTATGAGCTACTCTGACAATACCTTATTTTAATATCACAAGAACCTTGTGGGACAGATTCTGTGTGTACTCTTATTTTACAGAAGGAATAAGTGAGGCAGAAACGGATTTAACAATGGATATGGATATGACCAGTGGAGCCAGAATATAAACTTGGGTGGTCTGACTCCAGACCTAGATGTAAAGGTCTCTAATTGTACAATCAAATATATACATATGTACATGAACATGTACATCTTTGGTTCTATCCCATGAAATTGCCACCATTTAATTGATTTTTAACTTTCAAAAAGAGTAATTTTCTGTACAATCATGTACTGAAATTATACAACTTTACATTAACTATGAATGCAGAGAAGCATTGAGTTAATGAATGACCATTTCTACTATCATGGCCATGTTGGAGAAAAGAAGAGGTCCTTTGAAAAGCCTCTACGAACATTAACATAGAAAGAATACTCAGGTTGTTGGTAGTTTAAGAAGCTACTAAAAGAACTTAAGACAAATGCTAATAAAATTATAATAATTTTATTATACTAATTCCTTTACAGAAAAGGGAATATTAAATTTAAAAAGCTGTACTACAAATGGAATCCATGTGTAAATATGTGCCTATTTTACTAAGAACATTCTACTAACAATTTGAGAAAAAGTTCAAAAGAGAATCATCTACCAGTGGTTCCCAACCTTTTTCTGCTTGTGTATCACTTTTAGAACCATTTCTATAAATTGTACCTCATGTTTTTAAAACAGCTGTTTTTAAATACTGACACTTTTGTTCAGTGACCATCTTACTGTAAAATAAGTTAGAAAAGAAAAATTACTATACTAAAAGTCAAACCACAGGTTTAATTTTACAATATTTGTAACACAATTAAATATTGATAATGATATCAAGTATTTAACAAAATTTTAATTTATTAATAATAATAATATGTATTTTTGTTATCTGAAAACTGCAATAATTGTTATGCAAATCACTAGCTGATTGAAACATTGCTAGTGAGGTTGTTGAGCTGGTTTTGATGCACTTAGTTTCTTGAAATCAGGCTCAAAAGACGCAAGATACAGTATTAAATCCGGACTTGCATTAAGCTCGTTGCTGTACTTATTTTTCATGAAGGTGTAAGAAGAACAAGCTCTCTCCACTAGTTCAGTATTAGTAAATGACAAGAGGTATTTGAGTGCCTTCTCACTGAGCTGTTCATATTCCTCACTGACATCTACCCAGAGGTAATGAGATGCTTTCTTTTCAAATCAGAATTTAAACAGAATCAGTTGAAAGTTTGATTAACTACTTTTTTTCATTGATTGAAACTTTAGCTTCTTTGAAAAATTCTTCATTGAAGGGATCTGCAGTACAGTTTTTTCTTTTTCCAAAATGAGGGAAATACTTATAAAAGGACACTTTAAGACCTTCCAAGTGACTTACAATATTCTCTTTCATATTTTGCAATAGGTGCAAGTCATTCTCCGATAAGAAGTTTCAAAAACTTCAGGTTGACCTCTTTCAATATATGCTTTCCAAAAGTCTAGTTTTTTAGTCATTGACTCAATTTTATCAGTTGAATAGAGTGGTTGAGCTGTTTTTAAGTCCCAAATTGAGTTTATTTCTAGAAAAATATCTGAAAAATAGGCAAGACTTTGAAGCCAATCACAGTCCTTAAACTTTGGAGCAAGAGGGAAATGATGGTCTTCAAACAATACCTGGACGTCACGTTTAAGTTCAAACATTTATGTAAGTACTTTGCCACATAATAGCCACCTTACTTCCATGTGCAAAAGTAATACACTGTGAATGCCGTTCATTTCTTCACACAGCACTTTAAACAATCTGGAGTTTCGTGGTTGTGACTTAATAGAATTTACAGCTTTTATAGCCTCATCAAGGACATTTTTCAGTTCACTAGGAAGAGACTTGGATGCAAGACTTTGTCTGTGACTGCAGCAGTGACTCCATGGTACATGGGGAGCTACTTCTTTAATCTGCCTGCATAGGCCTGTAAAACTACCTGACACAGACTTGCCTTCCTTAGTTCATACACCACAACAATTTAACAAACAAATGTCCTTTTCAATGAAATAACCACTAGTTTCATTAAAAATATCTTCACCTGTGGTATGCTCTGTCAATGGGTAACAAAGCAACAGGTTTTCCTCAATTTCATTTCATACTAAGTACTTCACGATGACAAGCAAAACGGATAAATGAGCAACATCTATACTTTCATCAACCTTTTTCTAATTCTATTTACTACTACAACTTCAACATTGTTAGACATTTCCTGAATTTGTCAAAACATTGTATTTTTTTGAAAAAAGACAGTATTGATTTTGGGGACATGTTCTTCCCCAAACATACAAAAAATGGTATTCTTAATACAAGGAGAAACTAAATCTCCAGCTATGGCGTGGGTTTTACCACATTTAGCTATACAATAAGCAATATGGTATGAAGCCTCAACTGCATTCTCATTGTCTCTCTTTCCTGACATCATGTATGAAGTAACAGCTGGATGCTTTTCTAAGTGCCGAAAATAATGTATTTCTTTGTTTTTATACGTGGGATGGTTAGTTTCTAAATATTGTATGAGTAGAGAGAGTTTCATGCAACTGTTGAATAATATTTCCTCACATACAACACACAAAGGCTTAGGACAGTCATCATTCCCTACAAATGAAAACCCATGCTTAATATACTCTGCAGAGTATTCCCTTTTCTTCTGTGTAGTATATGAGGCAGGCCCCTTTTTACTATCTCCTGGTGTGAGTGAATCCATAGCTGTAAACACATGTTGAGAAGTACTTGATGGTGGGTTATAATCCATATCAAGTTTTAGTTTTTTAACCATTCCTGTTTTCAACCACTGATCTATAACTGACACACTTAAAACTCACTGACAATAATAACTGAAACTATGTTAAACATTAAATACAAAATCTATTTGAAAAGGATCACAATTAAAGACAATGCACTTACTTTACTTTACTTGTTTTTCCACCATTACTGACCATTTTTCATGTACCCTAAATGGCCCAGCATGTAGCCCCGGAGGTATGCGCACCACCACTTGGGAACCGATGCTCCAATCAACTGGCAAATCCTAGTGGCTCTATTTTCAGAATATGTCCAGAATCCGACCACTTCTCAGCATACCCACTGTTAGCAGTCTGGTGCAAGCTATCACCATCTCTTCCCTGGGTTCCTGCAACAGCCTCATTGTGTTTCTCTCTTCTGCCACCCTCCAACCCATACAGTCCTTTTGCAAATAAAAGCCTCCAAAGGCCTTCAGACCTACATCATCATTCTTGTCTCATCCAACCCCACCATTCTGATCGTTTCTACAGCCACACTTTCTGTCTAGCTCACTCTGGCCTCCTTGCAGATCCTCAAACAAGCCAGGCACACATTACCTTCAGTCTCTCTCTCCCATATGCCAACACCGTCACCTCATTCAAATCTGCTCACATGTCTCCTCCTCACAGTGATCTACTCTGATAACCTTATTGAAAATGGTGACTGGGCCACCCAACAGGCCTACCCCCTTATTCTACTCTATTTTTTTTTTTTATCACCTAAGCTACCTATCATTCCCTTATTTATTGTGTTTATTGTCTGTCTCCCATCATTCTCGATGTAAGTCACACAGACAGGGGTCTGGGCTCCTTTCAACTAGGTATCCCAGTTGTTCCTGATATAGGGAAGGCATTCATTGTATGTTTGTTGAATGAGAGAATGAAGAAAGCATCAGTGATTATAAAATATGAGACTGGGAAGAAGAGTGACTAGAGGGATAGAAAATATAGAATTGAAGAGTTAGGTTGCCTACGATTGGGATTAGACAGCAGAAAGAGGAGATTCTGAAGGAAGAAATGCTAAGAATGTGATACGTGATAAAAATGTGTGCATACTTATATGCAATATACCTCCTCTAGATGCACCGGTGGAACTGATTTGGGCATCAGGTCTCCCAATAACACTCCCTAAAAGGCTCCCCACCCTTGCCCCTAAACCAACATGGATGACACCAGCAGGCACATCTCCCAGCACATCATCAGAGATGAAAGGAACGTGTGGTAAAGCCACCCCATTTCAAATGCCACTGGGTCATTTCTTAACATCGGGATGGATTTAACGAGCACTTATTTTCTCAGACAAAAGAAAATACGACAGGATCCAAGCAGGACCCTCTTTACTCATCGGTACAAATGATGTAAATGACCACTGCAGTGGAAAATGTCAGGTCAACTGATGCAGAAGTGTCCAGGCTAATATTATTTTTCATAGCAATTGTTGCCATAGTGACATTTAGCAATGACCAGGCAGCGAATATTGTTAAGAGGCTGTTGGAGGAAAAAAAGTTGCAATCCATCCTCTATCTTCACAAATCACTCTTATCCCATTTGCTCCCATTAAATGGTTCACTTCTTTTGATTGCACTGGCGTGCCCACAAAAGATGAGTTTTAGATTCTGTCATTTCAGGCTTGATGCCTATACTGTGTTTTTCCATTTGGTCTACATTAAGATTTTATTCAGTGATTCACAGTGCCTTTTCAAGTCACCAGGTCATTCCTTCATCTGCTAACAATGTCTCCTCATCCCCAGCCTCTTCCTCCACCAGGGCAAACAAGTTCTGAGGCTTCCCATGCCCTAGTTGCCCTCTGGAAGGTGTGTCTACGTGGATTCCCATTGCCAGCTTTATGCAACAGCCATACTTTAAACAAATTTTAGGAGACAAAGTATCTTAAGCAGTGCCTCCACTACCTATTAATTTGCAAGCTCTGTGAGGGCAGCAGGCATCTGTTACTCATATTTGTACTTTCCAGTATGAGTAGCACAGCACATTAACCCTGAAAATAAAACCTGCAAAAACTAGCACTAGATCATAGAGAGCTTAGAGAATGACACCATCAATTCCCAGTCATGCAAGTTAGAAGTCCGGGTGTCTTTCTGCCACCTTATGTCCCCTCAATCCCTTCCTCTGATACTCAGTGCTTTTCATTTTACTTTAATCTCCCAAATCTGTCCACACCTCCCTCTCCCTGCCCTCCACCCCATGACAGTCTCCTCTCAGGCCTTTAATCCAATTCCCCCGGCATGAGCGAGCGCTCAGGAACATAAGGGTGAAGATGTCCTCTGCTCGGAACATTCCCAGGGCGTGGACAGCGTTCTCTAAGGCCACCTCCGTGCCCTGCACTCTCTCTGGGCTCCTGAAACACACTGTCTTCCTCCGCTCTCGTCGGACTGGCCACCTTTCGGTTCCTTTTTTCAAGCTCCCTGACTTAGGTCACATATCCTCATTGAGGGCTGTGGCAGTACCAGTCCCTGTTTTCCAGCACTGCCACCACTGCAACTATGCATTGTTTGTGTGACTATTTGATAAAATGCTATCTCCCTTAACTAGGTGCAAGTCCCAATCAAAGAATAGGGCTGCTTCTGCTCACCTCTGTGTTCCCTGACCTAGCATGTGGAAGCTATTCAGTGAATATTTAAGGTAAGCGAACATGGATGGGCTGTCGTTATTGAAGGCAGTACAGTTGGTAATGGTTAGGTGTCTGCCTGCACAATTGGTAATGAGGGGCTTGTTACCTCTGCTGGATACAAAAGAACAAGCAAACACACAGACCCCAAATCAACAGGGCATTTTGGATCTCGGGCACTTAAGTAAGGCTCACAGTGGGCATTAAAATATTTATCCATATCATTTACAAACAGAGACTGAGGAAGAACCAAAACTTGCCATTTTTCCTAATATTGTGGCTGGAGTAGGAACATCTGGTGCCCAAAATGCTACCACTGAAGGAGGGAGAGTGATGCTACTATTCTTCAGTCAGGAGTGAAGTTCACAGAGTCTCACTCAGCCTGTGAACTTCACTCTTGACTCACATTTGCTGTCTGTACGTCAGTGATTAATCATGGCAGAGAAATTAAAGGGCAGAAAAATAAGAGACACTTGTATAGCAATTGGGGATGGATGGAAGGAAAGCCAGGCAGACAATGAGTCTCTGTCCACCGTGGCCTGGCCTGGTGGACAGAGCAGGAGGCCTGGAGTCAGCCCTCTGGTGCCTCTAAGCCCAGCGCCCTTAACCTTAGCTTGGCCCACATTGCTTCATCTCCTTTTATTTGCTTTCTCATTTCTAAATGGAGTGACTAAACCTGCTTCAAGGACCACTAAGAGGATTAAATGAAATAAGTGATGTAAAAAGCACTTAATGAGCTCTAACGTGTCACATAATAGTGTGTTGTAGTTATGATGGCAGCTCACAATCATACCACTTCGTCACTCTGCTTGACATTGCAGCCCAGAGGTCCCTGAGCTTCCCTCCCTCTGTCTCACCTCGGTGGGCTGCACGATGCAGGAGCGGAGCAGGGGTGCCCTTGCAGAACCAGCCCACTTGACAAAGTGAACGAGGATGGCTCTTGAGCCTTGGGAGCTGTTTGAGCTTATAAATCCACTTCACAGAGATGCAGGGAAGAAGCAGCCAGGAGGCCCTTAATAGCTAATCATCTAGGATTGCTGACTTGGTTCATTGCCTGATGGAAAGGGGGTTAAGTGCAAGAAATGACATGTGCTAGGAAATAACAGACCACACAATTTTAAATAAACTCGTAAAAACTTATACTAGCGTGTGTGCTATATGTTCCCACTCCCCCCGGCCCAATCCTCAGCCTTGTAGCCATTGCTGAAAGCATTTCCAAGGCACTTATTTGAGTTCTCTCAAAAGCACATGGGAATCACTCCCCAAACTGCAAGTACTCATGTTGCTGAAAATGGATAGTTTTGGTGGTTTTCTTTTGTTTTGGGTGTTTTGTTTTGTTTTGTTTCGGGGAAGGAGACAAAATAATTTTGCACCAGGCTAAAGAATAAGGGGGTCAATTGGGGTGGGAGCCATTGGACATTTAAAAAAACAAAACAAAACCCTGAGTTTTAACTATAAACACATTCAACTGAATTCTTTGAATAGTTTAATGTGCTAGTTTGGAAGGAAGTTCAAAAAGTAGCTCCAAAAAGATTTTGAGCAATAGAACTATCTCCATTCACTCTCATTTGTTGTGTGCTTACTGTCTGCCATGCACTCTATAAATACTTCATATATACTCTATCACTTAAGATTCAGAAAATCCCTAGTTTATTATATACATCTTACATAGGAGAGGTTAGGTAAGTGACCAAGGTCATAAACAAGTAAATGGTAGAACTGCACTTATCTGCAAGGAGGAATTTACTTGAAAATCTCTACAAGAAGACAGCATTCTTTTAAATGAATGCTTTCTGATATTTTTAAAAAATTGCATTATTAAATGGTCAAGCTTCTTTTAATTCATGCAAAAAGAGAACACTGCAACAAAATGCAAGATAAAAGAAACTGGGGTCTAAACCACTGAAACAGGTCTTTACAAATGTACAGAAATCACCAATGCCTAGGGGAACGCTGATGAGCCCCTTCTAAATGGGAAGCAGAAGTGAGCCTAATAAAAACCTGGAAATGGGTAACAGATAACGGCATTCATATCCAGACACCATTATATTTATGTGGAGAGTTTGAGCTGTTTGTGTATAGAATAATTGTGCATTATATTTAATTATATGCAGCCTAGGTGTTAAGAGCTGAGTTTAAACCTGTCTCTGGAATCTGCTAACTGTGTAATAAGTTACCCTTCAAGGCCTCAGTGTCTTAGTTGCAGATGGGGCATGACTAAGCCACCCTTTTCATGGGGTTGCTTAAGAATCCCATATGTTAAGCTCTTCCAATTCCCCCTAGTACATAGTTAGCACACTGTAAATGTTAATTATTATTATTAATATTTATGTTGAAATGCATTACTTTACTGTTCCCTAAGGGTCCTTATCTGGGAGAGGGCACAATAGGACATTCACATTGTACTGGTGTACTTAGTCTTTGACAGTGGTGCTTTAATGCCATTAGAGTACATCAAGTATGAGTCTTTTGAACTTTCAGAGCATTTTCTTTGCCAACATTGCACAGTGTCTGCAATTAATTAAATGATATTTGCTAAAGTAAAAAGTTTCCAGGACCGTTTCCGTATATTCTTTCAAAAAATAATAATTTGGCATGCACTCCTTATGAAATGAATAAACATTTTCTTTCCTGTAGAGGACTTTGTGATCTTTGAAATATTTGGCTGCAGTTTTATTTTTATGAAGTTGAGGCAAGCACAGTTATTCCACAGTGGCAGGTCAGCAGAACAGATGATAATGTTTTCTAAAATGCAATGTTCTCCTATCATTAAGTCTGTACTTATTAACAGCCCTATCTACAAATTAATGGGGAAGGAAATTTTCCCTGGTTTCCTAGTTTATAACACCCATTTTATGCAAAGAGAGACAAAGTGTGGGTACCCTGGAGTATCTACCTTAACTCTAGGAAGTCCCTGCTTCTGCCATCAGATCGTTGCTTCTTCCCCCTATCTTGTAACACCAGATAATGTTAAAATGGGCTGTGAACTTTTACCAAACTCAGTAGCCACCTGAGATAGGACCCTGAAGGCAAAGCTTCATAACATCAATGCAAAAACATGGCAATTCAGTGTAATCGAAATATTAATAGCACATTTTATCCATGCTTCAAATGTATCATGGATGAAATAGGCTTTTGTCCAATTACCTGGGAAGCCAACCATTAAACTAGTCTTTGATGGGAAAATGTCTTCTGGGTTCCAAATAATCAATCTACAAATGGACTTTTAGATGTAAGTGTTTATAAATTCATGGTAATTTGGTTTAATTTGAAAACCTCTTGCAGTTCATATCAATTGTGCAACATTTACTTGGTACTTCTCTAGAAAAATCTATGAACATTAAACAAAATTATTGACAGTTTATTACTATCTCAGATTCTTTGTATGTGTCTCTAAATTAAATAATCTTTATCTACCACATAGTTGATAGTTTTTCTATTAAGACCCAAGGAAATTTACTGCACTGCACCCAGTATGACCTTAGTTATCATATTAAAAATTTTACTTTTATGCACTCTAAAACATGAACATGTTATTTAGCTTAACTTTATATGGCCTGTTGGTTTTTCTTTTCATCTTATTTTGATCATTGACTCAAACAGTATAATGCCATCCAAACATGGAAATGCATGTACCTCAATGACCTTCCCCAATAAATTCCTTTCCCTACAAGTCCTCTCAGAATCTATGTGCTGAATTAGGTTTTTCTGCAACTCTGAGTTATAGAAATAATGAAAGTAATCTAAGGTGTTTGTATAAAAGGGTGATATAAAAATGGAAATAGCACAAGAGCTGATTAAAGCTAAATCTAAAATTAGATGGGTTCCCTTGATTAATGGCATAGCAACAGTCTGATGAG
This sequence comes from Lyroderma lyra, assembly GCA_004026885.1. Taxonomy (NCBI): domain Eukaryota; kingdom Metazoa; phylum Chordata; class Mammalia; order Chiroptera; family Megadermatidae; genus Lyroderma; species Lyroderma lyra. The sequence goes on along the minus strand of PVJL010000730.1, from coordinate 175,134 downwards.
TGATGGGGTGGAGAACATCTACAATCCACACTAATCTAGATTCTGTAACTTTCAGAGTGAAGACTCTCATTCCTACCTTAAAATTAATTTTTAAGAAAATGCTTCCTCAAAGAAACAAGTAGAAAGACTAAACAACTTTGGCAGCGCATTATACCTGATAAGAGTAACTTTTTAATTTTAATTTTTTTCAAACATAATACACTCTATAGGATGAAACATCCAGTTATAGAATGAAGTCAAAGCCTCAGGTAAAGTACAAGTTCATATAAATAAGGGAATTAAGCCTGCAGACTCTAAAAGTTCGGGAGAACACTGCAGGATACCTGCTGCATCATTCCAAAACTCTGTATTTGTTCAGGTACATTGATCAGGAATGGGAAAATGTTCACATTTATTCAAACGAAATTAAATGGTAATGGCAGGATGGCATTGCAATGTGACTTGAATGTTACATTTCATACTTTACATAGTAATTTCCAAAACTTTATACGGGGGCGGGGGGAGAACTTGTTATCTTTTATAGTCTTCTTCAGTGGTTTTCTATGGCCATTCGAGGTGAATTCTTGCTCAGGCATGCCAAGCTTCTAAAAGGCTGGTGATAGACGGAATGAGATGTACAATGAGAAACTCTAATTTTTAAGTATAATAAATAGTTGTAATTAATTTTAAAAATTTGCTTCATCTGCTGAACATGCAGCATCCTGTAGTGCCATAAAGTAAGGAAGTAATTTAAAAAAAAAGCAGGGGCATATAGATAAAACACAGGAGCCAGTCTGAAAGAGCTCTAGTGGCCAAGGCTAGAACAATTTGAGCAAAAAATTAATAAGTAAACAAAGATTGGATTATAACCCAAAGAATAAATATCCATGAATCCACAGTGCTATGAATAAATGACTGAATAAATAAATAAAAGGACAAAGAACAACGCTTTCTTTCACAAAAAAATTCCAACTAACAATTGCAGGGTAAATGAAGGAACTAGAAAAAGCACCATCAGAAAACGACAGGAATAATTGCTGTGGGCATGACCCACTGGTGATGCTAACATTAGTGGGTGATCTACAAATATTTCTTAATTACAAAGGATACATGGTAACCCTACAGTAGGGAAACACAGCAGAACCACCTTAACCAAGTGATTAATTGCATCATTAGCAGTGAGTCACATAGGTGTCATGGGCCCCCTGACATGATGCACTAACAGGGGATATCATCCTATGTAGATTCTTCCCCCACATGTATAACTTCAATGCAATCATGGGAAAATATGAGACAAACCCAAAGTAAGGGACATTCTACAAAATGCCTTGATGCATTGTTCTTTAAGTGTCAAGATCACGAAAGACAAGATTACAGGAGACTAATGAGATCCCAATAAGTCAACTGATGTGCAATGTGGGATCCTGGACTGGATGTTGGAGCATAAAAGAATATTAGTAGAAAAACTGTGAAATCTGAATGAAGTTAATAGTGTTGTATTATTGTCAATTTCTTAGTTTTCATCATTGTACGATCTTTACATAAATTGTTAACATTAGAAGTAGCTGAATGTGGGATATATGGGAATTCTCTCTTTTACAACTCCTCTGTTAAGTCTAAAACTATTTCAAAATAAAAAGCAAGAAAGCAAGTAAATAAATAAATAAAATAATCAAGTTGACAATGCATTGTAGAATTGTATGCCTGAAACCTATGTAATCCTTGCTAACAGATGTCACCCCAATAAGTCTAACAATAAAAATGAATTTTAAAAAAAAGTATAAAAAATAAAGTAAAAAAAAATTGCTTAGCTGTTCTGCATCCAGACTGAGTTGTATCTTGAAGGACGAACAGGGGTTAAACAATAAAAATAGGGATCATAACTAACTTAGATAAAAGAAAAATTAGTTATATGACCTAGTTCCATTCCGCGTTCAACCAATGTGTGTGGCCTTGGGCAAGTTAACCTTGATTGGATTCCTACAATATAAAACACATGTTAATCACGCTATATGACTCATTTCATTTCATCATCATTTCTGACTCTATCAGGTACCCTGCCTCATCCGTTATTTATCTATGAAGAAACAGGCTAAGAAAGATTAAATAATTCAAAAAATTGGGGGATATTTACTGTAATATGGTAATCCTGCCATTTACATGTTCTTTTATATCTCAACAATTTTGCCTGTGTTTATCTAAGAAAGAAAGAGAAAGAAAGAAAGGAAGGAAGAAGGAAGGAGGAAGGAAGGAAGGAAGGAAGGAAGGAAGGAAGGAGGGAAGGAAGGAAGGAAGGAAAGGAAGAAGCAAGAGAGGGGAGAGGGAGGGAGACAGGGAGGGGAGGGGAAGGAGGGGAAGGAAGGGAGATGTTACTGAACTATGTTTCCATTTAGCGATATATATTTACTCACAGATACACAAACATGAAAACAATGCTCTGCCTGTTCTATTAAAAGATGAATTCCCAGTAATATTTTACATTTGATGTTTAATATTTATCATAGTTTGTAATGTATTTGTGTTGTTTAGATCAAAGTGTCTACTGATAGTAATTATTATATAATGATCAGTTAATGCAAAAAATATTTTTAAAACTTAGACATTATGTTGACAGAAAATGAAAAATGAAGTTCAAATTTCAATTTCTGTACACATTTCATTGCAGAGAATTGTGAGGGTAATCAATAAAGTACTTGCGAGCATTAAAATATTATATTAGGGTAATATTCTATGGTGGAAGTAGAATGGAAATACAAGTTTAGGGAGGAAAAGAAATGATGCAAAATATCTATTAAAGAAAACTTTGTGCCTGTTTTTGTGAAATAGGTGATGACTGATAGCAAATTGCTATAGTATTTGAAAGATACATAGAAAAGAGTAATGTACTTGTTTGCTTATAAAAAGTATAGTATAAGCACAATACTGAAATTACATGCTGTATGACCATTTAAATTTAAGATAAATGTTTGACATGTGTATTTAAAAATGTGCATGGGGTACACAGTTTTTCAAACTGTTCTAAGTGGTTCATAGGAAAAAGTGTAAAGACCACTGGTCCTCAATGGAGTACCCTTCCCTTCATACCCGACAGCTTCCCTTCTCTCTCCACTCTATGATCTCTACCAATCCCTCTGGATGGTTTATAAAAGACAAAAAGTCAGGAATGAGTGAAAGCAAAGGCTTTGTTGATGTCTCAAAAAATCTTTTTGAAACACTAAGTGTGAAAGATGGATCTAGATTTCCCAGAGGTACAGCCTCATTTGCTAGGGCCCCCCCCCCCCCCAGGGTTTACTTAAGCCCCAATAAATGCAGAACATCTGTGGGTGTTACTCATCATTTGTCAACATGAGGAGAGACTAAGGAAGTTGCAGTAACTTTCCCCAAGGCACCTTCCTAGCAGTATATATTCAAAACATTCCCAGACTCTCTAATGGAGGAAGCACATTCAACATTTTGCTCTTCAACTCCATACTTTCAGATCCCTGAACTTCCAAAATTAGAAATTGTTATTGAATATGTTGTTGTGTGTTAACCACTTCTTATCAGATACTTCAAAGAGCCATGGCATAACCTTAACGTGCTTTCAACTTAAGAAACTCAAACTGAAAAGTTAGGAAAGGAAAACCAAGACTTTCAGTCATTAAAACTTGAGGAACTATTCAAAGATTAATAAGTTTTGTGCCAGCTATAGAATCTCCTAGGAAACATTTCTATAAATACAATATTATAAAATGTATCTTGATTATAATCTGTGGATTTGATTGGGCAATGTTTTCTTTCAACAGGACTGCAGAGCATTTTACAACAATTTTTAGTTATTTGGAATAAGAATACTCAAAATTAGACCTGCAGATATAGAGGCATGCTAAAGGAAGAAATAAGGAAAGAAAAAAACAGCAGGTTTTGCTTTGATAAACAGAACATTTTTAGTTAGATATTGGTCAGCTGCTTCTAAATACTTTTAGCAAACATGGGTACCTATATGAAGTTAATCTAGTCACTAACCTGTTAATTCTGAGTTACTGTCACTGCTGTGTGCATGACTGAAATAGCAATTAAGAATCAGCGGGTTCATGCGCAATTAGATTAAAATGTTTTTTTGAGGTGTAGTATACAAAGTAGTCCTCAAATTTGGGGTTCCTCCAATTGTGAGTGAGCAGCTCACTGACAGGGATGAGACGGAGAAGCCTATTTTTGGCCTCCATAGGGGCAAATGTATTTTCCTACATGGTTCATAACACCCTGATGACTAACCTAGAGACATGCATTTCCTTTATGTAGAGGTGAAAACATTTCTTCCTTTTCTCTGTATACTTTCCAAGAACAAATAGCTTTCTCGAGCTAATTTTCAATGCCTCTGAGTTGGGAATGTTTATTTGGTGTACCTAGTTGGAATTCACAATATATTTCTTCATGGAAACATCCTACAAGTCATATGTATAATTAAACTTTAGTATTTTTATAATAAAGTTCATCCATAGAGAATGCTCAGGTTTCTGTTACTCTAGCTAAGCGAACTTGGCTTAGAGCTCAAGACATACCCTTTGGACACACAGTCAGTGTTATTTTCTTTTACATGTTCAGTATTGATGATTCAAATTTTCTAAAATGCCATTAATGGGTCTTTAAAAGAAGCATCATTTTGTTCATTATGGAATGGTTATTATGATTTTTATAAGGAGGTATAATATAGTGCAGGATGTCTAATGGGGGATGGGGATAACTACCCTATTGTAAAAGGCAATACATAGACAGCTGTGCTTTAAGTTGTCTAAGATTGTCCATATCCTCCTCTACTTTCAAGTTGTCAACAATCACTTCTTAATTTTGTTTGTATGCCTCCATATATTGCTCTTTCTCACTCTTTAAATCAAATAGCAAGGCATTAAAGTTATATTTAAAACAAGAACACATGAGCCATGGCTTCATCTAACTGTTCCTATGACTAAGAAGAGCACAGTCTAATACAAGGGCTTTGTAACATCTATTTCTGCAGTGGCATTTTCTCATTTCCTGGAATTTGGCATTTTTGGAGAAGAGAATCATCAAATTATTCAATGTGGATAGGGAAGGTGTTGCTTTTCAACACTTCAAGAGGATTGTGAGTTAAATAGGCTTACAGTGGCTGGCTTGGGTACTGAACTACCACTTATGACATTTTTAACATAAAAAAGTATTAAAAATTCTAAATAAATGGCTCATCTGCTTCTAGAATACAAGCCATTCTTGTATCGGGTACTTTATGCACACAGGTTTTATTTCTCTGCTGTTGCCTGGCAACTGAGATATGGCAAGAGATGTCAGAGGTTAAGGAGCAGACTAAAGTCATTATGGAAAGCAAGCCTTATCAGCATTTTCCATCTAACTTTGTAATCCTTGAAATAAAATAGGTTTCAATGTATTGAATAGTCTGTACTTTTTTCTTTTCAAATGCCAAGTTTTTGGAAACTTCTTTTCTTTCTGAATATAAGTCCAGTACACATGGAGAATTTTAATTATGTACATGGCTTCAAAATGGACCTCTCTATCACACTAGCACACTTTAAAGGTTAAAGTGAAAAACTTCTGGCTGTCTGAAGTCATATGCCATGTGAAAAGTGGTTGTGAACATATTTGAAAGCATTCCAAGAACTGGCAGAAATACACATTGACTCTAAACTTCCTCACTTTGAACCATTAGTTAATGTTGAATAAAATTCAATTTTCAAATACATTTGCTTGCTTATTAAAAATTATCCTTTAGAGACAGGAATGAAAAATGTTCTATAGGTTTGCTTGTCCCTATTCTGAAATGGGAAGAAATGTAATGAAAATTTAAGCATCATCTCTGGAGTTTATTTTTATTTCAGCCTGTTCTGTACCAAATGCTAGGCCCCTCAGGATTAGTAGCTCATGGATGGTTAATTGCATTTCAGTGATGAATTTTAAGACTTATTTTCCACTGGGCATAACACAACATGATTTAATGACATTTCATTTCTAGGCAATGTGGTTGTTTTATGATTCCTCACCCGAAGTTTTAACTTTTCCAAATTACAGGTCAAAAGGTTAGGCCACCTGAGTTAGAATCACATGCCATGCTGGTTTGAAGTGGATCCAGAATTATTTTTGTGGGTAGATTTTTAACCCTGCCTTGGGAGTCCTCCCTCATTTCACTTCTGAGTCGACTGTGGCCATGGATTTAGGGGTGTGTCTTTAAATTTCATCAGAGAAAATGAGCTCTTTCTTTCCTTGACTGACTCCCAAATACTTTGGCAACACTGAACTCCCAGTTTTAGTGAGATATTATAAACCAAGACTCTATGCTGAATAATTCTTATCAAAATCCCAGTTCAGAGAAATATATGTATGAATATAATTGCCTGAAGAATATGGGAACTGCCTACTGCTCTAAATTTTCTGATTTTACTTTTGGACTGAACTATGTACTTGGAATCATTGGCCCTTTTAAAACTGCTTCTACTCAGGCCTGTGTAGCATGGGAATAAGCATATATTGATGAGGTCATAATCAATAACCATATGAATCTCACTATCTCTGTTATAGGGTGTTGGCGAAGTCATCATCCTTCACCTTACCCTTTAAGAGCATCCATGGAAGAAACTTGTTTTAGGTTTTAGTATTAGGAAAACTTGTTTTTATCTTAGAGATATGTCATATCTGTGTCTGATCATGGTTTCCTCTTTACTTTCACTGCTAGAAACCTGACAGCCAAATATGCAACCTACATCTATCAATTGCACAAGGCATTAATTAGCATCTAGACCCATCATACTCATTTTGTCCTGGCTTTACTTTTTTCTTTTCCATATATTTTTTTAACCTTGACTTCTTCAACTATTTATTCTATTTGAATAATTGGGGTGGCTATCTCAAATGAACTTTAGAGCAATGCAGGACATGAGTTTTAAAAATTAACAACCAATACAGTAGTTGCATGGAAGATAAGGAAGATAATCTTATTCTTAGTCCTCCAATTTGTGGCTCCAGGCGGAATGAAGTATACCCCATGCCAGCCCCTGACTTATTGCTGCTATGTGTCCTGACATGTGAGATGGTGAGAGTTCAGAGTAACAGGAATTGGGAGGGCACAAAGAGAGAAGGATAGAAATCTCACTCTTAGGCAGCAAGGAATTGAAAGTAGGTCATGACTACAGGGTCACTTCTAAGGAAAATCAAGAAAATGCCAGTAAGAAACATCTTGCATTGAATCCAAAGGTGACATTTAAAATTCTGACACATCCAATTTGTATAACATAAGCATGTCATCTCCACCCTACATATTTATAAAGTAGTTTGTTCATACTATTGCACAACTACTACATCACCATTTGTCCCAGAAGCATATGCAATTCTAAAAATTATCACAAACCTGTTACTATATTTTCTACCCCCACAAGTAAGAGAGAAGCTTCATTAAAATAAAAACACAGGAGGAATATAGAAAGGTTGCTTTGGCTAAGTACAATGGTGAAATTCTGATCAAATCCAGTTATATATCTCCAATAAATAGGATATGAATATTTAATTTAATAACTATAGGGAGGAAATGCAAGAGGTGTCCAGAAAAAAATCCAGCCAAAAATGCCTCTATTTTTCACATTATATGACTGCATACTTCTGGACAGCCCTCCTATACTAAATTCTCAGAAGCTGCTATGGCTAGAGGTATGGCATTAATACTCTTCAGTAGCTGAAATTTGCCAATTTGGTGCAAGGACAAGCAGGTACCTTAATATTTCACATTATCCTAGTAGACAGCATTTCCCATGCTCTTTTTCTAAAATTGTACTAGTTTTAGAAAAACCAGTTTCTACATGTTCTCCCATGTAGAAAACAAACCTCTAGGGAATTCTTATTATAATAATAATTATTATTCATATAATACTTACAAACAAATAAGAAAACATTAGCTACTTATGAAGTCTGACAATTAAGTTCATGAACTTGCCACCATGTGTTTACATTGGCAGCACTGTATAAACAACTCAGTAAGGTTTCATAACCTTGGTATATCTGTGTCTCACAGCTGTGTTCATGTGAATGTGTGGTGATCTTGCTGAGTGGCATTTATTGTTGTTACATGTTTTTGTGTGCCATTGTGTGAATGTCGGAGCTTGAAATAGAGCAACGAACAAACATTAAATTTCTTGTTAAACTTGACAAGAGTGGAAGCGAAATCAGGGACATGTTAGTCCAAGTTTATGGGGATAATGCTATGAAGAAAACGGCAATATACAAAATGGATTAAACATTTTTCTGAGGGTAGAGAAAGCGTAGCTGATGAAGAGAGGTCTGGGTGGCCAGTAACAAGCAGAACTGACGAAAACATTGCAAAAATTTGCTCAATTGTGTGTCAAAATCATCGGCTGACTGTGAGAATCATAGCAGACCAAGTAAACATCAATAGAAAAATCTTAACTGAAAATCTTGGCATGAGAAAGGTGTGTGCAAAAATGGTCCCGAAGAAGCTCAGCAATGAACAAAAGCAAAGGAGAGTTGAAGTTTGCCAAGACCTTCTGGAGAGGGAAGATGATGTTTTGGGCTGTGTTATTACTGGTGAATAAAGATAGCTGTACTAATACAACCCTAAAACAAAGTGTCCAAGTGAACAATGAAGTCAGCCAATTCTACATGACCAAAAAAATTCTGTCAGTCCAAATCAAGAGTCACAACGATGTTGCTAACCTATTTGGTATCCGAAGACTTGTTCATTATGAATTTGTACCAAATGGACAAACAGTCAACCAAGTTTACTATTTGGAAGTGCTGAAAAGGCTACACGAAAAAGTTAGATGAAAACGACCTGAGCTTTTTGACTCATGACTCTTGGATCACTACAATGCACCAGCTTACACGGCACTGTCTGTGAGTGAGTTTTTAGCCAGTACACAAATAACTGTATTGGAATAGCCTCCCTACTCACCTGATCTGGCCCCCAATGACTTTTTCCTTTAACCAAAGATAAAGGAAATATTGCAAGGAAGACATTTTGATGACATTCAGGACATCAAGGGCAATACGACGACATCTCTGATGGCCATTCTAGAAAAAGAGCTCCAAAATTGCTTTGAAGGGTGGACTAGGTGCTGCTGTCAGTGCATAGCTTCCCAAGGGGAGTACATCAAAGGTAAGCCTAGTGATATTCAGCCACGAGGTATGTAGCACTTTTTCTAGGATGAGTTTGTGAACTTAATTGTCAGACCTCATATGTTTTTAAAAAACCAAGAGTAGGTTAGACAACTCAGGTATGTAATCACCTTATTTTAATGAGTGGAAAGTGGAATACAAAGCTACTCTAGGTCCTTCAAAAAATGTCTAATATATGTATTTTTAAATGATGTTAATAATAATTTCATGTTAAAATTATGTCTGTTAACAGTGTGACCTTCACAGCTAATACAAAGTCAAAATTCCCTCTTAACGCTAATTCTTGAATTACCTGATTTACTCTAATTCTCTAAACATGGCACAAGAATGTACCATGGGCATGAACTTCATATAAGAATCAGTTCTTTTAAAATGTAATCTACAAATAACTTGAATGTACTTGAGTAATGGTAAAAGAAAAATTTAATATGACCCCTCTGTCACCTCAGGGCCAATATATCCAGAATTTAGATGATCTGCCCTTCCCGTCCAGCTGCTCTTCGTAAGTAATCTTCTGCCACAAACAACAACAAAAAACTACTACCCACAACACAACAACAAGGAAAAAGCTGCCATGTATGTCATCTCTCAGACTTGAAAACATCTTCCTATTCCATTATTCATTACTTCCAACCTGTTCATTCTTCCTGTTAACTCTCTCTTATATCTGTCACTGCTGCTTCTATTCTCACACTGCTCTCTGGGATTTGGGCTGCATAAAGTCTCCTGGCTTCAGTCTCTTCCCAACTACTCCACTCTGCACCTCACTCCACCCTGCCCAAGTCTTTTAAATTGCTGTTTCAATAACACCATAGCTGTTCCATAACTTACAATGGCTCCTGTGCAGAAGAGAATCACCATAGGAAGCCTGAGACACTGTCCTTAGGAAGTCCTGCCTGCAAGGTTGGCCCTTGGCTCTCATATGGAAACTCGAATTTCAGGAGGCTTCCCACTGCTCCCCATCTGGTCCAGATGACTCACTGCACCCAATCTGTTGTACCAACAATGTAGTTCATGCTGTACACTGCTGTCCTTCTAGGAGTCTGGAGTTTTGATACCACAGAGGATGCCTCTGTGACCAGTCCTCCCCTTCCCCCGCCCTGCCAAAAAAACAAAACTAAACAACAACAACAAAAAACACCTTGGCACTTGAATAGGGCAGAGAACATTTACATGTGTTGTCACAGTTGTTTGCTGGTAAAATTAAGCACATCCTGTCTGACAACACTGGGAAAGGATTCTTAGAAGCTCTGGCTGGTTTCCTCAAGACTTCACCCTGTGCTCTTTTTCCTTTTGCTGATTTTGCTTTGTATCATTTCACTGTCATTAATGTTCACGGTGAATACTGCTGTAGGCTGAATCTCGTGAGTCTGCCTCGCAAACCAGTGAATCTGGGACCCCTGACACAACTCCTATAGCTTGTTTTATCTTTTCTAGCTTCTCTTGTCAAACTTGTAAAGCCCTTCATAACCTGCCCTTACCATTCTCCATTGGATTCCAGTGTGTGTCACTACTTCAAGTAGTTAGACCATCACTGCTGCAGTAGGGATGGCAATTTACAAGGGGAAGTTCTCAGTCTGGAGTGAGGAGACCAAGTTTCTGCTCTTTGTTCCCTCTATTCTGCTATTTCCCGTTTAATTCTGAGTAACTCACAATCTCTGTAGGTCTTTATATCTATACATATAAAACATGAATAATATTACAGGTACCAACACAATCCAGGTGCAAGATTTTGGTTTTCTGTTCAAATAATTTCTTACTGATTTGCAACTAGAAGGTACATTCTCTCAAAAGTTGATTGTAAAGCAAAATGGCTCTGCTAAAAGAGGCCTGTTTCTCTGTAACATCTACTATGGAAAGTCATTTTTGTATATTTCTGCAAAAATTTCTGAATTCACTGAAAATATATTTCAGAATCAGATATATAAAGGAATAATATGCTACAAAGGTAGGAATAATACTCAAAATATCACACCAAAGTCTCCCAGGTAATAGTATTGTTTTTGAAAGTTACTGTTAGAAAGTAAAAGAATTAAGAGACATGAGCAAACCTAGCAGTCGTCAGGAAAGGGGGTCAACCAGAGCGCTGTGTCCTTCAGGATGAGGCAGGTAATACAGATAGAAAACAGCCCCACTGAAACATTAAAAAATCCCCTTTGTTAAAAACATAGCAGGATCAGAAGGGTCCAACAAGAGGAGAGCCCACTGAAAAACCTCTTGAGTTTATAGTTATATACATGTGTTGCTAATACCAATTATTATGAAAATTCATTTTCCCAATGATCAATACAAGGTCTACAAAAGCCACCTAGAGACTCTCCAGCCTGAGATACAGGGTTTGGCACAAATAATGCCCCCTTTTTATGAGCTATACCAAATCTTGTATTACAAAATCATAAGCATGTAATTCTGTAACATAACAATGGCACACTTAAGCACAGTTTAGGTGACATTTTAGGTGAAATATCCGAATTGCTGTCCATCTCATGAGAGACATTCACATAACAAGGTCTGGTGTTACTTCTGCCAGACCCTGTAGGTTCCTAGGCTTGGTCTATAGGCATCTCCATCCCTTTCAGATATAGGTATCATCTATGGTTTAATGAAGTTTTTACAATTACTTGTGAAATAAATTAATATTTCACTATACTTCTGTGTAATTCTTGGTGCAAAGAAAAACTAATTACAATTTGTGAACTGTAAAGTATAAGCATAAGTACATGGCATTTTTGTCTTTGGAAAGCATTCACTCCTTTTCTTAACTGCTTCTTAAATTAAAAGTTGCCATCTCAACTAAAAGCATAGCATGAATGAACAAACATTGTAAGAGGCATTATGCATTAAAGAATAATTTCCACACTTTCTAGGTTCAATTTACATGTAAACTTGCTTAAATATTTACAAAATTGAGAGTTAAAATCACTAAAAATGGTCACTGCTCATAAGTATTCATTAATGTTAGGAATACAAAAATTTTACCTCCAAATCCTAAGAGGGACTTTGAACACAGATAGAGACAGATGAGAGATGGCATGCTGCAGTGCAGCAATTTCAAAGTTACTGTAGCGCTGGCATTCCAGCTTCTACTCCTCCAGGAATATTCTCAACAAAACACGAAAAGATCCAGGATGGTAAAAGCGATTGTTTTACTATCACATCCAGACAGTCTGCTTGAATTCAACTCTCAAAAACCAGCCAGAAACAGGAAGCAGGCACTGCACAGCATTTTACAGCGCCCTTCAGAGTCTTCTCCCGATCTTTCCCCTGCTTCACAGGGGAGCTTTGTTGCATGACTGTGCAGCACTCTCAAAAGTGCTGTGGAGGTAGCTTCCCGCAGCAGGCAAACAGAAAGACGGTCAGAGGTGCTGAACGTTGGTATTGAATTTTCAGTTTAATTTTGTATATGAATATTTTTAAAATCACAATTGCCATATTAATATACACTTCAAATATCTACAGATGAGGCTATTGAGATCAGTCATAATTATACAGATTCTGACCGCCCCCTCCCCCACTTCATTTTGCTAAGTACTCTGTTGAAGATCTTCCCTTTTATTTGCTTTTCTCCTATTTCCTTCAAGGGAGTCTGAGTTCACTTAACTTGCTTTATGCCCTAATGTACAACAATATTAGTAGGGCTACGTTGGCTACAGCAATAAGCAGAAATTCTCCATTAAGCAAATGGGGTAAATTCTGACAAAACCAGTCCACCAAAATGGAAGCTCCAGAGGCAGTGGGTCCTACTCCGTTAGTAGGGATTAAGAACTGACACTTTTTGATGGTCTGATAGGCTCTATGCTAGTATTTACAGTATCATATGTAAACATGAATGTAATCCTAATATCAACCCTATGAACATTGTGTTATCCCCATTTTTACAGATGCAGAAATGATCTTAAAATGATCAAGTAATTTACCCAACATCTCCTAGCAACCAATAGGAAAGTCACAAACAACCCAATAGAAAAGTGATCAAAAGATATGAATATACCTTTCATAGCAGAACAAACACATAATGGCAATAAGTATAAGAAGAGGTGTTCATTAGTAGTCAGAGAAGTGTAAATGAAAACCCCAATGAAATAATCATTTTACACCCATTCAATGAACAAAAATGAAAAAGTCTAACAATTACAAGTGTTGACAGACTGTGGATCCACATTCCAATGAGAGTGAAAATTGGGACAGCCAACTTTGGAGAACAATTTTGTTATAGCTCTGTAAGTTGAATATTCATATATCCTACAATCCAGGAATTTTATTCCTGCCCAAGGGAAGTTTTCACACATGTTCATGAAGAGTTATGTTCAACAATGCCAAAACAGCTCTCCCTATGACAATAAAATCCTGAAAACACACAAATGCCCATTGATGAGAGTGCATAAGTAAACAATGTTTTATGCTTTAGAATATTAAAGAATAGAACAAAACAAATATAGTACAGCATATCACAATATCGATGAATCATCCCAATAAAAAGTGAGCCTTGAAGGATTATATGCAACATCATTTCCTGTTTGGAAAGATAAAGACAATCATAATGAAAAGTGTGCTTTTCAGAATACTTATCGATGCAGTAAGATTGCATATAAAGGAATGTACAGGAATAACAAACAGGAGACTCAGGATGAGGTCATTATAGGTGGAGACAGGACAAAATGAAGGAACAGGCCAATGGTTAGAAAAAGGTTACTGTCGAAATGCTAGCTTTTGTTTGGGAGGTGGTCTCATAGGTGCTTATTGCATTGTTTAAAATGTCTAACGAATAATCACATAAGTAAACAAAGAGGTAGCACCGATGAGAGTGTTACATTAACCAAGGATTATTAGCAGTTCAGTTTCGTAGATCTGAGGTCCTCTTAAAAACCTACAAAGAAAAATAAACTAAACAGAAACCAGGCCCAGGTCACACAGTGTGATTCATCAATGGCCCAAAATCAGGTCCAGCAGACTCAGAAGCCCATGCTGCCACCAGGGCAGGGACCACTCTGTTCTCAACTCGAGGCGTACAACAATGCAGGTTACTACCAATGATGGCGGAGTGACCTTGTCCACAGGTCATGATGAGAACTGACCAACTTGTTTTTTCCAGATAGTGTAGAAAGGCAGGAAAGGTATTACTAGTCTCACAGATACTCCTGGGCAATACACAGACTGACCTGGGCTAAAATCCTGGGTCTAGGGCACACTGCCCATGTCACTGGAGGGAAATGTCTCACTCTCGCAGCTTCAGTTCCCTCTGGATGCGAGGACTAGTGATGACTTTAAAGGTGATGATCATAATCATTAATATTTTCAGTTGCTTAGAAGCCAGAGCATTGCCAACACTTTTTATATGCCCCTCACTACAGTCTTGGAGGCATGATTTATTATTTCCAATTTAAAGACAAAGTGATTGAAAGGGAAAAGAGGTTAAGGAATTTCCCCAAGGTCATACAATTATGATGGGAGCGTCTTGAACTCAGCTCTTTACTATTCTGTTGTCTAAGTTCTTAACAGCTAAGATACACACACATACACACAACACATATACATACACATTGTACAGATACACACATATGTATGGACACAAACACCCATACATGAATTGATATACATAGAAATACACTCATATGTATAGATACATGCGTGTGTAGATATACCCACACAGGTATGAGTGGACACATATACGTATATACATGCATTCATATGCTCATAGGTATAGACACACTCCTACACAATCCTTATACAAATATACTCATATACACATGTATACACTCATAACAATACATGCCAAGAACATATGTATAAATATATCACATACATGTGTATAGACATATACGTGTATACACACCCATACCCATATGTATTGATATACACTCATGCACACATATGTACAGACGAACACACGAAATGCTGCCTAGCGTTTCCAGCATTGCTCGATTCATTAACTATTGTTAAAAACTTCCTGTTCCTTTTCCTTCTGGCACACGTCATACAAAGTTGTCCATGTGATAAACAACTCAACTCAAAATAAATGCAGCTCACTCGGAGCACCTGGCTCCATGATTTCCATCCCGGAGCTATTCGACATAACCACTGTTTGAGTTTTTGGCACCGCCTTCTCCTATGGCCTGTCCCTCCACGTCAGCAGGCACAGGGACCTCTGGTTGTACCTTACTTTCTGCTCCTTTGGAGGGTGCGGCCCACTTCTATAATTGACCTCACAGAGGGAACTGAGTGAAAGCAAATTAGTCAATATTTGTAATCAGATCTCTCTAAATTTGGAAAAATCCATGAAGCCTTCTTTGGTGTGACACAACTAAATGAACAAAAAATTAATTTTATTTATATTGATATGTAACAGATGGAGTCTGGAATGTAACTAGTGCTTAATAAATGGTAGCAATTATTACTATAAAAGATAAGACTCACTATTATCATTACTTATAGAGAATCTAGTTTTCCTACATTTGGTTTTCTATATCTTATTTTGGAAGCTTTTTAGGTTGGGGGAGTTTACCCTTACAGTGTTTCAAATATGAGGTTCTCCCATCAGTTCAGCTCTAAGAACATTTTCTTTGATTGGATTTTAAGAGGCTATGGACTTCAGAGTAACGAAAGAGTAAATAGGTTACATTTTCAGTATTTTCTGTTAATGTAAATAATGTAAATGAGTGGATATAAGCGTTAGAAGTGGGGTATAGAAATGCAAAAACAAAACAAAACCTTACAAACTGACTCTAAAATATGTGAGAACAAGATATACAAGGGCTGTCTATAAAGTAGTCAGCCCTGTAATATGAAAAATACAGGCCTTTATGGCTGGATTTCTTTCGACGGCACTCACTTTGCAGGCTCACAAAGTAAGTTAATGGCACCCCCTCCCCCACTCACACACATACTCCATGATTTAGCTCTCTGACATTCCATCAAACATCACTCAAGTCTTCGAAACACAAAAATTTAACTTTTCAAAAGACTAAGGTGTTGTGGTTTCACCTATGGCTTTCATATGAAAAAACAGAAAAGGAAAGGAATGAAGATTTGGAATGTTGAATTTTATATCAGACTAGCAAGTTTTGCTTTATGATAACTCAGTACAAAGCCCCCCCTCCCCCACCCCCTGGCCCCGATTTCAAATCCAAAGCCCATCAGGCTTGGTTCTCAGAATCCCTAAGGCCCTGGTGTTCCTTAGTCACTGATGTTGCTCAAACATCGACAGGAAATGCGGTGGAGACCGTAATGTGACATCGGGGTAGAAAAAGTGCTAAACACAGAAACGGCAGAGAAGCCAAAGTTGCTGGTACAATTTCACAAAATCTTCATCCCACAAAGGGTTGAAAACAGGGAAACAGGGTAGGGGCGGACAGACATCTTGGCAGCTGCCTCAAGGATTGTTAGAGATCTGTGATTTAACTATATACTTCCACAGAGAATAGAATCACATCAGCAGCCTACAATTTAATTTCTCCCAACATGAAACAGATGTTTATGTTTTAAATGCTGAACTGTATGTGTTTAAGTATATTCTAAAGCTAGGGTTTTCTCAATATGACCTACACAACTTGGTGTTCGTTTACAATGGCCAAATGGTTTTAACAGAGAATATTAGTGCTAGGAAGGCCCAAAGGAATGAGCTCCTCTAGACTTCATTTTAGGAAGAAAGAAACTGAATCCCAGTCTTAGCTAAGTGGCTTAATGATTCTGCACAAATAATTGGTGATGGATCTGGACCCAGGGCCTAAGTGGTTGTTTTTACTTTAAATACTTTAACCTCACAAAAACGTACATACCTTATGGAATTGCAGGAGCTGTCATGAAAGTGAAAGTGCTAACTTAAAGCACTTCCTGGGGACCCTGAGGGACACGAGGTTGGCAGCACTGATGCTGGAGTTTCGGCAGTAAAGGGTCCCAAGAAGTCACTCGCCTCCCTCAGGGACAGGAGCAGAGCAGCAGAAAGGAAGGTGGCAGAAGGCATTGGGGAGATACCGTGACAAAGACATCTCCTAACTAGTCCAGAAAATAACTGGTGACTAGAGAAGGGAAAACCTGGGAAGGATTCTGGAATTCCCTGAGATTCAGGCAGACAGCAGCATGAGGGAAATCGTATTTTCTGTCTCTTTTTAGTATACTTTTTAACTCCCAGGAAAAGTGGCTGACACCAGCAGGACATATATTTATTGCAGAAAAAACACAGCCATAGTTCCAACCATGTGCCAGGCAGGGAACCCCACCAGCCTCACAAGATAGGTCTTTCTCTACCCACTGTATTAATGGAGCCTGGAGAAGTTAGAGACATTGTGGCAAAGTCACAATTTCTTCCAGGTCTGCTACATCACCCCAGGAGAGCTCACTGCCCCCAGTTACTTCAATCACAGTCTAAACGGGTCATCAAGAGCAGCCCTATCACAATTCAACAAACACTTCCCTTCCTTTTTGTTTGCAGAATATCATCTGGGTACAGCTGACTACAAAAAAAGTTGTTACTTCAAGAAAATTGTGTCACAAGCAACTCCTTATTTCCTCATTTCTAACATGTACTTTTCTTCGAACATTTCAACATTTCTGAAACCAGGATGTGAAACTGATTCACATATTGAATGTGATAGTGTTTTGTCCCTGAAAAGCTGTTATTAAATTGATGAGGTAATCACACAGCATCTGAGAATTGAAGAGCTGTGGTATTTTTTTCAGCTGATATGTGCCCTTGAAAATTTCAGATTAATTCTTTTAAGAGACATGGTTCTAGAAAATAATTCTTCAATGCCTCCCTGACATATTTCTGACCTGGACTGTGCCTTTTCTGGATGGGCTCTCTATCCATGATGCCACCGGAAATAGGGATATGTCAAAAACTGGCAAATAGCTGGAGCCTTATTTCCTAAGGATCATCTAGAGCCTGTCTGTGGCAGATCCAAAATTCCTTGAACAGGAATTTTGCTGCAATAGAGTGTGTCACCTGACAGGTGTACTCTGAAAGCATTCAGGATGTGGTATGAGTTTAACTTAAATATTTGGTTCATTTATTGTTTTACAAAGTGACTTGAGCTCTCTGGACCATTTCCTCATCTGTAAAGTGAAATTAATAGCACCTACAGCAAGCATGCAGCTACTGTAAGGATTGTTACCAGTTAAAAGTTATTCCAAATTTCTTTGTGAAATAAAATGAAGGAGAAAGAACAAAGGG
This sequence comes from Lyroderma lyra, assembly GCA_004026885.1. Lineage (NCBI taxonomy): Eukaryota > Metazoa > Chordata > Mammalia > Chiroptera > Megadermatidae > Lyroderma > Lyroderma lyra. Next base: position 156,836 of record PVJL010000730.1, on the reverse strand, counting down.
GAAGATAAAAAATTATGGCATAGAATAGGTGTTTAATACATGTTAGTTACCATGTCTGAGTAATATTTTATGCTTTTGCTATCACCAAGGGGAGAATTTATCTCATCACTCTAATCAATAAATATGTGAAAATAACTTGCAACCACCAATGGGAAAACATACTGAAGTAGCAAAGTATTTCACGTGCTTCAGAGTGAAAATCTGTAGCAAATTAAAACCAAAGGCATACAGCTTCAAAGAGAAGCCTAACCTGAATTTAAAAAATGAATAAATGCGAAGACCGGCATGAGATGATAACTCAGAAAATTGCACTGCGGGACTGTGGCTCTCACGGTAGAGTCCATCATTGCCTTGGGTAGAAGAGGGTGCAGTTTCCCAAAAATTAATAGAATGATCATTTTATCCCTGTAGAAATCATATGACATTTTTCAAGAAAGACGACTCACAAGCTGAAATTTTAAAGAAAGGGGAAAATAGAAAAATATGCTAGGTGCAGTGGCTATATTTTAGTTTTTGTTCTTTTTGAGTCCTTACAATTTTTTGTAATTGGAGTCTGCAGGTGTAAGTTATAAGAAGTGGATGCTGTACGTTAACTGGGGTGACAATACTGCCCATCCATGATCCTCTATGTGTGTCTACTATTCAAAGAGTATAGAAAGATCTTAAATATGTATCTTTGAAACAAGCAATGCAAGAGGAAATTTATTTAAAAAATAAATGATTCCAAAATAAAAAATAAATGATTTCATTGTGAATTGCTTTTCTGAATGTGTTTATCAATATAGGTTTCTTCAAAGGGACCTCTAATTATTCTCCGTGAGGGACCTAGACCCATTTTCTACTTTGTTCTGGATTAGGAGTTGGTGGGAGGGAGAGTCTACCCTTGTAAACAGCATCATGTGGGCTACCTGACCCTCTGACTAGAGTTGGCTTTGGTCGTCACGACCTAAGATGTAGAGGATCAAGAGGTTAGGGTATTTTCCCCATGCTTCTTTCCTGCTTAGGTGCCATGTGCCTGCCAGTAACCACATCTGTCTCCAAGGTCACCTCTTGTTAGATGGTCTCTATCCCACTATGTCAGCTGGCAGTGGGCTGTGTTAACACTGTTTGCGCCCCTCACCATTCTGATCCTCAATACCCCTTGCTGACTTCTGTAAAGTTCCCTGTGTTTTGTTCTCCTGAACTCACAGTGGAACGTGCTTTCTGTGGTGGTCCTGATGGATACACCCACCAATCAGGTGAATAGATACTAAAATTTGTTCCTTACTGCAGTAATTCAGTTAGAGCAAAATTCTATATTTTGGCATATGCCATTTTTAAAAAAGTGTTTATTTGATCACGTCACACGAGAAGCTGGAGGATTTGAGGATTGTATGTGAGGAATATGTACTCATAGTCTAAATATTTTTAAAATATCAATGCAGTGTGTTTTTCTGTGTGTTCTACTGTGTAAGACAAATAAGATTTTGTGAATGGCAATCTTTGTTATTCAGTGTGCTCCGTGAAGCCTGACAACGTGACATTTACAGATAGGTGTTGGAAAAACAGAGTTGGTATTCAGAACCTTGGTGTCCCAGGTTAGTAGAGTCATCATTTTTTAATCTCTTCAGAACCCTCACAAGTCTTTAGACCTTTGCCTGCACAAGAAGCAGCAGCAAGACCTTAACTCATTAAAATAGCCTGAGTAAATATGAATACATTATGTATTTTGGTTTATAGCATTTTAAAATTCATTAAATAGGTGTAAATACACAAGGGCTCTCCGGAAAATATCCAACCACGTAATACGAAAAACAGAGGCATTTATGGCTGGGGTTTTTTTTCTGGACAGCCCTTGTATAGCTGCAAAATAAAATGTAACCTATGTAAGTCATTATCCCTGTCATACATTGATTAGTAGGAAAATAACATGCAACTCTGAGGAAGTAGGAGTAACCAGGAAAAAGCAGGGAAGGGTAGACATTAATCAAATAACTATAGGCCATGTGATTTGAAAAAGACCATCCACAGGAAAGTGCACTGGCAGTGCAGACCACAAGCAGCCCTAATATTTCTTCCTCATTTTCCTGCTTCTGTTTCCTCATGTGACATTCAGAGACATGTCCATATGATGTGAAAGTAACTGAGAGAGAGAGGAAAAGTGGGAGAGGAGGTGAAGAGGGGAGGACATTTTATTTCTGGAGAGGAGCTACCATTTATTTGACTCTTATCATCTATTAATGGCTTTAATTTAATGAAATAAAATAATTCTTTATGACACACAAATAAGAACTAAATGAATTTCCCCCATATTATGAATATAAGCCTATTAGAAAGATCTACTTCAATCCCTTAAGAAAATACCAAACCTCAACTTGACAAGAGTAAAATTTAGTTCACACAAAGGAACACTAAAATGACACACTATGAAACAATATTCAGCCTCACAGACAATGAAGGTGACACACATTTAAATACATATAAAGTGCCATCTGACACTTACTGAACTAGAAAACACAAATTAAAATAATAAATCTGCCAGGAGTTGCAAGGAGTCCTATAAATTCCTGTAAATGAGCCCAATAAGCTTGGAGAACAACCATGCAGGAGTCAGTAAGCATCATAACGTTGATCACAACCTGAGACTGAGTAATTCCAACTTTAGAATCAGTACCCTCAAGAAGCAGTTCAAAAGGAAAAAAAGTTGTGTGTACCAAGATGTTTTTTAATATGCCTTCAATAATGTGGAAAGGGTTTTTTTTCCAACTATAAGTAAGCTAAGAATGAAATGTTATTATGATAAAATAAAATAGTTTGAAACTTGAAATACACAAGCTATATACATCTCGGAAAAGTATCTACAAAGCAATCTTGAGTGAAAAACTAGAAATAAAATAGTATATCCATTCATTTGTTCAATAACTATTTGTTAAATATTATTTTCTCACATCCCTAAGACTAAAGTACTTGATGCATGTTCTTTAGCCATGGCCAAGGTCCAAGGTTTTAGTGTTGCACAAATGTTAGGAGTCTGTTACTAACACTAAGCCTCTAAAATCTAAAGATTATCTCTCCACTAGAATGAAGGCAATAGGTTCTTATTTCTATAAGCTTTGTAAAAATATATCTAAATAAAATCTTGAGACTTGCAAAGTGGAATTCATTAATAAATATCATGACTTTAATTACTGAAGAAAATGAAGAGTGGGGTGAATTATTTTAAGATGTGCTTCCAAGCACCCAAATATTTATTATGACTTAGTTCAGTGAATAATTTATTACTTGGTAGGTGAGTAATTTAATTTGAGAGATGGATATTTGAATATTGTACTATATTGCACTTAGAGAGATGTAGGCACACTATGTTTCCATAAATAATTATATGTCGGCAGATGATACCAGGGGTTTGCCATAGTCAAGGACATAAAAAAATATGTACTGATTATAATTTTCTCTTTCCATTGAGGAGAATCCAAAGCTAATTTTATGGTGTGAACTCATTACAAAGCATACTCTTATAATTGCTAGTGATTATAGGAAACCATTAAAATACGAGGTCTGACAATTAAGTTCGTAAACTTGCCACCATGAACTTACATTGGCAGCACTGTACAAACAACTCAGTAAGGTTTCATAACATTGGTATATCTGCATCTCACAGCTGTGTCCATGTCAACGTGTGGTGGTGTCTTGCTGAGTGATATTCATTTATTGTTATTGCATGATTTTTTGTGCCATAGTGAGAATGCTGGAGCTTGAATTACAGCAATGAACAATCATTAATTTCTTGTTAAACTTGGCAAGAGTAAAAGTGAAATCAGGAACATGTTAGTCCAAATTTATGGGGATAATGCCATGAAGAAAATGGCAGTGTGCAAATGGATTAAACGTGTTTCTGAGGGGAGAAAGAGCGTCACTAATGAAGAGAGGTCAGGGCAGCCACTAACAAGCAGAACTGACAAAAACATTGCAAAAATTCATCAAATTGTGTGTCCAAATCATCAGTGGAATGTGAGAAACACAGTGGACCAAGTAAACATCGATAGAGGAACAGGAAAATCTTAACTGAACTGAAAATCTTGGCACGAGAAAGATGGTGCAAAAATGGTCCCGAAGGAGCTCATCAATCAACAAAGGTAAAGTAGAGATAAAGTTTGCCAAGACCTTTTGGAGAGGCAAGATGATGTTTTGGGCCATGTTATCACTGGTGATAAAACATGGGTGTACCAATATGACCCTGAAACAAAGTATTAAAGTGGGCAATGGAAGTCAGCCAATTCTCCTCAACCAAAAATGTTCCATCAGTCTAAATCAAGAGTCAAAATAATGTTGCTAACCTTTCTTGATATCAGAAGGATTGTTCATGATGAATGTGTACCAACTGGACAAACAGTCAACCAAGTTTAATATTTGCAAGTGCTGAAAAGGCTGTAAGAAAAAGTTAAACAAAAATTATTTGAACTTTTCACCAACAACTCATGGCTCTTGCATCAGAGCAAAGCACCAGCTCACACAGCACTGTCTATGAGGGAGTTTTTAGCCAGTACACAAATAATTGTATTGGAACACGCTCCCTACTTATTTGATCTGGCTTCCAGTGAACTGTTTCTTTACCAAAAGATAGAGGAAATATTGAAAGGAAGACGTTTTGATGACATTCAGGACATCAAGGGTCATAAGACAGTTCTAATGACCATTCCAGATAAAGAGCTCCAAAATTACTGTGAAGGGTGAACTAGGTGCTGGTGTTGGTGCACAGCTTTCCAAGGGGAGTCTTTCAAAGGTGATAGTCAGCAATGAAGTAAGTAGCACTTTTTCTGGTATGAGTTCACGAACTTAATTGTCAGACCTGATGTGTATTTGGCAATCCTATCAGGCTTGTTTACCTGACAAACCCTCCCCACCCTTCCCCAACCCTCCCAAAAAAGTTTACTATAAACTTACTTGAATCTCTTGTAAAATATTCGTGAGGATGATGTTTCATTTACAATAACATATTGCTATTTATCTCTTACTCAAGGTGATCATGGCTTGACAATAAAAAAAAATAGCTATCAAGCAAGTAATTTAATATATCTTGTGATTATGTGGCTATAAAACATATGAAGATTGGAGCTCCTTTAGACACATTTAATGAGGTTTAGATGATTCTTTAGTTCTCCATAGTTTCATGCAAACTTGTTATAAAAATGTATGAAAATAACTACAAAAATCTTTCTGTAGTTTGTATACTCCCCAGCTTTCTCATAAATGTGTTTCAATGATCAATTTCCCAAATCCTAAATTTTGCCAATATTTTCTTGCAATCTTTGGAAAAAGAAAACATTAGAACTCTCCTTATAATTTTACATGCACTCTTTTTAATTGGGGGCGGGGATTTTTTGGTTGCTGCTGATTTAAATGAGGACTCCTGCCAGCAAATTGACTCCTTGATGCTTTAGGGACATTAATCAGATTCACAGCTGGTGGCAGAGTGATCTGGACAAAAACACAGAGATCCTTTGATTATTCCAACTTCCGTTTCACAGAATTGTCTTCTTCTGTCACTGTTTAATGAAGTAAACTGTGTTTTGTCTTCCTCAGGGTAGACATTAATTTTACTTAACAGGATCACCTCTTAATCCCCCTTTATTTTCCACTGAGGGGAAAGGAGGAAGAGAGAAATGGAAGAAAGAAGGGAAGAGAGTGATGATATAACTGCTCCATGCCTTTGAAGCTACTTCTTTCTGGCTTCATCCTCTCCCTTCTCATTCTTCTTTAGATAACAGTTTGGCCAGGAAGAGATCAGGACAGGCACCCCGAGCTTCCTAGACAGAGTGTTAGAGGAGAGCTCTGCCCAAGGACATTGCTCCCAAGCACGCACAACTCTGACCCTGCAGAGTAAACAATGAGCTCAGAGGGTACCAAGGCTGCTCCTCTGCCTCACCCATATAAAACTCATACCTGGGCCGCTAAGCCTCTAGCTAAATAAAAATGCTGACCATACAAGTGCTGAAGAGGGTGCAAGCAACCGGAGGTCTCTTACATTACTGGTGGGGAAGCACAGTGGCCGTGCTAGTCTGGAAGCCTACCAAGCTCCTACCCTATGACCCAGCAATCCTATATACTCCTGGGCATTTATTCTAGAAAAGAGAAAACTTCTATTCACAGAAGAAGACTGTACAGGAATGTTTATAGCAGTTCTATTCATAATTGCCAAAGTTGGAAACAATCTAAATATCCTTCGGTGGGAGAATGGCTAAACACTCTGTGGTCTATCCAGACACTGAAACACCACTCAAGAAGTAATTCACAAATGCAACACCTTGGATGAATCTCAAAGACAGTATGCTGAGTGAGAGAATCCAGTCTCATAAGGTTACATGACTCCATCTATATGACATTCTAGAAAACACAAAATTGTAGTGATGGAGAAGACATCAGTGGTTGCCAGGGGCTAGGGGTTGGGGAATGGCTGTGACTACAAATGGGCAGCATGAGGGAGATTTTGGGATGATGGCACTATTCTGTATCCTGATTATGGTGGTGGTTATGTGAACTTACATGTATGAATAAAGGACATATAAAGAAGTAAAATTTATTGTATGATACTTTTAAAATTAAAATTAATAAAGTTCTAATGAGTCGAAAAAGAAACCCCAAACTTGTAATCAATAAAAAAAACCTCAACGGAAAGCACCACGTATCCATCATTTTCTCTCTGTTTTCTATTTCATAAATGTTAATGGAATCTAAATACTCTGATGCCTCACTCTTCAGGCTTAGGATAAATGATATGATTTGCTTGAGGGTAGGGAAGGGAGAAGAAATATTGGAGAAATGCAATTTCAAATGGCATTGTAATGATTGCTAAAATATTGGATATGTCATTTTCTTTTGTCAAACTTCTGTGAGAATCTCACCTTCATTTCAACGCTTAAGTATAGGGTAAAAAAATAAATGATAGGAGTGAAAGAAGAGTGAAATCAAACAAAAACTTTCCAAAGATTTCAATAGATCGTTTTCAGGAAAGGCAGAGCACCACAAAATAGATGTGTGATGTAATTTCATACAACCACTCCCCTTCTCAGAAAAATGAAATAATTGCCAAAAAACTGCCAGGCCCACTGTTGTCTGAGGGGCACTCCAAAAATCTTTCCTATGTGAGAATACTAAGCTAAGCATGGTCTAAACTTAAAATGCTTTCGACAGCAGTGAATTTACTCAGTGTCCCTCACATTTGAAAAACAGAGAAAAACAACAAGCTAATCAACTATGACGGTAAATCATTTACCTAAAGGGTTATGCCACAAAAAACTCTAATTACAGAAATCATTCCAATCTTTAAAACAAAAGTTAGATAAACTGCTAATTGGCCATTGCAGGAATGGCCCTTAGATGCTGAAGGATCCTGGCTGGGCTGGCTGAGGGACGACCTCAGGGATGCCCCACACCCCTGTCTTATAACATCAGGATTGTGGTAGAGGAGGGGAGATTGCAGCAGCTTCTTTACGTGTGAGCAGCAAACACAGTAGCCAGGACCCCCAGCAGAGAGATAGAAGGAGAGGGGCATAGGGGTGAAGAGGCAGAAGTCAACAGAACTCAGGGTAGAGTGGCCAGTGATGCTACCTGCCTCTGGGAGCCCCTCACGCCACACGGCCATTACAACCACAGCTATACAACTCTGTGGGGAACTTTGGGGACTTGGAAAGTCATACCTCTGGGAACCTGCTATGTCAGCTCCTGCTTTATATAATACTCTCTGGATGGTTTCAAATCAATTGCCATTAAAGAATAACAAGTACATCCTCAAGCTGTACCAGGGCTGTCTGAAAAAAATCCAGCCATAAATGCCTCTATTTTTCATGTTACATGGCTGGATTCTTTCCGGGAAGCCCTAGTATTTGTTGGCATCTTTCCATCAATCACATCACTGCCCAAATGTGAGAACTGTGCCGGTGTCATGAAGGCCAGTGCGTCTCAATTGTAATAGCACTCGAGAATCACCTGGGAGCCTTAAAAACCAAATCTCTAACGATATGGACTTAATTGTGGGGACTGACAGCAATATTTCTAACTCCCCTGTTGATTGTAATGATGAGAACCACTGACAACACATGGACCTTTCTCTAGCATTGTATAGGCATGGTTCCAATGCATAATTTACCCCACTATACGCTAAACATCTGTTACCCACTTTTCCTACGTTGGTGCTAATTCTTCATTAGGTGAGACCTTTTGATTACTTTTTATGAACACACAGTAGGGTTATTAGACTTCCTATTCTTTATGACCTAGTATTAACAAACAGGTAGAAAGAAAACACTTTTTCTTCTTAGACATTGAGTTGTAATAAAACATACAAAAAGATATAATTTGTATTTTCCATAAAAGTTCATTTAATTGGTGATTTTTAACACAGGCTATTTAACTTTTCATTCCGTCATCCTGAATTCTGGTCATTGATTATGTATCTTCTACCTTCAGGTAAGGCAATGGCATCATCTTTCTTCAATCAACTTTTTAGAAGGTAGCCTCGAAACCAGCTCTTAAGTGGTTTTTTTCCCCTCACAGGGAATGTAAGCTGTCTCTGTCAGAATTAAAGTCCTAATATAGTCTAGCATTGAATACTAAGGATGCAGATTCAATCAAATCAGGAAACACTTCCACACTGCCCTACTTTTTCTGAAATTAAACAGCCAAGTAATGATGTTGGGCTATATGAGGTCACCAAGATATAACAATTGTAAGTATAATTGCAAAGGTCTAGGAAATGAGTAGAAAATTATCTTCCTTTTAAGAATTAATTAAAACCTTGTTAAAAGACTAAAAGGGCATGTCTTATGAGCAATTATAAGTATACAGAATTAATCAATTCTCACATTTGAGAGTAAGCAACTTAGTTATTAGTTCTCGAAGTTGAAATGAACATATAGCTGAAAATCCTAGGCAATGTCTTGTAGGCAAATGGTTACAACTTGCTCTGTAAGGAGAGCAGTCTAATTGTTAATGCTCTAACATCCTCAGTTGGAAGAACTTCTTTCTTTTCCAGAGAATCTTTGGAACTAAAGTGGGGAACTGACAACTGTGCACATTAACCTAAGTGTAGGAAGGAAAGGATTCTACTTTATTCCTTCTAGACATTTCTCTGTAGCCCTCGAAGAAAGCTTACAAGGAGCCACAGGCTCCTCGGGGAAAGCTCCTTCGTCGGTTGGGCTCCTGCGCAGCCTTCCACCACCAGCTTTCCCCCACGCCATCCTCTCAGCTTGGAAGTGCCTCACTAGCTCATCTCCAAAGACCAACTCATGTGCCATATCTTTTGAGGATTTCCCCCCTAATATTTTCTGGCAGAAGGAATCTGTGGCTCATGTGGTGCTTGTTCTGTCCAGTTTTGTAGATAATTGTGTGAAAGCTCACAGAGAACGGAGTATATCCCACTCCAGGACCTAAATCAGCACCTTCCCCATCAGTGAGTGTTTGATACATATTTAACAGATGGAAACTGGAGGAAATGTATCTCATGAGTCTCTATTTCAGAACACCTAAAAATGTGCAAACTTCCCTTAAGAATTTACAGAAAAAAAGTTGTGTTTTTTTTTTGTTTGTTTTGTTTTTGAGTGAGTAGTTCCTTGGCTGGGAATCGAACCCAGACTGTGGCACTGAAAGTGCTGAAACCTAGCCACTACACCACCAGGGAACCCCTCAGAAAATTTTCTAAGTTAGTCCTCCCCAACCCCCTTCTCCATCAATTCTAAACCGAATTCATGAGGACCACAGACAGGTGTTAGGGAATCTGTGAACCTCTTGAACTGCATATAAATTTAATGTGTATTTTAGTACATGGGTCCCCTCCTGCCCCTTCTTGGAGAATCATTACTGCTCTTTTTAAGTCTTAAGGAAACTGTGATCCAAAAATCAATTAAAAGAAATCACTGCTCTACATATAATTTTGTATAAATAATAAAGTACAAGATCTTCCTGAAAAGGTTGAACAATGAAATGAGCTACCTAAGGTCATCTATTTTCTTGATATTTATAAAAGAACAATTCTCTATTCTGATTGCTGCCAACAACCATCTGCCTAAGGGCTAGAATGAGCCACATGACTCTTAGAATCTTACATCACTGAAACTAGAAGGAGTCTTAGAGACCATTTATTCCAGAGGCTGTCAAACTGTAGGTGCACAGAATCATGTGAAGGGCATGTCGAATGGTGGTTGCTGGCTCTTATGCCTACAGTTAATGCTTCCGTAGGTCTGGGATGTATTTCTAATCATGTCCAGGTGATGTAGATGCTGCTAGTCCATGGACCACACTTTGAGAACCACTAATCTAATCTTCTTTCCTCACATTATAAATGAGTAGACTGAGACCTTCAGAAGCTGAGTAGGACCTACCCAAAGTAACGCAGCTAAATTGGAGACCTGGGATCTAACCATACTCTGATTAGCAGGGACTTCTTAGGCAGGTTACATAGGGGTTGCTGAAACTTGTGGATGACCACCGCAGACACAAAAAAATGTGTCTCAACAGCAGACACTCAAACTAGTTGGCAAAACTAGTTTTACCTGATACCTATGAGAAGATGAAGGAAAAGGAATCCTTTATTCTGCGCATCCTAAGCAGAGAGTTCAGAGTTTTGTTTTGTTTTGTTTATTCCTTCAAGTGATAAATCTCTTGTGGCAGTTTTATTGCTGTGGCTAAAATGTTCTTTTGAAACAAAAACATTATGTCATCTTTCTGACAATGCAATAAGAAGATTCTTTTCATAGGGTCATATTCATAAGGTTCTAATAATGATGTATTTTTCCAAAACCTTTTGAGTAAGTTTTTAAAAATTACTTTTAAAGAGTCTATTTTCCAGCATTTTGAAATCTCCTTTCCCAGCTCTCCATTCAACCAACCAAGAGCATAGATAAAAGTCTGCAATATTTGGCTTCAACCGGTCTTTCACACGCTCGCCATGCCCCATCCCATACGGCTTAGGGGTCTTGCTTCGTTCTACTGTTTGTCCCTCACCTCCCCCTGAGGCCACCAGACCTCCCTCCAGCCTCCTTTGGTTTTGGAACTTGGCTTTCTGCTTCTCAGATCTCTGACCCATATTCTAAACCCGTCTGGTAACTTCCTTTTTCCATCTCTGAACACACATACTCAGCTCCCTGTAATATGACTTGGCTTCAGGGCCCTCCCTTAGGAAAGGCCTCCCTTCATCTGAATGCCTTCTATGTACCAGATCCTGCGTGCACATTGCTCCTAATATGTGTAAGAGTTGTGCCAAGGTTAAGTAACTTCCCATGGCTTTACATCTGGGAAATAAAAGAACTAAGTTTTGAAAATAGGTCTCATCTTACATAGATCAGCAGTTCTCAAAGTGAGGCCCAGGAACCCCTGGGGGTTCTTCAAAACCCTTTCGTGGGTCCACACAGCCAAAGACTAATATCTCACAATGCTGTTAGAAAACACCTCCCTTTTCCAACTATATTTATGTGTGAAGCTGTATTTTCTTAATATAGTTCAACCAAAAAAAAAAAAAATCAGAAGCAGGTGAGAATTCAGTTGTCATCTATCAAATTAGATACTAAGGAGATTTTTAAAAATGTAAAACAATGCTACTCTTCCCATTAAATTGTTTTGTTTTGGAAGACATAGGTTTTTTTTCATAAAATGTTTCATTTAAATGAACACATAATAGGTTTACTGATATTATTCTTCAATAGATTAATATGTATTTTAAAATATTACTAGTTTTGATTTCTAAAATAGTAAATGTCAACAAATACAGCTTACCTAAACAAAAACTCTCTGTGGGTCCTCAATAATTTTTTAATGCAAACAGGTATCAACCCCCAAAAGTTTAAAAATCACTGCTCTTAGATAATACTTGTATAACTCATTGCATCACCTCCACTCTGTAAGGTAAGTTCTCATTGCTGGAGAAGGGGAAGTGGAAAAGAAGACCATGTGCTTTTAGAAATCCAAACTCCTACAGCCCACCTTACCTATGCCATACATTTGGCACTTAACTAAATGTATTACATCAAAGAATATCTGATCTTAGAAAACATGACTGCATGTCAGATAATCCAAATGTATGAGGGGATGGACACTTTTTTCAAGTGAATTTCTCAATTCTCTCCATCTCTTGGCTGTTGATGACATCATCAAATTAGGTCATTTTCCTGTATGTGTTACCTCAGTCTAGTATTTAGTCCTTTGGAGAAGTATATAGCTTCTGTTCTTAGGACTCACTGGCCATAGATATAAGCACTGGAAATTCCTCTCTATGAAAAAAATATAAAGAAATTGAATACCACAGTACAGTGATATTTTCCAAGTTGTAAAACAATTACATTATCAACAGTAGTACAACTCCACTTAGTGGCTGCTAAGTACAAAATCTGAATCTTAAAGCTGAATATTTAAGCAATATAAATGTTTTAAAAATGTAATTAGATGGCATATTGAAATTAAGTACAAATGTCAATCTAAAATATAAGCCACTGTTCACACAATAAATGCAGTTTCAGGCAGTAACTCTATAAGTTTATTAACTGTTAAGACATCTCGAACAGTTTCATTTAAGATTCTTGCCTTGTTACACCACTGGACAATTGGATCTAAATCCATTTACCACAGGCAAAGAAAATGTTTACAACCTAAAATGGTACTTGTACACATAAGTGATGTAATTTGCCTTTTAAAAAAGTGTAAGAGTAAGAATTTGTGGAAAATGAGGGAATGAAAATGTTTCTATGTTCCTATATTACACAGATCACCTGAACCATGAAAGCATTTATGAAATTTCATTGTCTTTTGTTTGGCATTCTTATCATAAAGGAGTACATTAAGCTAATTTTTGCCTGTCCTTAGTCATACTGTTTTTTTTTTAACCTCAAACTTACACTAGGTGGAGCCCCTTGACCAAGATTTAGAGTGATTAAGGAAAAGAAAGGGGGAAAAAACCCCAAAATAATCGAAAGCAAAACCACGAAGACACTTATATTCTTTCATTTAAAAAAATGTATCCTAAAAATCTACAGTACTGCCAGTAAAGAATTTGTCTTTCTAATAATAAGAAACCATGACAATGGATGGGACTATTAACGTTTACTACAGAGAAGCACTAGTTGTAAAACTGTTGCTCTAGTCACTGGCTGTAAGGTTCAGAATTCAATGCAAATATTAAATTTCATTTGGGGAGGAGGTAGAGAGCACATGGGGGATAAAACATTTTCTGAACACTTGTGAAGATATTTTAGCATTATTAATGTCCCCATGTGTCTAAAGTGGCATGATACTCAGATACTGCACGACATTCCAATTAGAGAAACACTGTTATTAAAAACCAACAAAAAACTCCTAAAAACACCAGAGCCCTAGCAAAAGGTGAAACATCCAAAATATCTTCAAACCTTGAGGTTTTCCATGATGCAGAAATAAAAGAAGCCTTAATTTTTCATTTTGGGATGTCCAGTGAGAGAGGGCTTCTGAACTGAACAAAGCACACATTCAATTATGGGTCCATAGGACTTGCAGTTAAAAATAGGCTCTGACTGTACTCTTGAACCTCACAGTGGACTCTAGCTGGAGGAGATAAGACTTCTGAGATAACCCACCAAACTTAGTGATTGCTCATTCCTGCAGCATAAAAGCACCACTATCTCCTCCACAGTTGCTAGGTCTGCTCCCCCTGCGCTATCTCAGGGCTGGCTTGGAAACCCTACGTGCTCAAAATGCAAAGTTCAGACTAACAAGCAGCATGGAGAACGCTCCCCCATTCCCACACACTTGTGCTGACACAGCCCACAGGGATCTGTCAGTCTACTGGGCAATAAAATGTGCTGGAGTCTTTCCTTTTCTTTTTTCCCTCCCTCCGTCCCTCCCTCCCTCCATCCCTCCCTCCCTCCGTCCTTCTCTTCCTTTCTTCCTTCCTCCCTCTCTCTCTCTCTCTCTCTTCAGATTCATATGAAATCTTGAACAAGGCAAGACCTAGTTCTGCTGACAGCTAAATTATGTGGCAGAGTAACCTTTGAACAAGTACAAATCATTGGCCTCACATAAATCCTTCCCAGGGAAGTCCAAGGAACTGGTTGAATCAGGGTCTGATAGGCATGAAGGCAGCATTATCTAAAGAATTCACTTCCGAACATAACTGGGGATTTATGCCTATTAAACCAGAATAATTATGACAAATAAGTGTTCTTTGATGTTTACTTCATATTTTCCAAAAGGAAGGTGATTTCTTTTTCTACAAACTATTTACTAAATTCAAATTATTGCTCTGCTACCATAAATGGTTTATAGACACAAACTAATAGAAATAAAGAATAATAATAGCATTTAGGAATGGATAATCTTTACTGACAGAAGTGATTTTTTTTTTTTTTTAAACAAGAGAAACTGAACTTTGAGTTCTCCAGCAATTTATTGGCTAAAATAAAGACTGGATGAATTGGACAAACTACATTTAAAAAATAGCCTTTTCCGATACCTTTTAAAACTGACCGGTCTTCATTAAACTATATGTGTTTTCATATCAAGTTCCCATATTGATGGTAAAGCCATTTCTCTTTCTATTACAATTTAATGAAGTTTTTCAATTAATTTTTCAGACGGGGAGGGGGAGGCTAGTGACATGTCCTGTAGTATAGAAAATACACACGAATCCATTTTTCCTCCTAAACAATGCACTTTCTCCATCACTCTTGCCAGTCTTGTAGCCAGCATTCTTTATAAGTTTATAGATTCTTACAAAGTAAAACTTAGATTCTAATTGTCCCCTAAAAGATAAAGGTGAACCAGGCACTGCATATCTTCTTCCAGCATGATATAAAGAGGGGATGTTAAGTCTAGTTGGAAGGATCAATACAGACTCAACAAATTCACACAGTCCTTCTGCCCTCCTCTCCTCTCCAGGGTAAGAATTTCAGAAATTCACAAAGGGGAGAACTGGTAACTGATGTTTTAAAATGTTTAAGTATAGGACTTTAGGACTAACAGGAACAGGATTGATAAAGAAAGCAACAGAATGAAATAGATTTTAGAATAACTTTCTCTAGCTAATAATCTCATTCTGTATATGCCAGGGAAGAAAGAACTTGATGAATCAATTGTTTTTCACTTCGCTGACACTCAGTATTGGTCCCGAGAACAATTTCTTTCTAAGCAAAGTAATGTTTAACTAGTTCCTTATCAACACTGCCTCATAAGCATAATTTAGAACTTTGCTATTGAATTCAGTATGCATTTTTTTTTCCTTTTTACTTAAACCTTTGAGAGAAAGACATAATGTCTCAGTCATCAGCACTGTCATTACCTTAGCAATTGCAGATAAGGGAGAGCAAGCAAAAGAACTACACGTACATAGAAGTCATTAAAAGGAATGGGAATTTTGGAAGGTGAACAAAGGTATTTTCTTTTAGACACAGTGGAAATGAGGGTCCATCCTTAACCTGATCAGGAGAAGGGCTCAGACTCAGGACAGACACGGGGTCCATAGTGAGCCTTGGGAGGTGCTTATAAGATGATATCAGAAAGCAAGACCTGTGGGAGAGTGCAGGCCCAGCCTAGAACTGCAGGGCAGCGCCATGTGTGGAGACTTCATTTCCGAGCAGGAGCCAAACCTGAGAGGCACAAGGGTCATCTCATTTTTAGAGTCTGCGAGTGGAATGGGGAATGACTAGGTATGATTCTGATTTCAGTGGCAACTGGTTTTGATAAGACGGCCCCTCCTTCCAACACAGAGGTCAGTGATTGAAGAAGCTATAAAAGTTGAATGAGATTATTTCAGGCAGAGAAGTAAAAGCTAACATTTCCTGGAAGAGTCGAACTCAGGTCTCTGGAGGTTCACAGCTCAGCTCATATGACATCTTATTCCACAGTTTTCTTCTGTTTTGTATTATGATCAATTGTCTAAACGTCCTCATCTACCAATAGTTTGAAATTTGCTTAATATTTGACTTAGTCTTTTTTTTCCTTTTGTCCCACACCTACTACTATAGTGCTATGTGTCATTTGGGTAGTCAATTAACATTTATAGGATAAGTAGCAGCAGTTTAAATATTTGGAATAGTTACAACAATGCATTTACTGCTTTTAGGAAGGATTAAAGCTTAAGGGGTCCTTCAAAATCCTATCTCCTTTTTCAGAGAGAAATCCATTTTATTAAAACCATTTCTAGTCACAGAGCAGAAAAAAAATGCCCATGTGTTTCATTTCCTTCTGTTATCCCCAATTTTCCAAATTCAGAGGCATTTTGCTCTTCTTTAGTTAAATTCACACAAAAACAATGATATGATTATAATGGTGGTCACTATGATGTATGTCCTGCCTATACCCACTAACAGGAATGAAGGATTTATAACCCTCTGGCTGCTAGACGTGCTGCCCATAAGGCTCTCAGCTCTCAGCCCCCTTTGATTGCTTCTATTGAAGAAAACTGCCTTGCCCAGGTCACAACCCCTTCCAGGATAGCCCACGTCCCAAATGACCCCTCCATGTTGGGGGTAAGGGATTCTCGGCCCCTCCTGCTCTAATTAGAAACACCCTGGAAGTCATTCCAGCTCCAGGGTTCCCCATCGGGTGGGCTGAGGCCTTTGTGGACCATAACCCAGCCTAACACCTCCCTCTGCCTTGGCCTGCTTTCTTCTTTCGCAGTGGTCCCAGGAGAACTCGCTAATAAACCCCTTGGTGCCAATGTCTGTTTCACAGTCAAGAAATATAACTTGCAACAGCCTATCAGAGTTACTAAAGGATGCCCGGTTCCTTCCAATTTTATAAAACAATATGGGAGATACACAGGTAAATCTGTCACACCCCCATAATATGCAAAGATTTGTGAGAGACACACACTGAGTACGGTAAGTCAGAAGATTCTTACATCCAGTGGGGTCAGGGATGCTACAAGCTCGCCACACCATTGGGCACAGCAAGAGTGACAGGGGAGAAAAGGGCGGGGCCAAGAGTGAAATAGAATAGGATCAGGGTAAAACGTGCAGGTCGTTCTAATGAGCTTCATTCTTGATTTTTAGACAGACACAAGACGGATGACTTTTCCATGCTACCTGTATTTCCAGATTTTTCCAACTTTTCATCTCTACCTAAATTTTTGAGAAAATAAAGCAAATTCATCACAAATATTTTTGGAGGATGAGCATGGTATGGACAACACCTTTATATAAACATGGAATCATCTATTACACATGAAATCAGTCATTTTATAAGAAGAATTCTCAATGCACAAAAATACATTATTTTATTTGAAAAGAACCATGTCTTTTTTTTTTTTAGGCCTACATTATGTGAGTAATATTAAAAAGGCAAATAATTATGATCTGTTGAAGAGTAAATCTTATTTATTATTATTGAAAAAAGTGAAATATGTAGATTTAACCTTTATTTATATGACTTTATTTGCAAGTTTTGCTTTTATCATCATTTTGCTGTTCATTTGGTAATCATAAATATTCGTCATTATGGGTAAGAATGTTCATAGCATCATTACATACAATATAAGTGCTGCAGCTTTATTCCTCTATCCTTGCCTGCTGCCTATCTAGAAATTACCTGTGAGTAAAATTACATAGCAAAGTTAATCACTATAAAATCACAACTCACAAGCACTATAGAAACTCTGATAAACAGAATTGTTAGCTGTGCATCAGAAGGCATTAGATGAAGGGAAGATAAGCAAGGCTGATGATTTCACACAATCCCCAGTCCCTAGCTAGCCATGGCATCACCTCCTTCTCTCTCGCTCTCTCTCTCAATAATACAAAATAAAAGTGAATATAAATAAGATTGCCACAGAGGTTAACTAGAATCCAGTGTATTTCTCTTTAAAAATGTAAATAACTTTTAAGCTTTACTCAGTTTACTATTAGTAATGTGACAACCACACAAATGACCAATACCCAACACGCTGTAGTGATACTATGATGGAGAAGTACTCCTAGAAGTGGTACGGAACCATTGAGGTATTTTCTGTTGTTCTTGGTCCCACAAGGTGGGACAAATCATTGTTTTAGTTCCAGTTTCATGCCCCCCACCCCACTCCAGGTTCCCAAAAAGTTTAGAGTCTCAGTCCTGTGTCTCACACTATGGGAGTCACTCTCTCGGGTTCTGGAAAACGAGGGCTTCACCCTACTGACCGTTTTGAAAATATCATACAGTGGAAATATAAAAGTAATAAAGTAAGTGGATTAAAATTGTTCTTTTTTTCACAATATAAACACTACTATTACTACATGCACTCTCTGGAAGTGGAATTTAAATTGGAAGCGGTAGGCGCCGCCGGGGGCACTTTAAAAGGACCTCAGAGTTAAGGTGAGAGAGAGGCATGGTCAGATTTATACTGTGGATATATCTCTCTGGAGGATGGAATAAAATGGAAAGGAAGGGTTTGGCAAGCCATAACAGAACTCAAGTAGGATATGATGAGGGTCTGCATACCTCACACAACCTGAAATATCAGCATTCTAGCCAAACACTTCCATGTCTTGGCCCCAGTAACTCCTGAACTTGTTAATGAAGTACCTTGAAGGAGTTAAGCAGGGCAAGCTAGCTGACCGAGATAAGTCTCTGCCTTTCATGTCTCTCTGATTTTGAGAAGGGCCTTATTACCCTGACTAATAAAGCAGAAAATTAGCTATTAGAGAAATACTTATGATTAGATTGAGGAGCTCAATAATACTCAAAAACTAGAGTAGAAAATCCAAATGGAATTTGTAGGTACAAGGGTTTATCTAAATTTGGAAAAATAGCCTCCGCTTGATTTTTTTCCTCCAAAACTATTAGTTCTATTTAAATATGATCATTCTGCCAGATTCAAAAATATCAGTTTCTCTAGAAACAGAAATCACTTACATATGGCAATCACCCCACTAATAAGTCTTTTATTATGATCACTCTTGCCCACTTTACTCCCTGCCACCACAGGATTGTCACTTTTGATTCATGAAAGAGTTTCATATAACTGTCAAATAAAGACAACTTCAGTTGTACATGACAAAGTACTGTCTCAGATGCACCAAAATTCTGTCTTTGGAGGTACAAAAGAATCAAAAAGTATATTAAGTTGGTCAAAGGAACATATGTCTAGTGGAAATATTTTATAAATATGTCCCTTCTGGCTTTTGGCAGGTTAAGAGGTACCTCAGTTTGCTCATTTATAAAATTAAATGACAAAATTTCCTGTATCATCAGGTTTTTAGGAAAATTAAGTGAGACTGATGTCGAGTTTGTGACCCAGGGCCTGGGAGAGAAGAATCACCTGAGGGTGATGCTCGATGCAGTGGTGATGATAATATGTGATCATGCACAAGACAGAAAGGGAACCATGTCAGTGTGACAAATCCACCAGATTTTTTTGCTTGTTTGTTTTAAGGATAATGATCCCTTATTGACCAAACCAGTGACTCTTTAGGTTGCAGAGCCAGCCTATCCTCCTTCTTATAAATGGAACAAAAACAATTAAGAAAATCAACTGACAAAAGATTCTTCAATAAAAGGAGGCCTTAGGAGGAGAAAGAGGGAGAGGCGGATGAGGAGAACACACACGCCTTGGAAGAGTTGGTTGAAAAATAATAGTAAAACACTGTTGCTCACTCTTTGCTACTTTTAGGGTCAGAGATTTCTGAAGATTTCCTGATCATCTCACAAACAAAGCATTTTCTTCGGAAGGCTCTTAAAATTCCAGACAAAAAGGAGAATTCGCAAGATTTAGCTCATGATCAATTCAAAATAAGATTCTGGATATTGATCCAAAAAACCCAAAATACTAATTAGAAAAGCTACATGCACCCCTATGTTCACTGCAGCAGTATTTACAATAGCCAAGGTATGGAAGCAACCAAGTGTCCGTCAGTAGGTTATTGGGTAAGGAAGTACTGGTACATGTATACAATGGAATATTACTTAGCTATAAAAAGAATACAATCCTACCATTTTTGAAAACATGACCCTAAAGGGTATTATAATGCTAAGAGAAATATGTCACACTGAGAAAGAGAAATACCATATGATCTCACTTATTTGTGAAATTTAAAGAACAAAATGAACAAACAAAACAGAAACAGACTCGTAGATACAGAGAACAAACCGATGGTTGCCAGAGGGGACGAGAGTTGGGGAGCTGGGTGAAAAAGGTGACAGGATGAAGAAATACAAATTGGTAGTTACAAAGCTGTCACAGCAATGGAAGGTACAGCACAGAGAATACAGTCAATAATGTTGCAAGGACTATGTATAGTGCCATGTGGGTACTAGACAAATTTGGGAGATCACTACATAAATTATATAAATGTCTAACCAGTATGCTATACACATGAAACTAATATAAGATAATGTTGAATGTCTACTGTAACTGAACATAAAAAATTTTAAAGCACTAAATGCAAAAAACAACAAAAGAAGCAGTGAACACTGATCTTAGGGTGGTCCTCAACTGGATGCAAATGGAACAAGCCCTGCTTGAACTTGAATAAAGAAGGTGGGTGAGGGAGAGTGGTTCATGCATAATCTTAAATCAGAATTGCAAAGGTTTCCTGCACTGTTGTTTAACACTACTCTGTTGTTGCCCTTTCTTCCTGTTTCCCTTCTTTTCTCTGTCTGCCTCTCACCCAGTGTCCTGCCTGGGATAAGGACAATGATGAGGTGACTATTCTGGATCATAAGTAGAAGAGTTTATTAATTGTTTTAGAGGTTTACTGCTTCTTTGTCGCTTTCTCCATCAAATTGGCTACTTATTTAAGAAATAAAAAGCTGATAGAATTGAAAAAAATTGTTACCCTCTGAACCCGTTTCCTATCAAGTGGGAATAATAAATTTTCGTTGCTTTGCTGTGAATTAAGTGGAATAAGGTCTTGAGAAATACCAAGTGGAGGTGTTTTAGTGTAGCAGCTAGGAGCGGACCTTTGGTTTGGCGGTGGAGGCAAACCACCTGGTGAATCTTTGCTCTAACACTAGCATCCTGGGCAAGTTACTTAACTCCTCCCAGTCTCAATTTTCTCAGCTTTAAGTTGGAAATAATATCAACTTCATGGGTTATTGTGAGGATTTAGTGAGCTAATACAGTAATTTTTCAGTTAACTGGAACTCAAGCAACTGGCGCTCTTAAGCAACTGGCACAAAAAAGCTTTGATTTTTTTTTGCTGGTTGCTTGAGAGTTTGGCTGGCTGCTTGAGAGTACCATGTACATTTATCCAGCATCTACCAATCCTCATGGGTGCCAGTTAGCTCCTACTCTATATGTAAAGTTAGTGATTTGGGGCAAATGCTTAAAATTAGTAGTAACAGGCAACTAATAAAATAACAATTGCTCAGTACAAAAAAAAAAAAAAAGACCCGAAGAGATACATAGAGGAAAACATACAATATGATCCCTGAAAGGAGATTTTAGATGTCAAACTAAAGAATCATAACATCACTCAATAAGCAAAACAGCTGATTAGGTCGTATTTGTGTCAAATCAACAATTCCCAGCTCAACACATTAAACTCAAATGACACATTATTTCAAAGGTTATTTTTGGGTAAATAAATTAGCTAAGATAAAGATTCCCAAATCACTTACACCAGAACAGAAAATCTTACAAACATTGATGCCAAATTTCACGCTAACATTCAATATAATTTCAGCAATAACAGATTGCAACAACAAATGTGTTTGCTCCCAGTAAGTGGAATCCTGCCACCTCAACTGTCTGACACAGTGACATGGCAGTTTGAAATTTATTTAGAGAGAAGTGACTTAAGATAAAAATGGAATTGATAATGAAGACAATGACTTTCCTTTGGAGGTCTACCTCAATAGATTTCTTTTTTTCTAGCAATCAGCTATGCAAAATAATTTTAAGAAAAGTAGAGATGATACTGGACTACACTCTTTTATAATATCATGCCAATCAAAGGCTTTTCTTGGAATCTTGCTTCCCACGTGCTCAAGAACTAGAAAAAAACGTATTTAAAAAATATTTTTTTCTTTTTGTATTCAAAACCTGACTGTTTTGTAGTCTCTAGTCCAGACAAGAAATTCACCAGCCGATATAAACCCCCTCTCCCAGCTCTGGTCCTGCACGCAGCACAACCGAGTGGCCTATAAGTTGTTATCTCTCAGTTTTTGGAAAAAACAAAGTGAGAAATTCATGTGTAACAGTTTTGCTACCTTGAGTTTTGAGACCATCTACTAAGGACCAATTAAAGTGGAAAGCTTGCATATCAAGGTTCATGACTCATTTAATATAAACACATCAACAATGTACCATTTCCAATGGGTTTTTTTAGAAGCAACGCCAACATCACACAAATAAATATATTTGTACTTGACATAAATGTAGCTTCAAATATCTAAGGTATGTGATTTATAGAAACAACAAGAGCCTTAGAAAATTTAGTTTCAAGCTTGGGATATTTTCTAATTGTTTTGTTGAAAAGAACTATATTAAAGATCACATAAAGCCAAAAGAGAAAAATAAAACCAACAGCAAAGGTTTCAATATCAACTTTCGTCATTCAGTGTGATTCATCTTGGTTTCATTTGAGTTTGGATGCTGCTAATGGTATGCCTCAGGATTTTTTCTTCTGTAAGGCAGGAGATTAACTACAATCAAAGGCACTTGAGCTGCATGCACATAGACATTGATGCCAAAGATACTTTCACACCAAACAATTTCATTCGGCAGCTTTCTTATTCCACAAACAAAGAGCGAAATCAACAGCTTAAACATTAATTTCAGGACTCACCCACGTTATCCAGGTCCAAACGCCCAGAGGTAACATTTTTCCAGATGATGGGCAGGTCCACGTTCCATGTTCCAAGAGGCAGTGAGACAAGGAGGGTGAGCAAAAAAGAGAGGAAAAATAGTTTAGGAGTAATTCAACAGTTGGTCATCACTTACCCATCATACTGAACATGATAACAAGGGTTGTCTCCTTTCTAGAAACTGCCCCACTGCGGAGACACATTGGGTTAAGGAGAATGTTGCTTAACAAGGTAGATAATTCATGAGCATCCAAAGAGATCTCTCATTAACATTTTCACTTAGCAGTACCAATAGAAAAAACACATGCGAGCCACATTTGAAGATGTAATAGATGTTTCCATAAAGATACTATAAAGGAGTTGTATGAATGTATCGGAACATAAAAATAATTAAAGCAAGTCTGGACTAGAATAGGGAGGGACGACCTGCAGCAAGGTAAAGGCTTACAATGACTCAAAATCGGTCAGAAAACCCGGAAAATTATTTACACATTCCAGCAAGCATTTGACTAAAATAATTATAATTGTACACTCTCAAAGAATATAAATTACAACCCATTTTAGATGTGCTATAGGTCAGAGCCAAAGAATAAAAGTTTAATTCTTCAAAGAAAGGACCAAAAAATAAGTTATTATTATTACCCTTTTAGAGGCCCTCCTCAAATTTACATGGTATAAAACTTCTAGGATAAATTGTTTTTCACTCCTATAAGCCATGATAGTGGCTCTATTAGAGAAGAAATTTCACAGCATAAAATCACGTAAAACATATTTTCAAGTAGATGCTACTCCCCAAACTGAGCCTTCATTTAAAACAGTTCATCTGAGAAATTGCCACAGCCTCCCTAACTTTCAGGAATGAAGTTGGCCACATTCTTGGCTCTTCTTTTCATGAACTATTTTTCTGTGAGAGGCAATGCTGTTTGACAGCATTTTAGCCACAGTAGAATTTCTTTCAAAATTGGAGTCAATCCTCTTAAACTCTGCCCGTGCTTTATCAAATAAATTTATATAAAATTCTAAATACTCTGTTGTCATTTCAACAATCATCACAGCGTCTTCACCAGAGTAAATTCCATCTCACAAAACCACTTTCTTTGTTCATCTGTGGCAGGCTTTCCACATGAGCAGTTACCTTGGAAAACCAGCTGTGCCAAGGTCATGCTAGAGGAATTCTGTGATCCTTGGGTCCACTGCAGCTTCCTGGGCCACTGCCTCACAGATGCACACTACTAATTTGTTCCATTGAAAGCTACTGTCAACTCAAAAGAATCGAAAGCAGGGTCTCGAAGAGATATTTGTACATACATGTTCATAGCAGCATTGTACACAATAGCAAAAAAAGGTGGACATGACCCAAATGTCCACAGATGATGAATGGAGAAACAAAATGTGGTCTCTATACACAATGGAATATTATTCAGGCTTAGGTAAGAATGAAATTCTGACACATGCCACAAAACAAATGAACCTTAAGTGAAATAGGCAAATCACTGTATGATTCCACTTACATGAGGTACTTGGAGTAGTCAAATTCATAGAGACAAAAAGAAGAATGGTGGGTGCCAGGAGCTGGGGGGAGAAGGGAATTGGGAGTTGTCGTTCAGTGGGAGAAGAGTTCTAGAGGTTGGTTGCAGGATGTGAATGTAGGTAACTGAAATGTACACTTAAAAATGGTTAAGAAGATAAATTTTATGTTATATGTATTTTAGTATAATTAAAAACAAACAAACAGAAAAGCTACTGTCAGAATGGTTCTATCTGGTCACCCTCTGTAAACCCAATCCTCACAGGAACGAATGAATGAGAGTGTAAGTCAGCGCTCACTATAAAGTGTCAAAAAGGCTGCAATTTCTAATAGCACAGAAAGAAACCTAGCATAAATTCAAGAAATTTGTTCTTCTTCTCAGCAAATGGTAGGATGAGTTGCTTTAAAGGGTGTTGGGAGAAATCATGGCACATATGCCTACAAAGACCCAAGATGAGCCAGGCTGTCAGCACTCAGACCACATCTCGATGAGCACAGGGGTGCTGCTCCTATTCTATCCAAGTCCAGGGACACCTTGAAAAGTACCAATCCAAAGTCTTCTTAATGTTCATTGGACATTTTAAAGTTTAACAACTTGGGTTGTAGACAGTGTTTTGTTTAATCTACTCCCTCAAGTCCTGATAATGAATGGTGAATTGTCTTCCCTTTGTAGACATGCAGGCTTTAATTGTACTGGCTGAAGAATATAGTTGATTCTCTCTCACACATTTCCTATTTGCTAAAGAATCATAAAAGGAAATACATTTTGAATACATGGGTCACTATAATTGAAGTAAGTTTAAATATCTGCTTTCCATCACCTTCTGTCACAATTCCTATCACTGGGCCCCTGTGTACATGGGTTGATTTAACAATGAGGGGAGACAACTTATACAGGGGAAGGACTTAGGGAATGGCAGGCATGCGTTCAGTGGTCTTTGAAGGAACTGGGTGACCTTGAGCAAGCTATCTCTGTTCCCTGAGTGAAAGGAATGTAACAGATATACTGAGTTTTCTCATCGAGTTATGGTAAGGATCAGATGAAATGACACCATAAAAAGGACCTTTGAGAAATACAAAGCAATGCAAATTCAGGGTGGGCTTTGGAATGTCCCTAATTGTTGTCTGCCTCTCGGCAGTAATGCTCAGTTCCTTCCCAAAAGATGAAAAATACCCAAATAAGATAGGATATGCTTCACTTTGCAGCCTTATTTCCCATTATCTCCGTCAGTCACCTTAGTGATTTATCCCCAACCAAATGAAGTGGTGGTTCTTAAAGTATAATCTGGGACCCTGGCAGCTCTCTAAACTCTTCTAGGAGGCCAATGAGTGTAAAAGTATTTCCTAGTTACACTAAGACATTATTTGACTTTTCACTCTCATTCTCTCAGGAGTATACACTGGAAGTTTCTAGAAGCTACATGATGTATGATATCTCACCCTCAGTTTGTAATACAGAAGCAGACACAAAAATACACTCTCTTCTATTAAGCCAGACATTACATAGATTTGCAATGGTATTCTTCACCCTACCTTATTTTTGCTTTGGAAAACAGAGTTAACTTTCATAAAAATATTTATGTTAACATGGAATAAACTTTTATTGTTATTTTAAGTGAATTAAAATGAATGTTTTAAAAATTACTGTTGCAATTTCTAATGCAGTAAATATCAGTAAATATGGATGATGCCAAAAAAATGTATACACATATTAAGAAAGAAAAACTGTATTAAAATTATAATACTCAATATATACTGATAACAAAAGATGAATACAAGTCATGTTCGACTTCTGCAATTATGGAGGTGCTCCAAGTGGTTACCATCAGTATTTATGTAATATATAGATAACATCTCTTAAAATGTGTACGCATTTTTGGCACCCTGGTATAATGTGCATAAACAAAAGTTCTTTGTGGTCCTCAGTCATTTTTAAGAATTGCAGGGGTTCTGAGACTGAAATGTTTGAGAACTGCTGTGTCTAGAGCAGACAACAGGAGGGCAAATGATATGAGATGAGGCTGCAGAGGATGTGGGAGACCACAAACCAGGAGCAGACCCCAGTGGCTGTGTGGGGGATTCTGGTCTTTATCTGAGAGCAAAGTCAGACTGTTCCACACGGGTAGGAGACTGTAGTTACAGTCTCTCTCTCCGCCTGTGATAGTTATGCAGAATTCTTCCTTGTTCAACTTCTTTTTCCACCTTATAATGAGTCATCATAAAAATGAGTTCAATAAGTTCCATCATCACCCTATAATGAATCTCAAGTTTGTTTTCAAAAACAGTAATTTCTCCTCCCTGGTCGGATACAGTGTCACCGTGATGGTTCATTTGGAAGTGGGAAACATTTATAGATGAGGTTCCTTTTATCTCCCAATGCTAGCAGCCCACATTGCAGTGGAGCCCGAATTAGGGTCAGTGCCAGGGACCTGGGGATGCTGCCTGGGATGGGAGAGAATGGAGCTCCTAGGAAAGATGGCCTTTTGTGAGCTAAGCAAGGCCCTCCTGTGGTGCTGGCGAACCCTGCCTGCTCTCCTCTGCTGTGCTTTTGTATCGCTCTCTGCAGAAGTTGTTGCAAACTATCCATTTTCAAGTCCCCTCTGCACTCTCCTCCCTCTTGAAAAAAAATGCTCACTTCTCTCTTCACCCAGAAGCTAAAGGCAGGAAGCTGTGCAGTTAATATTCATGCACTGACGATAAAATTTATGAGTTGTAACTTCAGTGTCGGCGAGATAGAAATAATTATTTTCATATGCAGTTTCCAGAAATAAGTGGCAACTGAAAGCGTGATTATGGTTTTAATAATAATAAAATAATTGTATGTTAGTAAAGTCAGTGAGAAAAGATAGTTCTTTATTTTATTTGATTATTATTAAATTATTTTATTATTATTGCCAAGGCAAGGGGATATGTGCGACAAGGGACTGTGGCATATAGCCAGGAGACAAGGCTAGTCACAGCAAAAATTGTTATCAAAGTACATCCTCCCGGGTTGCCTGCTATGACTGAAGGATCAGCCTGTACATTAAAGGAAGCAATTGATAAGACGTTAGAACCTTCCATCAAGACTGACATGGCAAAACATCAAGAGGAGAGCAGCCTTTCTTTAAAAATGCTCGACATCTGAGCAAAAATTAAAAAAAAAATCATGGAATTAAACTTCTCAGTATATCTAACTGAAACATTTTAAGAAGGTGCTTCTGTTTTGTTGTGTACTTGTTTGTTTTTGAGGGGTATAAAGCAAGGAGGGCAACTTGATTCCACAGAGACAGTCTTCTGTTTTTGAATAGACTTGGGGTTAGGTGAGTCACTCGCCCTGTGTAAGCCTTGATTTTGTTATTTCTCAATGTTACATATGACACAAATGTGGTAAAGGCCAGAAATAAACTACTTCCAGCCCTCCAATGACAATACTTCATGTAGAGCCCTTCAGTAGGTGGCAGAGCCCTTCCCCTTTTTCTTCCTATCACAATAGGCCATTCGAGAGCTGCTCAAGTTTTAGATAGATATGAAATATATGCATACAAAAGGGTCCATTTTTCAACAGAGAGAGAGAGAAATAGGAAGAAAGCCGATGTATATACTATCGTGTGGGAGCTCCAGTGGCACCATCGGTTAGTGCGCGGTACTTATATACTATAGTGCAGATGGATAGCTGTAATTAATGAATATATTAAAAATAGAATCTTCTATCCATTGATGATTTGGTTGAAACTGTCCTCACTGACATTGGATATGGTAACTCAATAGATACGGCTTCTATAAACTCCTTCCACTTTAAGGTTTGTCTAGACTCTGTGACTTTCTTTGCCCTCTTCTTCTGATGGCTCCTCCATACTGTGTTTTCTTTAAGAACAACCTCTTTTCTGTGCTATGTAATCCTTCTCTCCATGGGTCTATGCTGTTTATTGGTTTAATATGATCTCAAATCCATTTGTTTATGACTTAAGTGAACTTGTTTCAATCACTTGTTCATGACTGAGACAAAAAGAAGTTGTTACCAGAAGTAAATTGATATCAAAATGAAGTAATTTGTATCAGGATATCACCTTATCTATTGTTAATGATAAGCACTTAGCAGCTTAGCTGCTGAGGACCCCACTGGGGGCTTAACGATAAGAACATATGGAGAAACAACTGTGGCAAGAGGACATTTAGACTATAAATACGGAGAGTTTGTGAGGAGTATGCTAGAGTTTTGTTCTTTGCAAGGCACACGCTGCTGAGCTAAACAGCTCTCCAGTGAGACCCTTGCTCCTGCCATGGCCAAGGTGACTCTGACTGGCATTGGTGCTAAAACCTGCAAGAGTCCTTGGAGTGCTAACCCTCAGAGCAGTCTCATCTGTCCGCCCACACTGGTACCCTCATTTCCCTAGCATCATTCTCTAGTAACAAGGCACTTGCTTTTTTTGTGCTGACAGGTGGAAGTGAGCTCATGGCTGGTCAAGTCACCTCTCCCAAGAAGCCAAACCCATATAAGAAGATATAGCTCTGTTAAATTTGAACTTTATTCTTTTTATCTCCCCTTGCCTGGAACAATAGTATGATTAGTCTGTCATTTATTGGTAGTATGTTTTTCTTTATTGGCTTATTAAATGATATCATCTTGCATGCTACTGGCTTGTGATATTATAATTCCCTCAGCAAACCTGTGCTAAATAAATTCTTGGCAAAGAAAGAATCAGCCTCTGAGAACAACTTTGCTGCCTCCCCTCATGTAAAACAAAACAATCTGAGAACCCCTGCTGCCTGGGACGTCCTAGTTCTGGGCCCTCTGGTTCTCCTCCAGCCTCTTACCAGCTCCTTCAAGTAATTTTCCTGGTTTTCTTTACCTGGGATTCCTCTGTGCACCCACTCCCCTTCTGCCTGTGGCTTCTCTCTCCATTCCAGGAAGTCTCCACTAGGAAGCTCCTGGGTTCTGAAGGACAGGTATTAGCATTATGGTCACCTGGCCTTGCACAGAAATCCTAGGACACATTTCTTCCCTCATCTCTCACCTCCAGCTCCCACACAGCCATCCTAAGTCGTGCTGTCTCAAGCCCACTCTGTGAGTGCTTGCTGCCCCCTTTCTCTTTCCCATTTTTCACCACTCCACATTTGTCTGACCTCAAAGCCCTACTTTTTCTTCAAGTCCAGGTAAACACAGATTTTCCCATGAAGCCTCCCCAGTCAGAATTGATGTTCCCTTTTTTGTGATTTCCCCAAAACTGAAGTGGTCACCTTAAAATGTGCATAAAATGCTTCTATAATGTAATAATTTCATACATATAAATATATACATGTAAGCGATGAAGCATAATAATAAATTAAACCCATCACCTAACAATAATGAGAATATTGCCAATATGGTTGTATCTGCCATTCAGTCCTCCACAGGTTTTCCTGAAGAATCCTATTAAGTTTTGCATGATTTTTAGCCTTACAAAAATAGTATTATATCATTCAATCTTCTTCAACTTTTTTTTTTGATCAATAGTATTAAGATTTACTCATGTGGTTGGTTTATAGCTACAGTTCATTCATTTTTGTGGCTGTATAATATCTCACTTTGTGAATATGTCACAATTTATTTATCCATTCTCCTGTCCATAAACATTGGTCCTACATCCAATTTATTGCTATTTTGGATATTTTAACACATTTCTTGGTGCATATGTGTGAGTTTCTCAGCGGTATGTAATTATGTTCAGAATTACTATGTTGTACAATGTGCATATCTTTAGAAGAAAATGCAATTGTTTTTTTCAATATTGTTCTTATAAATTTACTCATTTTTCTCCAGCACTGTGTAAGATTTGGTATTTTCATAAAATTTTCTTGTGAAATTCATCATTATCGCATGTTATATAATTTTTATTGGTGTTTATATATGTGTCTCTCTATAAGATGATAAGCATCATATTTTATTCTTACCTATATTCCCATGGCCTATATCAAGTACCTCATTTGTAAAAAAAATTGGTAAATGTAAATACAACTATCTGCATTCGATTGGAGTTACCAAACAGTCCACTTTTTAATGCAAACAGTGTGCAAGGATTATGGGGTTATTAATCCTTTGCACAAAAAATATCATTAATTCAATCAGATTGCTTTCCTACTATCGCCAAGTTAGAGCAGCAAAACTAAGGAAATGGTGGTTTGATTTGAGAAAGAGAGAAGGTAATAGATTTGGAGCAAGAAGTATATTTTGGGAAATAAGAGAACCTAATTCTAAGCATGAAAGTGTGACTCAGCACAGCATGCAGGCACTAGAACCCAGAGAAATGGGCATGAAAAGGTAGATGAGGGGTTCAGGAAGGGAATAGAAAGCACTGTATACTCATCCAAGGATTTGCACCTTAGGCTATCCATGTGGCTTCTTGTTCCAAAGTCTCACAACTATAATTATTGTACTGATAGTTCCAAATTTTGTTTATAATGTAGATTCAATGTAGTTGCCTAGGCTAGCGTGGAAATCTAACCATAATTTTTTTTATTATTAGACTTGTTGTGGTGACGTTGGTTAATAAGAATTACATAGGTTCCAGGTGTACAATTCTACAGTGCATCGTCTACTTGTTAACATAGGTTCACCACCCAGTGTGAGTTCTCTTTCCATCACCATGTATTTAGTGCCCTCTAAACCATAATTTTTAACAACTTTTCCCATGGCAGTGAACTCAAAATTCCAAATAACTACTGACAAATACACTTTTGGAAAAATGATTCATCTGTAACATAGGGAATGCCTGTATTTAGAAAGTAGGTCTCTGCCTTTTATCTAATCTCTTCATCCCTAGGGCTAAAAAAGCCAGAGACTGAAGAAAGAAGTATTTCCATGCTCTTAAAAATGAAATGCACAATATTCATTAAACTACTCTTTGATCATTGCTTATCTTCTTCTTTGAAAAATAACTCTGAAAAAGGAATGCCAAAACCTCCCTAAGTGTGAGATATATAGATAGGCATTCCTGGCCAGGGAGATGTAAAAAGTTTAAAGAAGACCATGGGCTCAAAAAAAAAAAAAAAAAAAAAAAAAAAAAAAAAAAAAAAAAAGGAAGTCTATGTCAGCGAATTGCTCAACCTGTGTCTAAAGGGCACAGGACACTACAGAAGCTGAGAGGGTCCTCCCACCCCCACCCCAACCCCCACATGAAGGCAGTTGAAAAATAAAAGGCTTCAAAACATTCAGAGGTCATTGACCTTGTCTTGCCCATATCTTTGATGCTGACTTTCACATCATGTGCAAATTGTTACTTTAGTAGGTTAATGTTGAAAAGCAAATTCATGAATTCACTGTGTCTATGAACAGAGAAGAGTCAACAAAAAGTGGGTAAGAACAACACCATAAATCTCCAGCAGGCGACCTCACATGGACACATTCAGCTTGTCTCTGCAACAATAAAACAATCCAACCATAAGAAAAGGATGCGTTTGGAACAGAACTGTGTATTCAGTCCTGGCACGTGCTCAGGGCACTCTGAGTTTGGTGTTTAAGGGATAATCAATGCTTGCTGAAGTTTCAGGGAGAGTTTAAACAGAGACAGAGATCTTTAAAATATTACTGATTAACTCAGCCACTTAAACGTTTTTGAAAAGACATGAACAGAAGCGCTCTAATTTCTATCCTAGTTCACAATGCCAAATCAAGGCACTATAATTACTTGTATTTACTGAACACCTACTATGTGTCACATGTAAAAGGATAGCCTTATAAATATCTGGCTCTTGGCTATTAAGAGAGTTTTATTAGGAGGGGGAAGGGGTTAGGGTGATGTTGAGGGGCAATGGGCAGAAAAAGAAGAGTCACATTTATTTGACTATGATTAATTTTCTATGAACACAACGCAGTTTGCCCTATTGAGTCCATGATACATGGAGGTCACTTTCATCCATATCCATACTGAAGCATAATGTGAAGAAATGATCCCCCTACCTTTTGTTCTTTCCTATTCTCAACTCTTTTCTTCAATCTTGCTAACATTATACTTTTGGTTAGAGGAATAATTTTATGGGTCCAACACTTCTTCCAAAACCAACTCATTACAGACAGTACATTAACTGCATTCCCACAGAAAGCAGCTGGTGGTTCAGCCCAGCTGTTCTTCGAAGCATCATGGAAGCAGCTCCCAGTTAGCCACTTGCTACATTGCAGTCCTGCCTAGTGGAATTTTATCGTCCACCAGACTAACAGCCGGTCAGACATAACGAATATTCCCTTTCCTTGTGCCAAATGGAGGCCAGGAGAAAGTGCTACACTTCAATCTGTATCTACTATTTCAATAGATTTTAATGGAAACCACACAGATAAATCATCTCCCTAGGCATTGTAAAGATTGCCCAGAATATCTCTGAAATCATATGAATCTATGAGGAAAGATGAAAAAAAAGAAAGATAAAATAAAATTCCAGGTAACATTGTTAAGCAGTGAAAGTGTTAAACCAATTAAAAAAACAATAGATTAGCTATCATCAGGCTAATGTGATCAATTATTCAGAAACAAAAACTATATTACCTGCACTTACAATAATACTAATAATGTTACTATTAGTATTATTAAGAATTCTTCAATATTTTTTAGTAACAAACCCTGTGCAAAATGATATTTTCATTTCCTCATGTCAAAATTGCGTTTCAATAGCACTGACCTGTAAACACTATCATGAAATTTATGCTATGTTTTTGGGTTTAAAAAACAACAAAAACATTTTAATCTATGATGATGTTTTAGGATTGTAGTTTTGAAAGCTGAAGCAGCTGTAACTCCATCGTAAAGATGAATAAACTCTCACCGGGGAAATTAAGTGGTGATGAACCCACAGTCTGGAAAATTGTATCTCTGCTTCTTTTTCCCGAAACACACTTAGTTATCATCTAACCATATCATAGGGAGAGCAAAGCGACAATCAAGACAAAATACTGTGTGAAGTAACCTGAATAAAGGGCATATTCATATATTAAAAGTAAGAGACATAAAACAACACACTTAATGAAAAGTTTTAACTACTGGGTCACATGTACAATTAAGCAGTGTTACTCACTATTGTATTACCAAATTCATTTTAATCTTCAATATATTTTTCAAAGGAAGTAGTAGCTAAGAATAGCACAAATTGCTCATCCTTTAGAAATAAAATATAGATGCTGTTGTAGCATGATAATATTCCCCAGGATTCATAAATTTTGTGAGAGAAAAATATCTAAGCCATCCAACCTCTTAAAAATAAGATCCATGCATTTTTAGCTTTTGTTATTCCACTATCTAACCATAAAGAGAAAAAGTAAGGAGTTTCCTGGGAAAGATCCCAGATCAAGGGAGAAGAGAATCAACGTGCCAACATCAGTCAGAAATCACTGTGGGATGCTGTGCAAGGTACAGAAGCCTCCTGACTGACCATCTAACTTTCTCAGCCAGAGTCATCTTTCTATATCTAACCTTTCACTCTTCTGCATAAAATACTTCCATGGTTCCTCTTTGCCTAGTTGATGAATTCCAAAATTTGATAAGCTGGAGAGTTGGTACACTTGCTCACACACTTACTATGTACTAGGCATTTTAAATGAAAACATGGAGGCTATAACAGACTTGGAGTGTGACACAGAGTATGTCTTGCTCCAACCTCCAGTCTAACACCCAGACCCTTGTGTCTGAGTCCTGAATGAAGGGGTCACTTCACAGCAATCACAGAACCCACCCACAGTGGCACAATTGTGTGATGGCACCACCAAGGCAAGGCAATGAACGTTGGATCTCATGGGGCCACAGGGATAACACAGTGGATTAAGCAACGATCCAAACCTGGTCCCACTCCAGACCTTGGGAAAGCTGAAGAACACTCACCTGCTGGCAGTGTGGGTGACTCTCTGTTGTGTTCAGGCCACCATGGGTATAGTGGCATGCACTGGAGCCTTTATGTTAAAAATGTCACTATGGTAGCCAGAAAAAGAGCAAGTGAAAATGGTGGGGTGGAGGCAGCACAGAATGGGTTTGGGTTTGCAAGCAGGAAGAGATCCTCAGGGATTCCTAAGACTGGTTAGAAGAAATCTGATCATGGTTTGAATCGCCACTGCTGCAGGTAGTGAGAGAGTCAAAGAAATACAGTTGTAGTGTAGTGATTAAGCTGTTTGAGAAACATGGGTTATTCTTGTATCCACTATTAATCAAAGTGTTCTTTAAAAAAAAGAAAACCCAAACAAACCAGATCAGAGGTGTGCATTTGAAAACAAATGAAGTGCAGCAGTTTTACCTAATTATCTTAGTAACTAAGTTGTCAATATAGATCCCTGCAAGATCAAGGTATCTAAATGAATTTGTCACAGATCATTTTAGTGCAGACAGAGATAAATGTCTATGATATTCATTATTTTTCCAACATGAATGATGCAGATACAGAAGGGGCAGACCAACAAAATAATAATTTCTATTCCATTTTGAAAAGCAGTGACATTTTACAGTAGGATTATCAGGTCCACCTTCCTAATTGCATTTTTCTTTGGTCATTATTAAAAAATAAGCTTGAAAACTGGCAAAGAGAAAATTGCATTTAAATACATTCAGCATGAAAGGTTTTTTTTTTAATGATTAAAGAATAAATAAAGTCAGGACCAAAAGCTTGAAACATAAAGATTGAAAGTAAAAGTTGATTTATGAAAAGTAAAAGTTGAATGTTAATAAAGTATACATCATATGATACAAAGGGATGGGTATACCTGTTTGAGCACTTGCTATGTGCCAGCTATTCGGTAAGTATTATTTCTAGTTCTTACAACCAATCTGCCAGGTTGGTATTACTAAACCAGTTTTGCAGAAAAAGAAACTAAGACTCCAAATTTAGGTGTTTTGTCCCCAGACATTCAGCTAGAACCTATTGGTACTGGGGTGCAGCTGGATGAGTGTACAGTTTGTCTCCTATTGCCACATCTTTATTTCAAGGTCTTTTTCTGAGGGAATCCGGAATAATAGTAATTATGTGTATGGGTGATACGTGTGTATGGCAGGAGGACAGCAGCTTAGCTCACAGGAATGTAGAAGGTAGGTGAAGGTAGAACATTGCCCCCAAAGGACATCATTTAAACAGTTTTTAAGGATCCATGTTGAAAGTCATTATTAAGATTATGATGAAAGTGTGTTTGAGGAATTGGCATGAAAGTACCACACTGGGGAGCAGGGGAAAAACAGGCAACATGTGCTACTTTTTATGTATTCCCACTCCAGCATCCATCCACCCATATATTGATGTGTCCCTCTCAGCCCCCAAAGGTGCTACCCTCTGTCTCCCTAAACATCGGGATATGTGTACTGAACAAGGCTCTCTTGCTCATTTTATATCATATCACCAGGTTTGTTCTGCTCTTTAGGGTATTCATGCAGGGTATATAGTTCTAAACATTCTCATTTTGTATAGGTATTTTCTTATTTGCAATGCAAACTAAAAAGGGGATCCAACATTCAAAGAAACAACATTTTAGGTGGAATGCAAATATACCTCAATCTGTTTTAATCGGACCTCTAGCTTATCTGAATAATCTTTGCATCACATGAACTACTGGTTTGATATTTTAGCTCCGCAGAATTTTGTGGTTGCTGGGGGTAAACATAAATTCTCTATTTAAAGGTGAATCTGAGTCTCTGATGGAACATTAGATTGTATTTGAATTAGTTCTGATGAATCTTCCAAGCTATATTTTTATAATGAAAGGGTTACAAAGAAGGGGAGATTTGTATGGCATAATGCTGATTCTTTAAAACTATCATCTATTAATAGAAATTAAAACGTGAGCATCTCACTTTATGATGTTGTTTATGTGAAGACATCTCATGTGATGTAGAAAATCCTATTAGTTCCATTTGTCCATGAAGAAGCTGTGTCTGAGAGTGGCTAAGTGACCTGTCAGAACTGGATTGAAAACAGTATCCTATCAGGAATCACACATGTGTGGCCAAATGTTTTCACATAGTGAATGACCAGCACCTTTTCCAGATTGGAACATATTTATGTAAAATTTATGAATGCCATGTGTCAAAATCTATAAAACATAGATAGATATGATGGCTCTTGATCACTTAGATCCATCCAATTTCTCATATTCCAGAAGACGTTTGAATGTATAATCCAAACATTATAAATAAACAGTCTAATTCCTAAAGATTCAAAACTTCACTACCTGATTATGCTCTGTTTTCTTCCTATTTGTTCATTCCTAGTGTGCAATGGGCTGTTTATGACTATTTGATGAGGATGGATTTATTCTCTCAAGTTTGATGGCTTAAAGCTATTTAGGAGCATTTCTATTCCTGGAATATGGAAACTGGGAAGCTCTTTATAATAATTTGTTTCTTACCTGTCTTCAAAGAAATCACATACACACAAGGAATGGCTTAGTCTTTTCCGTCTTCCAAATCAGAAACATTTGAACAACTACCCATGCTAATTAACACATGCATGATTATACTTTGTAAATCAAGGAGTCATGATAGGAATCAGATGAAAAGCTTCCTAAAAGAGATTCCAGCTCAGACAAACTTATAAGCACCCAGCCACTGATTCTCTCACATATTCCTGAATGCATTTAGCACTTCATGGGCATCTTGCCCACATATCTCGTTTTTCTTTCAGTCCAAGCACTATCAACTTGGATGTCCACGTACTAGTCTGCTTTTGAAAGCTCTTTCCAGCTTGCCTAACTATAAGCTCATTTCTACAATGAAGAATGTTAATAATTATACAGATTCTTTCAACAACCAAAGCTTAAATTATTCATGTAATTAGACCAAAATGAGGTAGAGGGTGGTTTGTGAAGTTTCCAGATAATTGCCTCTTTTCCACTTTGCCTATAAAGATGCAATCAAGGGCTGGCTGCTTTCTCATATTGACATGACTTGGGTTTGGAACATCCTTCTCCTGTCCTCGCCCTTCTGTGGCAGCCCCATGCTCAACGAAAAGTTACGGCACTTCCCCTCTGGGTACCACTTAGTGGTGGCTACAAAGACACAGCAGTTCCCAGCCAATAGGAACACAGTAAAGACTAAAGACATGTACGTGCCTTGTGAGAGGAAAAAGCAACAAGCTGCCGAAGGAAAGATGAGGGAAAGAGAACTTCTGAGAATGACCAATACAACCTTCCTCAGGGAGGTGGTGTTTAAGTTGGGCCTTAAAAAATGGGTAGGATTTCGAGATGAAGCTACGATGAGGAGGGGCATTTCACGTGAAGGTAACGCATGAGCAAAGGGTGGAGAAATGAAACCTTGAGATAGTCCTCGGAAAAGGGGACAGGCGCAGTGGGTTTCCCGTTGGGGCCCGTGGGAGACAATAATGAACATGTAGATGTAGGAGAGCAAACATAGGGTTTTGAATTCAAATCCGAAGGATTTGGACCTTCTTCTTTAGGAAATAGGAGAGACTTGAGGTTTGGAGCCAGGGAGATGTAATCAAAGCTCTATCCTAAAAGGATTGAACTGCAAGCAGCAGTGATGGGAGGTAGGGTGAGAGTGAGCTAATATGTCTACCACATAGTCCAGGCAGGAGGTGACAAGAGCCTGGGGTGGGACTGGTGACAATGAGAAAGAAAGGAGGTGACAATGGGAGTTACCCCAAAGATCACTGACATTTCTGTGGTGTGCGTCTGCGGGGTGGGGGGTGGGGGAGAATGAAGTGTAAAATGAAGACTCAGGACATGTACTGGGGTATAAAGGAGGAAATGAATGAAAGACATTTTTAGACATACTCAGTCCGAGGTGACTGTGGAACAGCTGGGTAAAAATATCTGCTTGGCAGTTGGAAATGTGAGACTAGGTACTAATGGGGGCTGAAGATAGAGACAGGATAATAATTCATCCAGCCAACCTACGTGCCTGATTATAGAGAACCAGAAGCTTGCTGCCAGAGCAGCTAGGTATTTAACGTGTCACCAACTCCTCACCAGGAGGCGTCCTTACCCCCATTTTCCTGATGGGGACGCTGTGGGTCAAATATGTCACATAATGTGCGGGAATCAGCAGGCAGGTGGCTGGGTTCGAATCACACCCCTGGTTTTCCACCACACTAAGTAAGGATAGCTCTCCTTTTATTTCAGAGTTCCCCATGTAAGTACATGCATTCCTTTGCCCATTAATATCTTCTCTCCAGTTCTGATATCTGTGCATTCTACCTGACTGAAATTTCTCCTAATCGGCTCTAATTATGTTCAGTGACACTCCCTATTTCATCACTGCGTTTAACCTAGTCAGCTGCTCGCCCTTTCATTAAAGACAGAGGATTCCAAGATGGTGTCCTTTTAGCTCCCATGCCTTCAATTCTGACCACCGTCTCGCCGTGATATGGACCCTTGTATTAGCTTTGGGCTATGTGACCTGCAGCACTTCAGAACACACACTGGACATCTATCAGACCGGTTTTGTTTTTTTTCTTTCTTTCTTTTTTTTTTTATTTCTTCAAACACTTCCAAACAGAAACTACAAGTAGTTAACCAGCATTAAAGCTAAATAAATTGTTTTCTTCTCCTCCTAAATTTAGTGGCTACTTTGATTTCTATACTACAGTTTCATTGACTCTAGCAAAATGACAAAACACAAACTTTCTAAGAGCTATTTCTATTTCTCCATCTTTACTGTGAAGAGCATGGTTCAATAGTTTTTAAAATTTCTAGTCTCTTAACAACTCTCCATTGACAGTCATATTTTCTAGCTATGTGTGTGTCTTGCTATTCTTGGTTAACCAGTTCTGAATTGGAAAATTCTGTGTTCCATATGCTAGGTCTCATTTTCCTTTCCAGTACCTATGGTAGCTCTGAAGTCACAAATGAATTCTCACAGTGTGGCCGGTGAAAATGATCATTCTTCCACATGAGGAAGTGGCTGCCCAGAATGGACCGTGACTCATCAGGCTCCCTCAATCCTTGTAATGAACTATTCACAGCCAACTGCCCTGATGTAAGATTTTGCTTAATCATCCCCTCCTTCAAATCCAAACAGGAGGACCTTCCTTAGAGAAGTCTTCCTTGCTGCTGCCAAAGTGTGGGATCGCTTCGCTGAGACCCCTTAATTTTCTCTCATTTTTATCCATTAGCACCAAAATCATGTTTCCCTTTTGGCTTGCCAGCTAGAATGTGTGGGCAGAGGCCATGTCATGTTCATCCTTGTGTTCATAACATTTGAATAATGAATTTATCTAAAATGGGGAGAATACTTGTGAAAATAGTGAGATCTCTATTTCTAGAGCTATTCAATCAGAGACTGTTATAAGACTACAACTGTGCAACTGTCATTCTGTTATTTCTAAATTTCCTAATATTTTTAAGTGCATTCTTATTTAAAGTGATTTCACCAATCCCAAATAGTTTTAAAATACATGTAACGAAACAATGCACATTAGTTTTCAAAATGACTATTATAATGGATTTAATATTCTGATTTTAATAATGATTGATCCTAGAAATTATTAAATGTGTTTTCAGGCTGATGTTTTAAATAATAAGCACTGGTCTATAAATGTTTGCTCAATACTTACTATCAGGCTCTGGGGATAAAAGGATGACTAAGAGCTCTGCCCTCAATAATTTAACATTCTAGTAAGGAGGATATCTCCATTGTTGGGACCAAGAGGTCATAATCTGTTATACATTTTTAGTTTTCTACCTCTGCTTCTCAGAATAGAGAATGTTTTCCTGACGTCACCACAGGTCTAAGAAGTCTATTTAAAGCTATCTTTGGAAACTAATGTTACAAGAGAGGATCTTTAACCCTTTGGTGGCTCTTAATCTGCATGGGAATTGATACGGCCGGGAATGCCTATGGCAGGTCAGGAAAGGACAAGAAGGCCTCAAAGGTCATTTCAAAACTAGACTGAACTTCATTCCTTCCCCGTTGTAAACTGTAGAGCTATGTGCATCCCTACCACCCTCCACCCCCATGCAGCACAATTCCCACTCGGAATGGGCAAACCTACAGTAGGGCCCTTCAGGAACTGTCATTAGGAGAAATACAATACAGGCCCCCCACCTAGACCTTGCTCTATCAGATTAGAGTCTGTTTCCAATCAAATGGAATTTAGATTTAAACCAGAATTAGATTGGGGATTTAGCGTCGTATCAACTTTCATTTATTTCGTGGATTTCAGCCCTCTCCTGGCACTTTGTAGGGAATTTCGCAGGAATTGTCTGTCGATGAGCCTCCGGTTGGGGCGGAGAGGGCTGTAACGCCTTATCCCCTCGGGAGAGCGGCAGCAAGGGCCAGGAGTTGGACCTCTGGACCAGGTAAGTCCAGCTCTGCCTCGGGGGTCCTCGGAGCTCACTGCCGCCCCACCGCGACTGCGCCACGGGTCAGATCCCGGCGTTTTCCCTTCGCTAACCTTTCGGACACCACGCCTAGCTCCGCAGAGGGTTTGGCCGCTTGCACCCCAGGCTTTCCCGGTTAGAGGTTTCACTTCTGCGTAATGAAAAACGGAAGCCGCGGCTGCTCGGCCGAGGGGGGCGGCCGAACGCACTGCGTGGCTGCTGCTTCTGAATCAGCAGCGGCCGCGAGGGCTGTCACCCTCCGTGCCGACCCCGACCTGAACTTGCAGTTCAAGTCGGCTGCCGGCAACCCCGGGCACAGCCGACGCGCCCTCCCACCTTGGTCCTGAGCCCTCCGCAGCAGGCCCCCAAGCACTCCGCCTCCCGTGTCGTGCGCCCCCCGCTGGCCCGCGGGCCCGCTGGCCCCTAGCTCCACGCGCAGAGGAAGACGCGCCAAAGGGAGAGTTGGGTGCTCGGGGGCCGTGACTTCGGCTTTCCGAGTGCTGCGACGCCCTCTCTGGAGCGCGGACCCGCCTCCGCCAGCCTCCGCCCGGGGTCTTCACAGCCGAGCCGCGTAAGATGAAATGCCCAGTGAGAGGCGCTCCCTTGGATTTTGAAAAACAGCCTCATTCGCCTCGGGAGCTCCTCGATCCCTGGCCGTACCATCCGGCCAGACGATTTTAGCCCGGGGAAGCGCCTAGGTGGTGGCCTGTGGCTGGAGCGGAGAGGAGTCAGCACCCCTGAGTTGCTGGGGTGCAGCTGCGCGCCCCTCGCGGTCAGGGGCGGGGGTGGGGGGGTGAGGTGGTGGCGGAGACCTGGCGGCTCATCCCGACTTGGGGAGCGGGCTTCTGTGCCTCTTCCTCGCTGAGGTTCTCTTTCTCTCTCCCTCTCCCACACACAAACGCACGCGCGCGCGCTGCCGCCAGCACCCCGACGCTGCGAGCGGGACGCGGAGGTCAGAGCCCCTGTTCACTGTAAGACTGGCGTTGAAACGCCCAGATAGAGGGCAAGGGTCTCGCCTCTTCTCCAAGACTCCACCTTCCTAGGAGGCCCCCCAGTTTCCCGGAGCGAGCAAGGTCTGGCTTCTGAGATTCCACTTGCTGGACAAGGGGTTCAAACTGCAGCGGGGAGGGGATGCATACAGCAAGCACCAGAGAGCCAACCGGTGCTCACCTCGGCGCTCAGCCCTGGACACTGGCCAGCCCCACTCGCCTCTAGCGTACAGCTAGTGGGCGGGGCGGGAAGCGGGGCTGCGGGGCGCTCCAGCTCTGGCGAGGGCAGGAAGGAGAGTGACAGCAGTCGCCACTTCGCGCGTTGGCAAAGGCACGAAATCTCCGAATAGGCTGAGCCGCGGGCGCGGAGGGGTGGAGGGGAGAGGGGCGGAGGAGGAGTTGCCGGGGCCGAGAGGGATGACGTCCTCCAGCGCCTGGGGATTCGTGCGTTCGCCCGGCCCCGCGAGCTCACTCGCTGGGTTGGCAGAGGCGCCGCGCCCCGCTCCTCCTGCGGCTCCGGAACTGCGCGCACGGGAGCAATCCCCGCTCGCTTACAGCAGGGTGCAAGCCCTCCCGCCACCTCGAAGCACCTCTCTGCAGGTCCCTCGCCTCAGGGTGCCCGCGCGGGAGTCCCTGCGGATTCCAGGGTAATCCGAGTAGGCAGTCCCACACCCGGCCAGCCTGTCTCGTCCCTTCCTCGCTTTCTCCCTAATCGACCTCGAACCAAGGGCAGGCGCTCGCGCCTCGGCCCCTGTCCACATGGTGAGCTGTCGTCCCGGCCTGCGCCTGGCTGCGAAGACGGTAGGGGCACTGGAAAGGAAAGGCTCTCACCTCAGTCACCGGGAGTCGCCCTCTCTGCTCCCTGCCGAAGCCTCTTCTTAGCTCTCAGGCACAACCTTCCTCGAAGAAAAGAAGTAGCGCAAGGGCAGCCGAGAGGTGAGGCTGCTCACAGGTTCCTGC
This sequence comes from Lyroderma lyra, assembly GCA_004026885.1. Classification (NCBI taxonomy): domain Eukaryota; kingdom Metazoa; phylum Chordata; class Mammalia; order Chiroptera; family Megadermatidae; genus Lyroderma; species Lyroderma lyra. Next base: position 114,388 of record PVJL010000730.1, on the reverse strand, counting down.
GCAGCGGCGTTTCCCTTCGGATTCTCCCGGATCCAATCTCAGGCTCGGCGGCAGGGAAGGGCTCCCGGAGGCTGGAAAGGGCCGCCAGACCCCGGCTCCTCCCGTAGCGGTGGCCGCGGCACCTCCAAGTTGCCACCTGCAGCGCGCGCCGGGCGCCTGTGACAGCCCGCGCCGCTCAGCCCGCGCTCGCGGGTCCTCCCCGCCCTCCCCGCCAGCTCGTTGGCTGCGCCCTGCGCCCGGGCGGTCCCCGCGCTCCGCCCCGCCCTGCTGCTCCCTCCTCCGAGCGGTCCGTTTGCAGACTGTAGTCTTCTTCTAGCAGGCCTTCCTGGGCTTTATAGCCAGGGAGTTCGGGGAGCCGTTTAGGCTTTTGCAAACGGGAGAGGAATCCGGTACACACACACACACACACACACACACACACACACACACACATACACACACACACACACACACACTTTGGTGTAGGTTGGGGATTGGAGGAAAGAGAGAGGATATGAGAAATGCCCTGCGTGTGCCTTAAGGGGACCTGGTAACTTGGTCTCTATTGCTGGTATTAAATTTGTGCAGTCTCTGAAAAGTGTGAACATCACAGCGGCAAACAGTGCAAAGATGTGAGCTGGGAAGTGGTTTGGGGGTAGTTCTTACAAAAGTACATATGAAACGCTAAAATGGGAAGATGAGTCCTGGAGTCTCTATCTCTTCTCACTCCACCTGCACCCTGCCCTGGAGGAGCCTCCAGTTCCAGCACTCGATAAGCCACCCTCCTCAGGAGCTACGGGATTGAAGGCCCAGGGTTTCAGCTACCTACTTGCTTGATTCTGCAGCTGCAAGTTCAGGCCATGAAAATTCATGCCCGTGCACGTATGAGGTCTGTGTTTTGCACAACTCTTGGCCTTTTACGTAAACAAAAGGAATATTATGTTTCTTACTCCTCCCACTCCAACCCCAAAGACTGGGACAGGCGTTCATTGCCCAGTCTCCCAGGACATTCAAGTAAACTCTTCACTCTCCCTCTACGTACTCCCGAAGCCATGCTTTCTGGAATATTGATTTGCTAAGACGTTTCAGAGGAGAAAAGCTATACAAATATGAAAAGTACCAATCTGTAAAGTCATCCAATCAACGAGAAACATCTCATTCCTAGGTTTATCTATGCAAAAGAGGTACATTGCCAAGTATACCCATTAGTTTAATAACATTTCAAAATGAACTTCCCAAATAGCACATTTTATAGCCCATTAGGGAAATGTCTGTGTTTTTCAACTGCAGGTGAGGCACTGCTAAGCGTGACAAAGCGTGCACACACAAACTCATGACTAGCTGCGCTTTGTAGAACCCTCAGCAGTGCGAGGCAGGAGGAAAAAGGTCTTTGCTAAAGGAAGTCAGAAGGTGGCTCTTTATAGGGCATATCGGGGACAGTTGGCACCAGTCAGGAAGCTACACCCTGTCAGCTGTTGCTATGTAATTTGGAATGCTGCTTTTTAGATCTAATTTCTTGCATTGTAAGGCAGATTCATTTCAGGAGATTCTAACATCTTGAGTCCACTTTGGGGGTTAATAGCAAACTTTTTTCTCCTGTAGCCAAGTGCTTACTTTTACCTCTGTCAGAAGAGGCAAACTAGTCCTTATCTACTTGAAACCAGTTCAGGGGCGAAACATTTACAAGAAGATATTACCACCTGCTCGGTTAAGTGCTTTCTTAATGAATTGCACTTTGACCTGAAATGCATGAAACCACGAGTAGAATGAAGGTGTGGATCACTCATGTTTGAGTGCAGGTTGACTCAATAACTGGAAGAGTACCTGATAAAAATTGGGGGTAGGGATGGGGGAAATGAGCAGTAGTGATTAACTCAGATATGCCTCTGATGTGGTGACAGCCAGGTGAGACACAAACAACTAGACAAGATGTGTTTCATTAATAGTAGGAAAGCCCTGAAGTAGCTTATGGTGTCAGCAGCCATAGAGCTGAATCCTGGCTCCAACATTTCTGGGTGTGACTTGTTTAATTTGCATGTGGGACACATTTTTTAAGCTTCATTTTCTTCAACTGTGATGAGGGGATAGGGGTGCATACCTGACAGAGCTGTGGTAGGAATGAACTGAGATAATGCACCTGTAATGCTTGGCATAATGGTGTGCATATAGTAAGTATTCAATAAATAGTAGCTATTATGAGTAGTAAACAGTGTTCAAAAGGGGCTTAAAGGTAACTTACTACTTTAGATATTTGTTTCTGACAGAATATTTCTATCAAGTGCTCATCCTGCCTGTGCATTTCCTGTGATGAGAATCTCATTAACCCTGAGTCTATTCCATCTTTTTCTGTCACAGTTAGCCAAAACTTTCATTCAGAAATATTTCTTAAATGTCAAATTTTCCTTCACAGATGCTGTGTCCATTTTCTTCATAATCTTCTCTTGTTACCACCATTGCTTCAAAATCATTGTCTGATATCAATTTTCTACCTTCCTAGCCATAAGTAATAGGGTTTCAGACAGTGCAACGGAAACATCAGAATCTGTTGGAGTGATATGGAACTTCTGAGTAAACCTGATCCTTAAATCCTGGGAAACAGTGTTCTCCTGTCAGAACAGTGTTCTTAAAAAAGTGCGGCTGCATTTCTTCAGGTAAGTTCTGAATTGATTAGACAATAGCTTCTGGAATTCCCATTTCTTGAATGCCTATAGCAGAAGGATTAAAGAGTATTTCTAGAACAAATCTCTCATTGGCCAGACAAAGAATTTGTTCCCCACATTTATATTTTTCACTTCATATCATCTCTTCCCTTGGCTTACAAAAGCCCTTTTTAATTGTACTAAAGTCAGGCAAAACATAATCTATCATTACTGTACTTTGTTCTCCTTTCAACTTGGCAGGATCCATATCTCTATAAAAATTCTGAAATACATAGCATACATCTTCTTTCACTTGATTAATCATGTGTCTTTCATGCATATCATATAGCTGCCTATAAGATATAATCTCCTTTGGATGATTGGTTAAGAGTTTTTCTCCCACATTTATCCATAATTGCTTCTTTTTTCTTTTTTACTTCCACAATAATGATCTATGTGTGTAACGGGATATCTACTATCTACAATGATACAGCATAATTCAAAAGGATTATCTCGGAAATATCTGTGTACACTGAGAGCCTTAGCATATATTCTTAATACTGCTTGGAACTGGTTTTCTTCAAATAAGATTTCATTCATTGATTCTTGAATTGAAGTGAAGTTGAAAGATGGTTCTGTGATAATAATATTAGTATCTAAAGAATCAACCTGATACATTTCTTTTCCAAAAAGGTAATCCCAAACTTGTCTTTGAACATCCCAATTCACCAAGTAACCTTTCTAAAAAGGAGGGATGTAAAAGAGTCTAGAAGGGTTCTTTATTTCATCTATCTGGTTAGCAGTAAAAGTTTTAGGATATGCTGGTTTTTTTGTTTTTGTTTTTTGAATTCATTTTTATTGTTAGACTTATTGGGGTGACATCTGTTAGCAAGGATTACATAAGTTTCATGCATACAATTCTACAGTGCATTGTCAGCTTGTTGTATAATAAGTTCACCACCTAATGTGACTTCTCTTTCTTATATTTAGCTTCCCCTCCTCCTCTCCCACCCCCTCCCCTTTCTCCCCTCCCTGACCCACTCGTCCCCAAGTAAACATTAAACTATTGGACATGCTGGTTTTGACCGGAACTTAAAGTTGGGAATAGCCAATACATTTAATCTACTGAATTTTGGTGTTGTAGTCTTTGCTATCCAGCAGTAAGGTTGACATTTTAGCATGAAATGCCACCTTGGCTTTCTCTTTCTGACTTTTTTGCTCACAATTTTACCCCTATCGCATTTTCATTACTTGAGGATGAAATGTGCAACATTTTTTTTAATGGTTGACATTTGTTCTAGTAGTCATACAAATGTCTAAACTCTATTTCATAAGAAAGTCCTCCAAATTGGTTAAGACAAATAACAGATTCCCTGAGTGACTTCTTTTATCCAGGCTAGAATGTCCTGCCCCTTCAAGCTCTCCTCACATGGTCTTATTTCACAAATTTTCACCATTCCATATCCTCCAAATGGCCTCTAACCTCCTTAAAATAAGTATGCAGTGCTCCAGCCCAGTCCTTCAAGTAAACTACCTTTTCTCCACATGCTGTTAATGTAGCTTGAACTTTTCTACACATCTTGAATGGGGGATCAACTCTTGATATTTACTGAGTTGCATAAATATTCTTCACATGTTACCATTTGTTCAGAACTTTGAGGATCCTAGTGTTGTCATTCAATGTTTCTTTTCTGTAAAAGGATAGGATTAGACTCAATGACCAATGAAGTTACTTTTTAGTGACTTATTTTGAAATAATTTAAAATGTAAAAGAAATATGGAAAAATGGTAGAGAAGTCCTATGTTGTTCTCTCCTAGTTTTTCCAAATTGTTATTATTTTACATTTGGTTTCTCTTTCTCTCTTTCTTAGATAGATAGGTAGATGAGAGAGAGAGAGAGAGAGAGAGAGAGAGAGAGAGAGAGAGAGAGAGAGAAGATGGATACTCATAATCAATAATGTTTTTCTGAACTATTTAAGAGCAGGAGCTGACATGATGCTCCATCATCCTTAAATACACCAGTGTATGTATCTCCCCTAAACCAGGATTCTTTCCCACATAAACTCAAGCCAACCAATCCATAGAACCTGTTCAAATTTCACCAACTTTCCCCAAAATGTTGTATTTTCATTTTTGGCCCAATACCTAATCCAGGATCACACATTACATTTAGTTGCCATGTCTCTTTATTCTCTAATCTGCTACAGTTCTTCAGTCTTTCTTTCATGCCTTTGACAGTTTTAAATACCATATTCTGTAGATTTCATAGATTTTAATCTGGATCCATTTAATGTTTCTATTTCTTGATGCAAATCATACATTCTTATCAGGAATATAAAAGAAATGTTGCTGTGCTCATGACAGTGCATCAACATTGTTGAACCATCTCAACCATGAACACCTAATAGTCTTTGCTTGATGTGGAAGCATCCCACCATTGGGATGTTAACATTGATCACCTAGATTGGTATACACTGAAATTTTCCATTATAAAGTCTTAATTTTTCCTTTTATAATCAGTAAGTATTTCTTAGGGATATACTCCAAGGCTACATCAATGTTCTGTTCCTCATAGAACCTTCCCTCAACCAGTTTTAGGAGGCGCTGATGACTCCCATCTGAGTCAACCAGCACGATGATGATTGCCAAATGACAGCCTTCCATTTGCATAATTATTTTTGCATTTATTAATTGACATTCTTATGTAAAAATTTTTCCATTCCCTGCATTTATTTATTTAGGTCAGCTCATGAATTCCTATTCCATTTAATGAGCTGTACTCAGTTACTTTCATTATTTATTTTGATGCTCAGATTACCCAGATTTGGTCAATAGGTATCTCTTCAAGCTGGCTCTTAGGTCCTCTTGACATGTCTCCATTGTTCTTTGGGCACCTTCTAGCTTTCTGGCACATCAAGATATCCCAGGCTCATTTTGTACTAGCCCTTTCCCAGCCCTGGAATCAGCCAGCTCTCCAAGGAGTCCTAGTTCCTTTTAATGGAGAATGCCATTTAGAAATGAGATATGGGCACCGAACATACTCACTGCTACTGGCATTTCATAATGCCTAGGTTCTCTCAGTGGATAGAGCCAAGGAATAAATAATACATGTTCACACACAAATGCTCACACATTTATGTTTATTTCTATATGTCTGTATCAATGTATCTATTTTTATATACCCATTTGTAATACATATTTATGTAAATATATATCTATCTCTATTTCTATATATCACACCAATACCTCTGATTCTAACCCAAACACATGAAAGTCAATTCTAGTCTTCCTCTTTTCTATATTTATACAGCTCTTCTCTGAGAGAGAAACCTGACTCCCAACACTCTCAGTATATTGACATATTTGCTCCAGCTTGCCTTATGTAACCATTTTCTGACCACATCCATCACCTCCTCACCTTTGCCCCAGGGGCTGCTCCCTGCACTCTCAGTCTCCAGGCCCCTGGCTCCACTGCAGACTCTTCTATCTCAGCCTCTGGGATCCCCAGTGCTGCTGTCAGCTCCTGGTCATACCTCATCAATAAAATGACTTTTCCTGTCCTTGCAATTGTTCAGGTCAAAATCCTGAAACCATCCTTGATAATACCCTTTCTCTCACATCCCCTACTAATCTGTAGCAAATTCTATTTGTTCTACCCTCAGCTAGGTCCAGAATCCAATCCTTTCTAACTCCCTCCATCATTACTACCCTGGTCCAGGTCAACATCATCTCTTCTCTTGACAACTGTTAATAGCCTCCTAACTGGTCCCCTGTGATGGCCCTTGCTCTCTTATAGACTATCCTCAGCCCAGCTGCCTAAGTAATAATGTCAATATATGAGTCATATCACTTCACTTCCCTGCTTAATGGCTTCCACTTTGTCAAAATAGAAAGCCCAAATCTTAACAGATTTGTCTCTTTTGGCCCCAACCTCCTTTTCTTCATGTCCTGCTGCTCTCCACCCTGGGTCTGCACTCCAGGCACACTGGCTCCATTCTGCTCTTAGAACGTGCCAGACACCCTCCTCCCTCTACTGGAGACACTTTTCCCTAGGTATCCCTATAACTCCCACAAGATCCAGGTCCTTTCTCGAATGTATCTTCCTCAGTGAAGCCTTCTCTGGGTGCCACATTTAAAATTGTGCTTCCTCCCTCCAAGCCATCTTCTCCCTGCCACTGCCTTTTTTCTCTATAGGATGCATTACAATCTAACATATATATATATATATATATATATATATATATATATATATATATATATATATTTTTTTTTTTTTTTTATTTACAGTCTTCCCTGTCCCCCTGCCTTGACTATAAACTCCATGAAATGGCAGATTTTAGCCTCTCCTGCTTGCTGCTAATCCTAAGTGCCTATATCAAAGCTGGCATACAATATACACTCTATTTTCAATAAATATTTGTTAAATGAATTGGATGAAATGATAGAAACATAAATATGTTTATCACTAACTACTGATATACCCACATGCAAAGTGGTTGTCAATGAGACTTGAGAGATTAAAGCCAATAGGTGTCAAATGAAAGGTTTCGTGGAGAGGAGTCCAATGCATATATTAAAGGCAGATTATAGTAAAAGGTTATCAAAAACATAAAGACAGAAAAAGACTCTGTATTTGATAAATATGAAGTAATGTAGGTAATCTGGAAACTAAGTATTGTTAGGTATCAACTGACCATTTACTGGGTCAAATGATTAAATCACACACTACCAGGCATTAAAATGAAAAGTTCTACAAATTCTTCCAAATACAGTCTTTAAAAATCATGTAGTATGTTAGAAGGATTTTTAGAGGCTTTGCTCTTGTAAAACAAGTCTCAAGTCTCCTGGATCAAAAAAAACTCATTAAAGGGGTACACGATACTTCAAATTTAGCACCTTTTTTTAAGGTACCAACTCTGCTCACAAGGAAAATAAATCTCTTTCTTGTATTATTGAAGTCCTGTATCCAACTTCCTAAGCCAAAAGTCCTTAGAAAACATTTCTACAAAATGAAATGAAGCACACATTGGCCAAATTTTCAGCATTGATTGGTTGTCAGATTTTTAAGGTACCTTGCTCTGCATTCTGTAGAAGACGGTGAGTGCCCAAATGAGAACTGTTTAGAGGGCAAGTTTCACAGAGGTGAGTCCGACAATTATTTAATTTCTTGGAAATAACACATAATAAGGTAAAGTAATTTATATCTGGAATTGCAAAAATAGTTATTTTTATATTTTATACATCCCCCCCAAAGTATCTAGGTAGATATTTACACAAAACTCAGTGAATTGAATGACAAGATATAGCTCTGATAGAAATTTTAGTATTCTAATTTTTAAAAGTTTTCAGCACATCTTTAATGGAGTAATGAGGTACTTGTGAAGAGGGTTATTTCTCTTAAATTTATCTCATTAGTGTGTAGACTTCAAAATGAATTTTGGACTCTGCAAAAATAGCTATCTGGTTTATGCATTAAGATTCTTTTGAAAGGAAGAACTTTCCATGTTTTCTCAAAGGATCCATCATTGCCACCACAATGGCTGGCAAAGCTCATCGCTAGCATCCTATGCCTACCAGTGCACGACCTGGAGGCTGGCTTTTGCAGTATAAATATTTCCTTCCTGATACTGTTATCTGCTACTGAAAACTTCAAAATGTTAAGTAAAAAGTCAAATGAAATTATGCTTTCTTGAAAAGCCTTCCAAGGTCTTCTTTAGTGCTGTTTCTTTACTAGCTATGAGATTTCAGGATTAACCTTTCTGAATTTCAATTTCCTTATATCAATGGGGAATGATAATGAGTACCCCATCAAACAGGTAGGATTAAATGAAATAATTTGATGAAAGGGTTTCAAAAACTATAAAGAGCCGCAAAAATGACAGACAGTGCTATCATCACTGCCACCATCCTCCTCCTCTTCATCAGACTACTTACATCGAATAATATCAGAAATTTTAAAACACTCTTGATGTGAAGCCTGCACATATTTTTTTTAAACAGGCAGATGCTCTTATACTCCTAATCAGCTTTTCCTCTAAGTGCAGTCCTACTCTAATACTGAAAACTATTGAACTTTCAGTGATTTCTCTGTACTCCAGAACTTGTTAGGTTTGGCATGGCATGAACTAGCCCTAGAATGATTGTTCTTTTTTTTTTTTTTTTTTGCTTTTAAGTACTTCTAAATTATAATAAAAATTTAAACAAGCTGCTGAGAGCAGAAAGTTCCAGAGCAAGCCCTGCCCTTTGCAGCAAAATACCAAACAGCAGTGACTGATCAATAAACCTTCCACATAACTGCGGGTCATAAAGTCATTGTAAAGATTTAGGTCTTAATGTTTCCTTGTTCTTAGCTTGCCAGCCTGTGAAAAGAACAATCTAGATGCAGAAACTGTTTAGGTTATTTTCTGATCTGGGACAAAGCATGCAAACTCAGCAATAAGTAGAAGTTAATTATCTGAAAAGTAAATTCTTTGCCAAATTTTACAAAACAAGAAGTTTTTAAACTACAATATAAGACGGACTTAAAGTTGGCAGCTGTTGACATGTGTTTACCTTAAGCAATGCTGATAACTAGCCCAAATATTAATCTAGTTTCTACATTTTTGTCTTTTAAAATCCACATTTTGTCTTTTAAGAGCCACATTGTTTGCCATGAAAAGCCATGTATTATAGCTGATTAGTGATATTTGTTTTCTTAATTGAAATTTACTAAATTTGTTTATGTATTTATTTACTATTGATCTTTTCTTTTGTTTATGTGGTATATCACATTGATTGATTTGTGTATGTCAAACCATCCTTGTGCCTCTGGAATGAACCCCAGTTGATTGTGATGTATAATCTTTTTAATGTATTGTTGTATTCAGTTTACTAACATTTTGTTTAGAATTTTTGCATCAGTATTCATTAGAGATATTGGTCTATAGTGTGTGTGTGTGTGTGTGTGTGTGTGTGTGTGTGTTATTTTTACCAGGTTTTGGTATCAGGGTAATGTTGGCTTTGTAAAATGAGTTAGGAAGTATTGCCTCTTCTTCAATTTTTTGGAAGAGTTTGAGGATGACAGGTATTAAATAAATCATCTTTGAATGTTTGGTAGAATTCACTAGTGAAGCCATCTGGCCCTGCACTTTTGCTTTTGGGGAGGTTTTGGGTGATTGTTTTGATTTCCTCACTATTGATTGGTCTATTTGGATTGTCTAGTTCCTCTTGATTTAGTCTAAGTAGGCTCTATGTTTCTAAAAACTTGTCCATTTCTTTGGTAAATTTTTATACTAACTATAAGAGATCATCCAATAGCTTTTAGTCAGCTGGACAGTAGGATCAGAAGTCCAGCTTCTAAAGGAAGCAACTTTCTCCAATTCACTAGGGGTTCTATGGGCATAATCACCTCCATTTTTTTTAAGGTGGTGGGCAATGATCATATCTTCTATTGAAGTCCAGTTGAAATGCAGGGCCACCACTTACCCAAAGCGCTTCTTTCCTGAAAATCAGGACAGTGCACCCCCACAGGCACACAGCTAGCTTATATGAGGGCAAACAGCTGTCCAGACCCCCCAGCACTCATCCCTGTGCTGCTCCGGGCTTTTAAGACAAGTGTCTGTATGTTCACGTACCACTGAAATCTAAAAGAAGCAGATTCTGCGTGGTTAGGTCTCTACTTGGACCATCTTCAGACACTCCAACCTGGCTGGTGGTGCTGGGAATAGCTGCCTGGGCTTCCTTTACCTGAAGTTATGTTTAAGGAAGGGAAGGGAGAGGAAAATCTCACCAAAACAGAATGGACCAGAGAAGGGCTTTATGGTAGGACAGATATCGTATAAATCAAACATGGATATTCTTGGGTTGAATTGGATTAAATTATTATACTTTCAACGTATCCTTATGATACTTATTAAATTGGGGCCAGTTCAGGTCAAGGCCAATATCAAAGGTAACAGAATTCTATAATCTAGACCTTGTGGTTCCTGGGCCTTGTCCATCTCCATCTCTGGTCTAACATTCAGTTTTATGATCTATCCAGTTGCTTAGGTACTGGGGTCATCTGCTGGGACAGAGGCTGGTACAGAATTTTGCCAGACCCAAGATACTGTGAGAAAGGATTTGATAGAGGTATCACTCAGGTATCTCTGAAACATGAAGATTTTGTTTTTTTGGAACTGTAAGGAACTAGGTTATGAGTAATCTCCTCAGTAAATACATACTGTGTGAGTGACACTTTAAAGGGAAGGATTTTCTCCTGAGAACTGCTCAATCATCAGTTTTTAAGCAAACTTGTTTGGGTTTTCTGATATCACATATCATTGATCCATGACGAGAGCCATGCTATTTTATTTTATTTTTTTAGGTGTTCAAAATCATTTTGGTTTATTTATTTATTGACTTATCATGAAATTTATTGGGGTGACATTGGTTAGTAATCTTTTAAAATGTATAATCTAGAATTTAAAATCAATAAGAAAAAGATATTTCTTCCAGCATTCAACTTTTAAACCCTTGTTTACTTGTGTGTACACATAGCAAAGATTCCTGTAGACCTGGAGTCACCTGGATCCTTGTCAGGTTTGGCCAGATTTATTTCCAGATTACATCTTAAATGTCTCTACCTTTTCCATCAATGCAGTTTCCAAACCTCCATTTTCCCTTGCCTAGGCTATCAGAAGCCTCCAAAGTGCTGTTCTGCTTTTCTTTGCACCTTTGCTGCCCTCGGGCACATTCTCCTCATAACAGCCAGAGGGATCCCTCCTTTGCTTTATACTTTTCAATAACCTTCCATTCACCTCAGATAAAAATCTAAAATGCCACATGTAATCCAATCTGGGATTATTACCTGTGTCTCCTTTCACCTAGCTCTGGTGGTCTCACTTTGTTTTTCTGCTTTTTAAAAAAATTTAATTACAGTTGACATACATATAGTATTATATTATTTTCAGGTATACTGCCTAGTGATTTGACATTTATATTCTTTACAAGGTGATCCCGCCATAAGTCTAGCACCCACTTGACACCATATATAGTTATGAAAATATTATTCTCTATGCTGTACTTTATATCCCCATGGTTACTTTGTAATTGCCAATTTGTACTTCTTAATCCCTTCACCTTCTTCAACCAACCCCCGCAAAGCCCCTCCCAGCTGGAAACCATCAATTCGTTCTCTTGTGTCTATGCATTTCTTTCTGGTTTTTTTATTTTGTTTTTTAGATTCCACATATAAGTGAAATCATATGGTATTTGTCTTTGTCAGTCTGACTTATTTCACCTGGTCCATCCAGATTCTTGCAAATGGTAAAATTTCATTCTTTTTTATGAATGAGTAATAGTCCATTGTATATACATACTACTTCTTTATCTATTCATCTATCAATGGCCATTTATGTTGCTTTCATATCTTGGCTGTTGTAAATAATATTGCAGTGAACATAGGGGTACACATGGCTTTTCAAATTAGTGTTTGGGGTTTCTTCAGATAAATACCCAGAAGTAGAATTGCTGGGTCATGTGGTAGTTTTAATTTATATATTTTTTTGAGGAACCTCTATATTGTTTTCCATAGTGGCTATACCAATTTACAATCCCATCGATGGTACACAAGACAAGGATTCCCTTTTCTTCACATCCTCACCAGCACTTGTTTGTTGATTTACTATGATAGCCATTCTGAGAGGCTTGAGGTGGTATCTCATTGTGGTTTTCATTTACATTTTCCTGATTATTAGTGATGTTAAGCATCTTTTCATATGTCTATTGGGGTGCCCTCACTTTGAATCCCAAGATTGCAGTGAACTCTTTCCCACCACCACCCTACCCACACGCTATTTTACCTGCCCAGATCTCTCTTTCCCCTTCTCCTCATCTCACTAAGGTTTATTCATCCTGTGAGGCCCAACTAAAGGATGCATTTTCTCTGAGAGAACTTGCCTCTACTTGCACCTCTCAATTTAAATTAGATTCCACATAATCTTCTATAAGTTCCTCCCACCCAGTACTTGCCATTCATTGGTGATTGATTGATTGATATACTTTCTTGACATGACTGTAAGTTCCATGAAGACAGGGCACACCAGGAGGGTTTTGTTCTCTTTATCTGTAACATCTGCACCTAGAAAGAAGCTATCCTGTGTGGCATTCAACCTTGGAAGAAGACTATCTAGTGAGAGTTCTAGTTCAGCCTTACTGACCTAGGGTAAGTGACCTAACACCTTTGTTTGCCAAATTCCTTGTCACCAAAAGTGGTCATTGAAGTACCTACCTCGTTGAATTTCTTCATCTGTGAAACTGGGATGCCAGTAGGTCCTTTTCCACATGCGTGAAATTGTGAGGCCCCACCTAGTTAATATGCATAAATCACTTAGAAAAATTCTGGACAAATTGAAAATAATGATAGTTATTATTTTAGCAGGCACTCAAATATTTTTGGTAGAATTAATTCTTTCATATTACTTTGGTCACAGATTTTCTCCTCATTTTGGATAATTCTTCTTTGTTTTTAATTATATAATGCAATAGAAAGAAAATAAAATTCTCCTGGTTAACATAATTAAAAATGACAACTTTCCCTGCATCAAGAAAGATACCACAAACAACAGCAGAAGTGCCAGGTCTACAATATACAGCAAGTCATAAGTGGTAATAAATTTTTTTTGACTCTTTGCCTTTCCTTAACAGTCCATGCCTAAACTGATGCCTCCCATAGGATCTCGAATTTGACACTTCTCTTTCTCCTTAGCTTTATTCAGATATAATTGACATATAATGTTATGTAAATTTAAGGTGTGCAATACAGTGATCTGATATGTGTATATATTTCAAAATGTTCTGATACATGTATATATTTCAAAATGTTTACCACAATAAAATGAGTTAACACATCTTTCATCTCACAAAATTACCATTGTTGTTATGGTGAGAACATTAAAGCTTTACTCACACAGCAACTTTCAAGACTGGTTAACTGCAGTCACCATGTTATACTTTAGATCCCTAGAAGTTACTCATCTTAAAACTGAAAATTTGGACCCACTGACCAATATCTCAGCCCTTGTTAACCACCATTCTAGTCTCTGTTTCTATGAATTCAATCTTTTTAGATTCCATGTAATAAGTGAGATCATATGGTATTAGTCTTTCTCTGTCTAACTTATTTCACTCGGCATAATGCCCTCAAGGTTCATGTGTATTGTCCTAAATGATAGGATTTCCTTCTTTTTTCATGGATAAATAATATTTGTGTGTGTGTGTGTGTGTGTATCTCATTTTCTTTATGCATTTATACATTAAAGGATACTTAAGTTGCTTCCATGTCATGGCTCTTGTGAATAACGCTGCAATAATGCTGAATAAGTGAGTGCACATATGTCTTTGAGATAATGCTTTCATTTACTTTGAACATACAACTAGAAGTAAGATTGATGGACCATATGGTAGTTCTACTTTAAGTTTTTTGAGGACCCTCTATATTGTTTTCCATATTGACTGCATTCATTTGCATTTCTACTAATAGTGCACAAAGGTTCCCTTTTTTCTACTTCCTTGCCAGGACTTGTTAGCTCTTGTTTTTTTGATAACAGCTATTCTGACAGACTTGAGGTGATAACTTACTGTGGTTTGGATTTGTATTTTCCTGATAGTTAGTGGTGTTGAACACATTTTCATGTACTTACTGGTCCTTTGTATGTCTTTGGAGAAATGTCTACTCAAATCCTCCACACATTTTTTAATTGGATTGGGGTTTTTTTTGTATTGAGTTGGTTAATTGCTTTATATATTTTGTTTATTAACACATTATCAGATTTTATTTTGCAAATATTTTTCCCTTGTCTTCGGTTGCTTTTTAATTTTGTTGATTACTTCTTCTGCCGTGCAGAAACTTTTTAGTTTGATGTATTCCCTCTTTTTGATTTTTGGTTTTGTTGTCTTTGCTTTTGGTGTTACATCCAAAAAATCATTGCCAAGACTGCTGTTGAGGAATTTTCCCTTTGTTTTCTTCTGGGAGTTTTATGTTTTCAGGTTTTACATTCAAGTTGATCCATTTTGAGTTATATTTTGTAAATGGTGTCAGATAAGGGTCCAAGTTCATTTTTTTGTATGTGGATATTCAGTTTTCCCAACACTATTTTTATTGACAAGGCTATCCTTTCCCTATTGAGTATTCTTGGATCCTTTGTCAAATATTAGTTGACCATTTATGCATGGGTTTATTTCTGGGCTCTTAATTCTTTTCCATTGGTCTATTGAGTCTGTCTTTATGCCAGTACCATATTGTTTTGATTACTATAGTTTTGTAATAAAATTCAGAAGCAGGAAGCCAAATTTGACACTTTTGATAAAAAAATAGAAGAAAGATCTTGAAAACTTCTGTTAATTAATAAAGAGAGAAGAGATTTTTATTTTCAGATAATTTTTGTTATCTTAATGTATTTATTAGGGACATTACCATAGAGAGCATCAATGGAAGAGTTGCCAGCTTCTTGACTGATATCACGCAAACTTGCCTCAAGTAATATTAGCTACCTATAAATTTGGTCTCTCTTCTTTCTTCATGTGCGTGAATCCATTACGTGAATCAAGAGGAATGGGGACAACGTTTGTGTCTACATAAAACTTACTTACCCCTCTATGGTTGTAATAGCTCCTTTGAAGCTTGTTCCATCTTTGTAGTTATTTTACATAAACAGCCCATCATTCGTTACTATGTATTTATTGGTATATGCTTTACAAAATTTAGAAAAACCATCGACACCCTTATGCTAATATAGCCTATTTTGTTGACATGGCTTTTCTATGTCATGATAGAAGATGATAGTCATGATTTAAATATACAATTTTTACTTTAGAGTTGAGCAAAATAATAAAGTATTATTAAAATACAAATATTTAATATCTGGATAGATTTTTCTAAAAATAAAAAGCATGCGTATGTGTGTGTAGACCTCACACTGAACATTGAAGAAAAATGCCTTCTGGTTTATAAATGCTAATAGTTTCTAAATTCTCTCAGGGCATGAGTTAGTTGCCTGCTTTACTGTGTTTTGAAAAGGCTTTTGTACAGAAAATTACACCTGAATTTAGTGAATCAAACCCATACCTATTTTGGTTAGAAGATTGGGATATAATTAATGTCCTGAGTTGTCTCCTGGTTTACTGTTGGAAGACTAAATTTAGATGTGTAGTACCATTTTATATAAAGGCCATTTTGTCTGCTGTTTGATAAGTTCCATTTTGTATTTAAAATAAGCCTATGTATCTTTCCATGGCTTCCTACTCTCCCATCCCAGATTATTTATTCTACTATCAGATTGGCTGTTGAAGTTTCTGACAAGCTTATGCTTATATATGTACATAAAAGTAGAAGTTTACTGCATATACCGCTTGATAACATGATTCTTTTTATTAATAAATATTATGAAAATCTTGCCATTCAGTAAGTACAATTTTTACTTACTTTTTTAAAACGCAGTTCCTAGATCATACCTTTCTTTCTTTTTTTTTTTTTCATAATTTCCATCCATTTATTTAATCTGCTAGAGATGGCCAGCATGACCAATTTCTTTCTTTTTTTTTAAATTCATTTTTATTGTTAGACTTATTGGAGTGACATCTGTTAGCAAGGATTACATAGGTTTCAGGCATACAATTCTACAGTGCATTGTCAACTTGTTGTATAATAAGTTCACCACCCAGTGTGAGTTCTCTTTCCATCATCTTATATTTAGCTTCCCCCTCTCCTCTCCCACTCCCTCCCCTTTCTCCCCTCCCTAACCCACTCGTCCCCAAATAAAAATTAAACTATTGATTGTGTCCATGGGTTATTTGTTTGTTCATTTCTTTTTTCTTTGCTTTCAGTTTTGTATTCCACATATGAGTGAAGTCATACAGTTCGTTGTTTTTTCTGTCTGGCTTATTTCACTAAGCATGTACCCCAATGTTCATCGCAGCGCTGTTTACAGTGGCCAAAACATGGAAACAACCAAAGTGCCCTGTGACAGATGACTGGATAAAGAAGCTGTGGTACATATACACAATGGAATATTACTCAGCTATAAGAGAAGACGAAATATTGCCATAGGTCATACCTTTCAAGGGCTGCAGTGCTAGGATACTGACTCTGCAAATCACTATCAAACATGAGTCCAACTGCTGCACAAATGTTGCAATTACAGACACGAAGTATTAGTCTTAGAAAGCAAAGTTTTGCAAATAGCTCCTAAGTAAGCCAAGGACAGTCCAGGGTGCAAAAGTCTGTTGTTCATAATTTGATCATTTTTACAACACCTACATATACACTGATTAAAATAATCTTTATGTTCGAAGTACAGGTGCATATCCATTTTACTACCTGAGTGTGAATTCCTGTTTGCTGAGATCAAGCCATATCAAATGTATTTGGCACAGTCTACCTACCTAATTGTCTTGATTTAGGCAGCTCAGAGCAAGATTGGAGTGGTTTTCCTTTGCTACAGCTTGAGCCCTTCCCTGTTTTTATTGTGCTATGATATACATCTTAACCATTTTTAAATGTATAGTTCAGTGGCATAAATACATTCACATTGTAATACAACCATCACTTGAACCCTTTTGAGTTAGCAGCAAGATATACTAATGGTTTCTTTTTTGGGAGTGCCTTTTTCTGTCCAGAAGTGATTGGTGAGTACACACAACTAACGAGAAATACCTGGAATTTCTGGATACTTGAATTTCATTCTGCATAAAGTGCTCCCCAGTATTGTCTCAAATGACTGTTTAGAGTGATTTTGAGTTTTTTCAGCTATTACTTAGAAGTATGGAGCTTTATCGAAAGCTACTAGTATTAAGTACATTGATCAATACCAGGAGACAACTTTCTCAGAACTTGGCCTTTAAAAGTGGATACTTTATTTCTCTCATCTTCCCAAAGTTCTAAAGGAATTAGCAATGGACATCAGTGCTTAAAAAATCTTATTTTATCAGATAATTGCAACCTTGAGTGCAAACAAAACCACCAAATGTGTCATTGCTATTTGATTACACAAAGAATAACTAATCAGGTTGCTTTTGCAAGACATGCAATGATGCAGCTTTGAGACTGAATCCAGTCCCTTCTAAGAGTGCCATCCTTGACAAGATTGAACAGGTGGGCTCTCTGTAAAGCCAACATTCCCCCACATCTGTCATTTGGATGCCAAGAGGAGTCTGTGCCAGGCAGACATGACATTGCTTCTGATTTCCTTTCTGTATTACTCATAGAACACAGGCAGACACTGCAGATGAGATGGGCAGATACTCGAGCATGGCCAGATGAACCTGGGCAGGAAACCCAGTGTGTGTGAACACCAACTGCCATTTGAGTTTTTTGGTTGGAATTTCCTATCTAGATACACTCATTTTTGCTGATTGTTAACTCTGACTGAATGTTCAAATCATAGATAGACCATCGCTCTTTTGCTGTCACTTCTTCAGTTTGCTTCTATTTGAGCAAAGAACTTGCCAGATGTGTATCCCAGCCTGATGCTCTCAGCGCGATCATATTTAAATAGTGGAATTCATATTACTTTTTCCTTTGTTCCTTTTACTACCACTCTAGAGGCATGGTGCCTTCTTTCACAATATTTCATAAGATACTGATTTCAAACACGTATTTCTTGAGATAGCAGATCTCAGCCTTTTTGGTTTCATGATCTCTTTACATTTTTTAAAATTACTGAGGACTCCAAATAGTTTTTGCTTATTTGGATTATATCAATATTTATCATATTAGACAATAAATATGAGAAATTAAAAATATAAAAATATCAGCTATCAGAATAATGCTATTACATGCCACATAGCCTTTAGAAAACTCCACTGCATATTTATGCAAGAATAGAGTTAAAATGGCAATAATATCATAATTTTGTTGTGAAATTAGTCTTAACTTTGCAGCCCCCCCGAAAGGGTCTCAGATCTGCTCATGGTTCCCAGGACCACACTTTGAGAACTACTCTTCTAGGATAAATCCTCTCTCTCTCTCTCTCTCTCTCTCTCTCTCTCTCTCCTTTAAAACATTGCTATTTCACAGAATCCAAAGGACATATTTCAGAAAAAGATATTTGGTAACATGCTTCTTAACTTAAAATGTAGGTGGAAAAGGTACTTGGAAATGAGGATTTTTTAAAACCATTAAGATGCTTTTTTCTTATGGTTAGATTTAGTCTATTTTTTCCCACCTCCTACATCACACAAAGTTAGTCCTCTCTGAAGACTAGACTCTTCAGTTACAGTTAAAGAACGAAATAGCAGATAAAAATGCATATAAAACTGAACTTTTTGTTTCTACCACTGTGTTTAAGTTCAGTTAATGGACTTTATGAATATCTGAGCCCTGTGTTTGAAATGCAAGCAAAATGAGAACAAAAAGTTTTTCCCTTGGATATTCCTTCTGCAAGGGATGGTAGGGGCAGGGCGGTGGGAGGGATATTGATGGAATTTTAGAAAAATGCCATCAGAGATGTTTGCTGCCAGAAATTTTAAGGAGAAGACACAAGGAGCTAGAAGAGACTGAACTATAACAGCAACAACAACAAAACTCGAAGGAAAGATCATGGATTCAGGAATGCAAAGGATTGGGCCAGGATGTGGAGGGATATGTGTGTATAGATTTATACACAATGAACTTGTAATAATCAGTAGCCCCTCAATAATGCAGGGGAGAAGTGGCTACTGAGGTGCAAAAGGCTGCATTTAGAAGTCAGGCTGTCTTGACTTCTACTAAATTCCTGTGTGAATCTGAGAAAGTGACTTAATCCCTCTGAATGTGTTATCTCATCTGGGGAATAGTATTCCCCCTCCAGCTTTGCCATTTGATTGCTAGGGGGTGTGATAGTAATTTCTGCACATGACGTTGCTTAAAAAGTGATAGCAGAGAAGATGGTTAGGAAATAAAAAGTCACAACATGGTAATGATGAGAAGGACGATTGTCCACTCTGTGTCCCATGGATCACCAGAAGTCCAAGGGGTAGGGGAACACCAAGAAATTTGCTGGCACTTTAGTCCCCAACTTGGCCTTGACCACCTGAGATCATAATCATTATTCTGCAGGTGCAGCTGAGCTCCATGTTTGCATGACATCAGACTGAGGATTAACAGGGAAGGCTCACGCTGTTGGAATCATTCCAAGGTCAGCTCTGCAGAGGCCAGGAGAGTGGCTCTTTTCTGGCCAGATCCTGTTTTCCAAAATAACATGCAAAATCAGAGTATGGGTTGGAAAAGTTTTTTTAGCCAAGGTCAATAAAAGCATCTATTGCCCTCCACTGAAAGTGGTACAGGGCAATCCCCCTGGCATTTTATGCTAAGGAACATAAGACAACAGGTCTTGCTGATGAGTTTTGTCTTCCCCTCCAGTATTCTTGCATATCTGTTAGGGTGCTAATGCTTCAGATGAGTCACTCATGGCAATGGCTAGACATTTCTTCATTATTTATTAAGAATGGTGTGACTTTTTGTTTCTTACCCATTATCCCTCCATGTCTTTGAACACTTTGCAACTATCTAATTTGTCAGCACTGACAAATTTCACTTATGTGCTACTTTCTCCATCTCTCAGATAATTAACAAAGGTGTAAAACATGAGGGGGAGAGCAGAAAGAAAAGAGACATGTTTCAAGAGTTTTTAATAACATAAGGCTACATTTAAAGATGTGAAAATAACACTTAAGACAAAAAAAAGTGCACCTCAGTAATAGGATTTTCCACTCCTTCCATGCAAGGTTATTATTCTGAGCCGTGATCCACTCAAACTTTTATTAAAGAGAAGAAATGATTTTAAAACATTATAGTGTTCATTAGATGTTGGTCTGAGTGCATGGTGTCACCTTTTATGCTAGGTGCTGTGGGGAGTGCCATCTGACAGTCAGGTAATCCGGGGACATCTATACAGAGTTGAAAGAGAGGCAGGGAAACCATAAGTGTTAGCAAGAATGTGGATAAAAGGGAACCTTTGTGCACTGTTGTTGGAAGTGTAAATTGGTGCCATCACTATGGAAAACAGTGTGGAGGTTCCTCAAAAAATTAAAAATGTAACTACAGCATGATCCAGCAATCCTACCTCTGGGTATATTTCCAAAGGAATTGAATTCAGGATCTCATAGAGATACCTGCTCTCCTATGTTCATTATGGGATTAGTCACAATAGCCAAGATATGGAAACAACCCAAGTATCCATTGGTAGACGATTGAATAAAGAAAATGTGATACATATAGATCTGTATCTATATATATGAATATAGTGTATATACAGGGGAATATTATTCAGCCATGAGAAAGAAACGAATCCTGCTGTTTGCAACAACTTGAAGGAAACCTGAGGACATTATGCTAAGTGAAATAAATAAGACAAAAAAAGACAAATACTGCATGGTATCACTTATATATGGAATGTTAAAAAGCCAGTCTCAGAGAAACAAAGAGTACAGAGGTGGTTACCAGGTACAGAAGGATAGGGGAAGTGGGGAGATGGAATCAAAGGGTACAAACTTCTAGTTACAAGGTTAACAAGTCCTGGGGATCTAATGCATAGCACAGTGATTATAGCTAATTATACTGTATTATATGCTTGAATGTTGCTAAGAGAGTAGACCCTAAATGGTGTCACCACTAAAAGAAATGGTAATTACGTGAGGTAACAGAATGTTAGCTAATGCTATGGAGGTAATAATTTTGCGATTGATAGGTATCTCAAATCAACATATTGTATACCTTAAACTTATAGATTGTTATATGTCAATTATAATTCAATAATGCTTGGAGAAAAAAAGAAAATTTAAAAAGAGAGAGAGAGAGGGGCAAGGAAGATGGCGGGAAAAACAAAAAATGTCACACCATTCATAAGTTACCAAGACGTGAAATATTTTATTCTTTCTTGGGCTGCAAGTCAGACTAATCTTTTGGAAATCCCCTGTTCATAGGAAGTGGCCAAGGGACACCAGACACATTCACTACCGGGCTTTTCTTTGAAGTTAGACAAACCAAAACCAGAACCATTTTGTTTTATCCAAAGACCAGGAGCTATGATCCAATGACAGCAACCTTCAAAGTATAACATGTCAGCTGACTACAGGGGGCAATGATGAACTTGGCACCTACTATGTGACGTTCCATTTTGGTCACTGCAAAAAACGTTTGTTCCCCTTAAGAACACACAATATAGTTTTGAGGTAAAGTAGGGATATATGACAAGTTGAATAGGAAAGCTGGCAACTTGAAGTGGCCACACGAGTGGTCAGAGCCTGGAGAATGCACAGTGGGCAGTGGGGGACTCGGTGTCCTAGGCCCTCAGGATGATCTCTTGAGGTGAAGGGAGAAAATATAGAACCATCAATGTTTTAATTTCTCTTTTTGCGATGCTTTAAAATGTGCATTTACACTGTTCATGAGGTAGCACATTTATATAGTTTCTAAAAGTGTGGACACAAATGGTTCACTGACGGGGATCTTGGTTGATAAAATTCAGAGACCACTGTAGCAGTGAGAGCTGAAGGAGGGCAGGGGAGAAACAGGTCAGTGTGGGCTCAAGCCAGTAGGTGATGAGGGTGGAATTTAAGTGGGCAGAAAAAAGACAGGGAAAATATCCTAGTCCAGAAGATAACACGAGATTAAAATGGAGCTAGGGTGGCCATAGAATGTTCCTGAGACAGGGAGGAGACAGATCAGTCTCAGGAGCAGGGAGTGTATTTAAAAGTAGAGAAAACAACAGGCCAAAGTTTGTTGCCTGAGAGAGCGTGGGTGGGGCATCTGAATCTGTTATTGCACCGTGAGACCTGACAGGCAGAGGGTATAATGAAAAGAGATTTGACATTTAGGAGTGTTTGAACTGAGCTCTGACAGGTTAAGAGTCAGGGTTAAGGAAAATTCACTTCCCAGCAGAAAGAAGCCTGGGTGCAAGGGGGAGGCATCTTCAGTAGAAAGAATGGACAGGAAGTAGAAGCGCTTTGTATTCAAGTGGGAAAGGAGCAAGGTGAGTCACACATGATTCTGGGCAAGTGACTAAGACGGTCTTCAAGTTCATTGTCTGAGAGGATGGACCCCAAAGGGAACAGTAAGTGTTGAGCAAGCTCAGACTCGGGGTCAGATAGACGCAGTTTTAAATTCAAGTTTTGCTACTTCAGCTATGTAACCACAGGTGACACACTTTAACCTCTGAAACCTGTTTTCTCATTTGTAAAACGGGAATAGTAATAGTCCTTACCTCGTGGGGACGCTGTGAGGCTGAGAGATAATGTACTTAATGCCTTTTTTGAAGGACTTAACAGAATTATTTAGTGTTCAGTAAGTCTAAAACATTTTTATTAATAAAATTTATTTTAACTAAAACAGCAACAAAATATAAATATTCATTGAATAATATACTCTTTGAAAATTAACTTTGAAGAAATATAGATAACCATTTTGTATTAATCTAGTTTTCTGTGTCTTTGATTTATTTGTGCTTACCATTGCATGCCTTTAAAGGTAAACATTTAAATTGTCACTCATGCTCTCTTATTTGAAAATCCTGTCCCCTTCCCCTTCCTCTAGGACTCATGTTCCATGAGTGGTAATGGGGTTCACACTTCCCAGGTTCTAGAACTTCAGCAGAGCTTATTAAAATACAGAAGGCTGGGTTCCACCCAGAGCTGCTGATAAGATCCCAGGTGATGCCAGTTTTGCTGGTTTGGATCATTCTTTGAGAACCACTGTTCTAGAAAATAAAGCCCCAAGTTCTATTCCCAGGTGTACAGGTTTGGCTTCTCGGTTCTGCAGTTACTGCCTCATCTCATCAGCCGAAGGAAGTTGGTGGTGGCAGTGTGTCAGGGGGACGAAAAGCTGATATACTCGTATCGTTTTTATTTCCTCGGTCTTAGCTTTGCTGCCATTTCTTACATGTGGAAGAGCAAAACAAGACAGAAATACACATAAACTTTGCTTTCTTCCACATCAGAGACAGAGACAACAAAGCTTTGTTCTCCCGTCAGAAAGTCACTGCCGGGTTTTGTAACGACGTTTAATTGCAGTGGTTTTCTTACCGATGACTAACTCGTACACTTGGGTCAGACAACATGTGTTCTGATATGGAGATCTAGTTTACAAGTCAAAGCTTAGGCTAAAAGATACAATCTTTCAAGATTTTTAACATTTATAAAATTTGCATAATATAAAATTTATCTTAGCCATTTTAAGTGCACTGTTAAATAGTGTTAAGTATATTCATTTTGTGCAACTAATCTCCAGAACTTTTGCATTTCTCCCAATTGAAATTCTGTACTTATTAAACAACTACACCCCAGTCCTCCCTCCCCAACCCCAGTCCATGGCAACCACTATTTTTCTTTCTGTCTCTGAGTTTGACTACTGTCTAGGTTTCTCACATAAGTGGGGTCTTACTGTGAGTAAGGCTGCTATGAACATGAGTATACCCAAAGTGCAATTGCTAAATCCTATAGCAATTCTATCTTACTATTCTGAGAAAGAGCTATACTGCTTTCTATAGCTGCTGAACCATTTCGCACTCCCACCAATAGTGTACGAGGGTTCCACCATCTCCATATCCTTGCCAAGTCTTGCTATTCTGTTTTTGTTTTGTTTAGTTTTGTTTTTTTGGTGGTACCATACTACTTGCTGTGTGGCGATAGCTCATTGTAGTATTCAGCTGTATTTCCTTAATGATGAGTGATATTGAGCATCTTGTTGGCTATTTGTATATCATCTTTGAAGAATTGTTATTCAAGCCCTTTGGCAGTTTTTAAATGGAGTTGTTGTTGAATTACAGAAGATTTTGTATACGAGGACTGTCCAGCAAGTATCCAGCCATGTAATATGAAAAATAGAGGCATTTATGGCTGGATTTTTTCCAGACAACCCTCAGATTCTGGATATTAACCCTTTATCAGATATATGAGTATGATTTACAAATATTTTCTCCCCTTCAGTGGGCTGACTTTTTACTTTGTTATTTGTGTTTTTGAATGCACAGAAATTTTAAATTTTTATATAGTACCATATATCTATTTTTCCTTTTGTTGCTGTACTTTGGATGTTGTAACTAAGAAATCAAATCATTGCCAAATCCAATATAATGAAGCTTCCCCCTAAGTCTTCTTCTAATAGTTTTAGCTCTTTTTCATTTATAGATCCATTTTAAGTCAAGTTGTATATATAGTATAAAGTAAGGGTTTAACTTTGTTCTTTTGCATGTGGACATCTGGTTCTCTTAATATCATTTGTTCAAAAGACTGTCTTTTCCCCAATTGAATGGTCTTGGCATCTTTGTTGAAAATCATTTGACAATATATGTGAGGGTTTATTTAGTTCTCAGTAAGTTTTAACTATCTATTGTTAACATCAATCTTATCATCCAAGGGTTGAAATGTCTTACAAGGTTCTGCCTGATGTGAGTTGAAATGTGGTGATACCACATTGCTTCCTTGAACAGTTTGCCATTTCTTTCTAGAAAATCATAGTAGCAATTTACAATTTCATGAATTTCTCCATCATCCATCATAAATGGAATATTCCTCAAGCATTATTTTGATCATATGATTACTCTGCTCACATGTTTAGTGGCTACAATTTGCTTGTAGGATGAGGTACAATCTTTTCATTTAAGCAGTGACATGCTCTTCACTTGGGTCTTAATATCCTCATCTATCCTATGTATCTTGTGTATGCCCAGGTGCATATAGTGGAGAAATGCAGGCCCTGATTGTGTGTTTGTGTGTATAGTTGTGTGTATGAGGGATTTATTCATCCTTTACTTCTCCCCAACACGTGGAGGTAGGTAGTGGCAGAAGCAACACAGAGACTATCTTTATCTTTTCCCTTAGTCTTGTTAAGAGACTGATATCTGCAAATGTGATCCATTAATGTGATTTCTTCTTAGTTCTGATGCTTCTGCTTATAGGAACTAAATCAGAAGAAAGCTCCTACCACTACCAGCCTAGGCAACCTTGTTGCAAAGAATGGATTTTTGCTTGCGTTCTTCTGTCTCAATGCTTGTAGTTGCCATGCACCTCATTTCACTGGAATCATAAAGACCAGAATAAACATTTAGAGGTGGGCATATTTACAGCAGTAAGAATTGCCTATTGACCAACAGAGGGCCACACAGATTATGAAGAAACACAAACTAGCACCATCTCTAGGACATTTTCTATCTCTTCTGAATGCTTTTATAGTATTCTGTGCTATCATCCTTGAAAAAAATGTCTACATTTTTAAATGCCTTATATGTTGCCAGCACAGAATCTTTGCATCCTAAGGACTGTACCAAGAGCTATCAGTTTCCCATTTTTAAAGATGAGGAAACTTTTGTTCAGGAAGGATAAGTAACTTATACAGGATCACCCATGATGCAATGACAAATCATATTAAAAAATAACACAGCTATTTAAATTCCAAAGATCATACATAGTCTAGAACTGTCTTTTTACTTGTTTATGTTCCTCATTCTACAGTGAGATTTTTGAAGGCGAGGAAGTTCTATTTATTTATCACTGTATCTGTAACATCTAGCAGAATGGATGTATTTTGTTCAGTGAATGAATTAATAAGATGAAAGGATGAATAAAAAATGAAATATATGAACTCAAAATATGCAGTCATCTGAGGTCATTACTTGAAAGGATCAAAAACCATAGATACCTGAATAACTTCAATGGCATGGTGTCCTTAAAGATTAATATATAAATCATAAGGGAAAGACTAAGTTGTGTTCATTATATTCTTATTTGAATGCTAAGAAACATATTTTACAAACATTCCTGTTTTGCAATTAAAGTAGCAAGGTTTCTTTTACTGAAATCTTACTTATATGTAACATCTAATTCTATGTAAGACCAGAAATAAAAGAAATTTCTCTGATAATTTTACCAATTCGAAAGTAGAACTAAGATTACAATATTAATGTTCATTTCTTTTTCTCCCCAACATTTAATTCATTCTCAAGGACCTTACTATGTATATGGATGGACATTAAATGAATGGCAAATTTCAAAATACAAAATGCTCACCTAGAGGTAGAAACCTCATGGCTTCCATTCAATGTGCTATAAAACTTCATGGAAAGAGTCTTTGAATCTACACAATTCAGAGAACTAAAAATCATGTTATGAAGCTTGCTGTAAACATTTATATGTCTTTTAAAGAAACTAAAAAGAAAAAGTGTGTATGTGTATACACATAAATATACAGAGATGTACTATGCTATATTTACTCACATATTTATAATTTATAATGATCTTTATTCCTTCCTTAAATCTGTGTCACCATCTGGTATCATTTTTCATTAGCCTGAAGAAATTTCTTTAGTTCATTTTGTAATGTAAGTCTGCTGGTGATGAATTCTCTATTTTTATCTGAAAATATCTATTTCATGGTCTTTTCTGAAGAATAGTTTTGGTGGCTATAGAATTATAGGTTGACTTCTTTTCTTTCAACACTTTAAACATATCACTCCTCTATTTTCTGACCTCCATTGTTTCTAATGAGAAGTCAACATCATTTTTGTAATTGTTCCTCCATTATTACTTTTTTTCTGGATTCTTTCAAGAGTTTCCCCTAATTTTTGGATGTCAACAGTTTGTGATATGGTGAGTGTAGTTTTCTTTATAGTTATCCTGTTTGGTGTTTGTTGATCTCTCATTTAGTATGTGTATAAAATTAGAGATATTTTTTGGCCATTATATTCTTACACGTCTTTTTTTTCACGCTCAATCTCTCTATCTTCTTCTCCTGTGACACTTGACATTATCCCACTGGTACTGAGATTCTGTTCATTTTTCTTTCATTTCTCTCTGTTTCTTAGAATAAGTTTTTCCAATTCATTAACTCTCCCATTGCAATTATATCCATCCAGTGAATTTTTCATCATATTTATTCATTTAATCTCTAAAAGTTTCATTTCATTCTTTTTATTTTTTTCTATTTCTTTGCTAAGATTTCACATCTGTTTATTCATTATTCATATATCTTCTTTTAAGACTTATTTATACTCACTACTCTAAAATCTTGTCTGTTAATTGCAATATCTGTGTCAACTTACTGTTCATTTCTATTGACTTTTAAAAAATGTGATTGTCACATTTTCTTGTTTCTTTGCAGCTTTGGTGATTTTTTTTTAATTGTATGATAGACATTATAAATAACATGTTCTAGAGACTCTGGATTCTGAGGCTTTCTTCCAAAGAGTGACTTTTGTTTTAAGTGGCAGTTGACTTCGCTGAATTTGAGCTCACAACTGTCTCTCATAATGTGGGCAGCAGCCGAAATCTCTGCTCAGTTCTTTCAATTTCCAGTTCTCTTGTGGTCATCTCTTCCTACCCCATGATCCCCTCCTCCATTCAGATTTTATTTAGAAGTCTGCCAAGAATTTAATCAGATTTCTGAACACAGATTTTTGCACTCACCTCCTGAGGCTCCTTTTCTTCCAGGATTTTTCTCATAACTTGCAGCTTCTCTGTAAGTCTCTAACTGTCCCCTGGCACTTTAAACCAGTAAGGCTGCAGATTTCTCTTGTTTAAATACATAGAGATTGAGAAGTGTACTCTAGCAAAAATTACAAACTTGCAAATCTCACCCACTGCAGTTAATCTTTCAAGAGTGAATTCCCTTCTAGTTTCTGCCTGTTTTTGGTCACTTCAAATAGTTCAAATAGTTGTTTTGTTATTCACTTGTTCAGATTTCATAACTGTTACCTTAGGGAGAGTAAGTCTGATTAAGCTATTTCACCATTAGCAGAAGTTGGAACCCAGAGACTGTAAACCACTGGATTTAATAAAGAATTTTTTTAGCATAAGGATTGCACATTTCAATTTATCTTGATGTTGTAAGAATGAGAATTCTGGCAAATATTTTCTTAGCTTATTAATCCTCTAATATGACACAGGTAGACAATATATACTTTGTAGTCTCCAATTATTATGCCCATATGTTAATCTTATGTTATAGGTTTCACCCTCACTGTGATACTGTAAGCTAAATATTCTACTTTATGTGTGTCTCTGTGTGTGTGTGTGTGTGTGTGTGTGTGTGTGTGTGGCAGGTGGCTGGGGTGACCTGTAACACCTAAATTTCTTTAGAAATCAAATGACCTATTCTGCTTCTATGAGGTCTATACTGCTGAGAAGCTTAAGTCTTTTATGATTCCTAGTTCCCCAGATCTCTGAGGATCTTAACTTATAAGCATGATTTATTTGAGATGGGAGAAAAAGTATTTCTTTTAAGTCAGCTGCTGCACAAACTGATGATGTAATATGAAATTAAAAAGAAAATCTATATTATATAGAACTTGGGATGCACATTTTACAGCATTTCTCCAGGATCCTATTCAGAGAAACTGGACGCTGTTTTTTAACAGATTTTATGAATACATTGTATGTCTAAACTACAAACAGAATAGGAAATTAGGGATACAAATGAAAAGGGTTCATTCATTCAATGTACTGAAAAGCTGTATCAGGCTTTTGAAAATGGTATTACGTACACCTTAACCCTTTCACTGCATTAATTGACTTCAAGTTTTTTTTCTCCAAAAATGTTTCAAAAAGCCATAAGAAATAAAGAGTTGATATTTTGACTATTTTATGCATTTAATAATAACATTTTGAGCTGCTTTGTATATAAATGACATAATTTTTATTTTAAATTTTGTTATATGGGAATAAATTTAGCATTATATTGAATTTTAGCAAAAAATACTCAAAACATACTGTTTTGAACTCTGCAATCAGTGGATGAAAATATTTGTTTGGCTATACTTGAACATCACAGCAAAAGGTTAAGAAAGCAGATGATAGTAAGAGAATTCCCACGTTATTGCTTGTTTTCACATACCAGCTGAAGAGGCATCATTTATGCAAAATGGGTAAGATATAATCTTATTTCTACATCATCCCTCATTACTTAATATTTATATCAAAGGTTTAAAATATCTTGTTATTAAATGCAATCTGAATAATAGGCATTTATAAAATCCCAATGATTTCAACCAGGGTGCTGTTCAGAATTATATGGAGTCCTTTTTCATATACACAGGCCTGAGCTGTGGATTCCGGGATGTGGGTTCCGTAAAACCCAAGTAGGGATTTGGGAATCTGCTGCTGTTTTTTTTTTGTGTGTACATATTTTTTATTAAGATTTTGCTTTTCTAGAGTAGTTTTAGGTTCACAGAAAAATTGAGGGGAAGATACAGAGATTTCCCATATACCCTTGGACCCCCACATATCGCCTCCCCCATTACCAATATCCCTCACCAGAATGGTACATTTGTTACAGCTGACGAACCTACATTGACATGTCATTGTCACCCAACGTGGGTGCTTTACTTAGGGTTTACTCTTGGTGTTACATGTTCTATGAGTTTGGATAAATGTATAGTGACATGTATACATCATATTTGTGTCATACAGAATATTTTCACTGCCTAAAAGTCCTCTGTGTTCCACCTACTCATACTTAATGCCCTCACCCTCCGCATGACAATCACTGATATTTTGACTGCCTTCCTAGTTTTTCCTTTTCCAGAATGTCATATAGTTGGAATCATACCGTATGTAACCTTTTCAGATTGGCTTCTTCCAGTTAGTAATATACATTTAAGTTTCTGTTATGCCTTTTTATGATTTGATCGCCCTTTCTTTTTAGTGTTGACTAATATTCCAATGTATGGATGTACCACAGTTTATTTGCTCCTTCATCTACTGAAGCACATCTTAGTTGCTTCCAAGGTTTGGCATTTATGAATAAATCTGCTATAAACATCCATGTGCAGGCTTTTGCATGTACATAAATATTCAGATCCTTTGGGTAAATACCAAGGAGTGAGATAGCTGGATTATGTGGTAAGAGAATTTTTAGTTTTGTAAGAAACTGCCAAACTGTCACGCAAAGGGGCTGTACCATTTTGCATTTCCACCAGCAACGAATGAGAATTCTTGTTGCTTCACATCATTGCCACCATTTGGTGTTGTCAGTGGTCTGGATTTTGGCCACTTTAATAGGTGTGCTGTGATATCTCACTGTTGTTTTAATTTGTGTTTTCTTGATGACATATGCTATAAAACATCTTTTAATATGCCTGTTTGCCATATGTATATGCTTTTTGGTGAGGTGTCCGTTAAGGTCTTTGGTTTGTTTTTTCCATTGGGTCGTTTATTTTCTTATTGCTGAGTTTTAAGAGTTCTTTATATATTTTGGATAAGAGTGTTTTATCAGATGTGTGTTTTGCAAATGTTTTCTCCCTGTCTGTGTCTTGTTTTCTCATTTTCTTAACACTGTCTTTGACAGAGCAAGTTTT
This sequence comes from Lyroderma lyra, assembly GCA_004026885.1. NCBI lineage: Eukaryota > Metazoa > Chordata > Mammalia > Chiroptera > Megadermatidae > Lyroderma > Lyroderma lyra. The sequence goes on along the minus strand of PVJL010000730.1, from coordinate 83,490 downwards.
TAATTTTAATGAACTCCAGCTAATCAATTATGTTTATCATGGATCATGCCTTTGGTATTGTATCTAAAAAGTCATTGACATACCCAAGGCCACCTAGAGTTTTTCCTGTGTTATCTTCTAGGAGTTTTATAGTTTTGCATTTTACATTTAGGTCTGTGTTCCACTTTGAGTTAATTTTTGTGAAGGATGTAGGGTCTTTATCTAAATTTGGCTGTTTTTTTTTTTTTTTTGCATGTGTATGTCCAGTTGTATCAGCACATTTGTTGAAAAGACTGTCTTTGCTACATTGTTTTGCCTTTGCTTTGTCAAAAACCAGTTGACAATATATGTGAGTGGCACCTATATAATTAAAGATCTTCCTAGGACATTTATGACCACCTTCTAGGAACTGCAAAGGAAAGTCTCAACAGTAAGGACCCATAATAAATAGTTGCTCATGAGTAAGGAAATAACAGAAACAAGAATGTTTATGGTTTCACTGATGTAAAGTTTGGAATATTTCAGGACAAAAAAGACAGATGCAGTAATTCTATGTGTTACATGGGGATGAAATAGAACACATTTAAGAAGCGTGTTAGTTTTGCAAGTTATTCTTAGGGTCATCTTTTAAAGAATTACATAAGTCATATTATAATATTCCTTTGATAACAGATACAGAACCCAACAATGTATACATGCATTTTATTCCCTTTCAGACTCTGCAAATGGGAAGCAGATTTCAACCACATACAGAATTTAATGTGCACACAGCCCTCTTTACTCCCTGGAGGCAAATCTAGTTTTTGGAAATCATGTTACCATTTTAACCATTGAAAGAGCTCTTGCCATAATGGTAGATACTAAAATAGACTTTTCAAGAGCTGAATCACAGACAGAAACAGTAGAGGTAGAAAAGGCTCTTGTGAAGATATAAAGATGAACACCAATTCTTGACCTATTTCCCATATGCCATTCCCCACCCCCCGCCGGAGTTAACATCTTATTTTTGGTTCAAACATTTGTAGAATGTTTTATGGAAGTGTTTTGAATACAAGAACCAGCTACATGAGTTGATGCACTTAGTGACTGGTTTCTTTGTAAACAGTCAAGCAAAAACCAGGAAACAGAGAAGGAGGGTAATATTCCCGGAATGACAACTATGTCCTTATGTTCAAAAATTTTAATTCCTATTGCTTTCATTATAGAGTGATGATAACAAAGTCAGCAACACAAGTGATTGTGTCTTCCTCAATGGCATCAAAGACTGAGGTCTTTTTTATTCAATCAATGCTTAAGAAACAGATGAATTAAGTTTTTAGTATGGAGTAGTGGGAAAATATTCTAAAGCTAAGATTACTGAAAAGATTGGAAATACAGGTAATTCCTCAAAACTTAAAGTAATTTATAATTTTGGAAAACTCTTACCTTACGGTTTTTTCCTCGGTCTGGAAATTTTCCTAACAGTCCTACATTTTCCAGTGTTAAGAGTGTCTGGCAAATTGTTATCAGGAGAAATAAAATACTAATACTGTGAGATATATAAATGTCTATCAAAATCTCCTTACAACCTTTTAAAGTTGCATGAATGTCTTTTAGGCCATGAGCCTGATCTTAATTGCACAATGGTTAATAGTTCTTGGTAGACAACATCTCTGACAAAGTATAAGATGTTGTTGTTTATAATCAAAATGACGTTTAACAATGTTATTATGAAATTTATATAGGCATTTCTAATTTAAAATCAGTACCTATGACATAGAGAGGAGCAAAACTAATTACTTGTGACTACTATATATTGTTCACTAAACATGGATATTTTCCCAGAGTTTTAAACATTGCTAAAATTTTCTATGAGCTCATTCTGTTCAAACTGAATCCCAAGCACATATTAGAGGGTTTAGATCACACATTCTCAGGGATTTGATCCCATAGCCTTTAGAAAAATAGCTAAGGGAAATGAACATAGTGGGTTAATCACTATTTTTGTCCTTGTCATTTTTATTTTGGCTATGTGCTATCTGCTTATCAGTAACTCTTTCCCTTGACTTAAATCTATTTAATGCTCTGAGGCCTTATCATATAGGATGGACCAAAAATCTAGATCCAGAGACTTTTTTCATTAGACGCAGAAGGACATGATTTAGTGTTAGAAGTTATTTCGGAGACAGGTGTAGCATTTAAAATTCTGATTTGTGCTCTGAAGTGAGCTGGATGAATACAACTGACCCTTAAGCAACATGACTTTGGACTTCGTGGGTCCATTTATATGCAAATTTTTTTCAGTAAATGTATTGGAAAAGTTTTTGGATATTTTCTTACTACTGTGAAGCAATCATATTGATTACACTAGGGTGCCATAGAACCATCATATGACTACTGCTTCATTATCAGTTTATGAATCTTTATACCTGTAAATGAATCTGAATTTCTTTTTCAGATTATCTTTTCATATTTGATGTCCAGTGTTAGTAATGTGTATAGTATCTACAGTGTTTTGTATTATATAAGACAATATTGATGAAGGTATTGACAGGCGACTCATCTTGTAAACAGAAGACCTAAACTTACAGTATCGATACAGTATAGTATTTGTATTTTCCTTATGATTTTTTAATCATATTAATTAATAACATTTTCTTCTCTCTAGCTCACTTTATAATAAGAATACAGCATATAATACATATAATATACAAAATATGTGTTAATTTACTTTATGTTATCATTAAAGCTTCCGGTCAACAGGAAGCTATTGGTAGTTTAGTTTTGGGGGAGTCAAAAGTTATACACGAATTTTTGACTTCATGTGGTATTGGTGCCCCTTGACCCCACATTGGTCAAGGGTCAGCTGTATATGCCTAAAGTTGGACAATTTATGAATAATATAAAATTAATAACACTGCCAGCCTCAAGGCCTCCTCTTTCTGGACTGAACACAGTTTCTAGACCAGAGGGAATACAATGTTAAATGGACAGGGGAATCAAAATGAAGGGAAATTAATAGTTTATGTTGTTGCAACAGCTAGTTAATGTTATCTACCCAGAATGTGTGCTGCAGCATTTTTCAATGTATGCTTCCAAGATGGTGTGGTGAGTTTCCATCCCGCCAGCTCTGCTTGGTGGTGCTCAGCCCACCCAGACCTTGAGCCAGTCTTGGCCTTGATTAGGTGGACTATATCTCTGAGTTGGGGGTGGGCAGGTGCAGCAGAGAGGATAGGGGTAAATGAGTCTTGAGTTTGTTCTGGAGCCATCAGCCCAATGCTGGGGGAGCCCAGGGCGGGGCTCTGTGCACACTGTACTGTGGCCATTTTTCCAAGCCTCCTTATTGTTTGCCCAGGGGCCAATGTAGCCCAATGATTAAAATGCAACCTCTGAAATTAGAATCCCAGCGTTAGAGTTCAACTTCCTTTGTTACTGTGTGACCTGGGCAATTCAGTCAACCTCATGTACTCAGTTTCTCTATCTGTAATGTGAATAATCTATAGTTCTTACCCCCTATCTACGGGATTATGGCCTACCTGAGCCTCAGTTTCCTTAATTGTAAAATAGCATTAATAGGTCTTACCTCACATGTCATTAGAGTATTAAATGAGCTGATTTATGGAAACTTTATTAACTATACTTGGCACGTACTAAGTGCAACATAAATTATAGCTATTATTAATGGTATGAAGATTAGTTGGAATGAGGAATGTAAAGCAGACAGTAAACACTGAAATAGTAACTGCTTGAGCTTCTTCCTTGGCTCCTGAATTTCATCAAGCTCCTGTTTGGGGATTTAAAGCTCTTTGCTGATCCCAGTGAGCCTGGGGTGGGGGTGGGCTCTGATAATGAAGATGCCCGTTACTGATCCATTCCTAGAGGTTGTGTCAGTCACTCTCTGGAGACCCTAGAGCCACAGTGCTTGCTGTCTGCTCCAACCTTTGGGGCTGCCTATTACCATGAGACTTCTGTTACTGTGTCCTACTCTCTCCTCCCCATTCCCCTTGTATGATGACATTTGTTTGTGTCAACATTATGGTTGCCGTACCTGTGTTTGAACTTTGGATAGTGCCAACCTCCCTGGCCCCAGGTAAGGCAGTCTTGCTGCTTCCTCCACCAGCCTTCTGCTTTCACCCCAGCAGGCATGCTCCCTTAGAATAATATAATTCCATCCTTCAAGACAAAGCAATAATGGGACTTTTTAAAATGGTGAAACACATATACATAAAATTTACCATCTTAGTCATTTTTCAGTATAAATACATTCACATTGTTGTACAGCAATTACCACCATCGATCTCCAGACTTTTCATTTTGCAAAATTGAAACTCTATATCCATTAAATGATAACTTCCCATTCCTTTCTCCCCCAGCCTCTGGACACCTCCATTTTTACCTCTGTGTCTACAAATTTGACTACTCTAGATCCCTTATATGAGTGGAATTATTTGTATTTGTCCTTTTGTGATGGGCTTATTTCATTTAGTATTATATCCTCAAGGTTCATCATGTTGTAGTATGTGTCAGAACTTCTGTCTTTTTAAAGACTGACTAATATTTCATTGTAGGTATATACTACATTTTCTTTATCCATTCATCTATTGATGGACACTTGGGTTCCTTCCACCTCTTGGCTATGTGAATAATGGTACTATGGACGTGAGTATACAAATATCTCTTTAAGATCTTGCTTTTAATTCTTTTAGATATATACTCTAGAAGTGGAATTGCTGGATTATATGATCACTGTATTGTTAATTTTTTTGAGGTACTGCCATATTGTACTCAATGAAGGACTTTTTCATAAAAAGTATTTTTGAGTTTTTTATTACATGTTTTACCTTGATATGAGTTATATAACTACATGTTGCATATCTAGTATCCAGATTTCATCTTAGATGCCAATACTTGAGATCGATCCTGTTAATTTTTGTGATTATTTCATGATAATAGAACTTTGGTTATAAAAGCCTAACTATGCTGAAGGAAATATTGAAATGCTACATCAAGAAGAGTGGAGACACTAGGACATCTGGAAATCATTAGCATCAATCAAGAAATTGTTGCCTTACAAATATTGCTATGAGCGTTCCTTGTAGTTATAAAAACTAGCTATCTAGGAGAAGAAATGAAAAGGTAGTTTTGCTGAGTAAAGAGTAATTGGCTTAGACCCCTAGGAAAGCAGATGTTGGCTTTCATTTTCTAAATACTAGATTGGAAAGTCTTGTATAATGCTATCAAATTGTGATATTCCAGGCAAGGCACTGCCAAATTTATTCTCAGGCTTATTTCAAAGTGGAAGCTTTATCACCTGTGTCATGGTGACACATAGTTTAACTGGAACCATGTAGTAATGGGAAGGAATAGAAACAGTCTTTAGAGAGGAAGTATTTTTGAATTCTTGTAAAAAATACCAAATGTCCACCAGGGATGAAGCCAATTGAAAACAAAAATCTACTATTTATTTCATCCAATCAGAAATTTACATGGAATTTTATCATGGTATAGAGATGATGTACTGCATATGAAAGAAAGATTGATTAGTTTCATCCTTATCAGTAGTTTCCTATATCTGGGAGGGGGGATTTTAGTTCACATCAATTTTTGTTAAATCCATATTTTATTCAGTAAAAAAAAAAATAACAGAGCATTAAATGTTTCCCACTTTCTGTTGAATATATATTTTTAAAATCTCATTTTCCAACCTCCAAAACAAGCTAATGACTTTTCAAATGGTTTTGTAACACTTTGACCTTAGACAAAGACTTAAAGAATTGGTTTTTTGTAGGAGAAAAATGACAAAATGGAAAATGTTTCTGTTAAAATCACTTGAAATACAATAGGCCATTAGCTTGTTTTGCTTTTCTATGGAGGAAGATGGCAATGAATAAATTTTGGTTGCAGTGTGGGCCTACCTTCAGTTTTAAGTGATTTCCCAGATCTATAATACCGTAACTTACAATGCTGATGTGGAATCTGAAAATGCAGCCCCAGAACACACAAAGCCCAGGCATCTCTCCTTGTAGTTTCTTGTCCACAGAGCAAATCTACAGGGCATTGTCCATAATGGAGAGAGATTTCACAAAGAATCATTATTTAACATTTTAATCCCCAAAGAAGCAAACAGAATATTTAATAGGCCAAGTATTAAAGGTACTGGAAACAAGTGTTTTGGACACACACACACACACACACACACACACACACACACTGATTGTATTCTCCAAAAATTTTGGAAAAACGGTGTGGTTGTTTCTAATTTGTATTATTAATACTAGTTCTCATTAAGCATTGAATAGAAAAAGTTTACAGTGTTTTTTGTTTGTTTTGTTTTAAAAGTTGGAAATTTATTCCTTAGGCTCATTTTTTATCTTCAGTGTTTCCTGCAGGAGTCCTTTACCTCATATTTAATGGGAGTCTGGGTAGAACCGTCCCTTTTATAATTGCTGATAAGACGGAAGGGAGAATTTCAGTGATTGCTTCAGCAACTTCACAGGTCTACTGGCCCACAGCTGACTGACCCAGACATTCAAAAATTATTTATTATGATCCTGCTCTGTACTAAATACCATATTCAGTCACAAGAAGAACAGAGGAGGATCCATATCTGCCTTCAGGGAGCTGGGGATGGACAGATATTAAGTAAATAACTACAGTATATAAATCACATTCTTCAAGTGCTTTGAAGGAGGAGTTTGGGTGCTCTGGGAGTTAAAAGCAGGGGATCTCCAGGACAGAGAATGGACTGGAGAGTTGGACATCAGTTGGGAAGCCCAGAAGTAAGGCCAATGTGTTAGGGGTTTTGGAATATAACTTTTCTAGCTTTATTGACATTTTAAAAGTGAAACTACTTGACCAAATTAAATCTCCTGAATGAAATGGCAGAGTGCAGGGAGGTATTCTGGGTCAGAATGGCCTCCTTGGTGACCTTGCCTTCAGCTTTCTGACCTGTTCTAATCCAGGCCACCTGAAAAGCCTTGTATTCTCCCATCTAAAAGGTCACCAAAGGCTGCTCTAGATACATTTCTTAACCACTTTGATATCTTTTATGTACTTGAATGCTTAAGGTTTGTTCTTAGTTTTAAACCCAATTTTTATTGGCAAAGCACTTGAAGTGAGTGCATTAGATCTCATCAGATGTCTTTAGTCTAATGAGGCTTCTTCTGTGGTAAAAAATACATAATGTAAAATTCATCATATTAATAACCATTTTTAAGTAAATGCTTTGGTAAAGTACATTCACATAGTTGACAAGCAATCTCCAGAATTCTTCATTTTGTTGAAACTGAAACTGTACCCATTAAACAATAACTCCCATTCCCCTCCCCCATAGCCCCTGGCAACCACCATTCTACTTTCTGTTTCTGAATTTTTTTCCTTGAGGTCCTTCATTCATGTAAGTGGAATCATATGGTATTTGTCCTTCTGTGCCTGGCCTCTTTCACTTAGCTCAGTGTCTTCAAGATTTATCCATGTTGTAGCATGTGTCAGAAATTCATTCCTTTTGAAAGCTGAATAGTATTCCATTGTTTGTATAAACCACATTTTGTTTATCCATTTGTGTATTTATGGACACTTGGGTTGTTCCTACCTCTTGGCTATTGTGAATAACGCTGTTATGAAGGTGGATGTACTAGCTTTTGTTTTTAAATAATAACATAACAGAATCATTTTTTACTACACATATAGAGTAAATTGATGAAATATAAATAATTGTGGGAGAAAAGCTTCAGGAAACCTGGGAGTGAGATATAACTGTATCTTATAGTCGGCATGTAACTTTGGGCAAAATGTGTCCATCTTTGGGCATTAATCTCCTCACCTATGAAACAGATGGTTGTTCTCCACCTCCAAGAGCTTCACATGATGCTAACCACCACTCAGAAGTTAGCCTAAGGTTATAGAAAGTGTTGGATTAATACGGATGCCATATAATATCTTTATTAATTGAACTGCCTTAGATCTTTAAATGACCTCATATACATGTGAGTTTTTTCCTTAATCTTCTCATCCTGGAAGAAGAGGAGACATTAGGCTAGCAATTTTCTAAGAGAATTTAGAAATGGAAAAAAGAAGTCTTTTTTTTTTTTTAATGTGAGAAGTTATGAAAAGAATGCTAAGTGTTCTCCTTAGCTTCCCCTTGCGCAGTGACACGGGCTTAAGAGGGTCTGTCTAATAGTATAGCAACTTTCATTGGAATGTAAGTGAAATCTTTTGTCTCTGTCAAATGCAATTTAGGGAAATGGTTACAAGAGCCCATATTTAGAGCATATTACAGCCCTAGCTGTGAACCCAGCTAAGATCTTCATGGCCTAAGAATTGTGTTAAATAATGCCTTAACACTTGTGTGATTATGAAAAGCTAAACCTAACCTCCCTGGTTACCCAGATTATTGGATCCTCATTCTGTTTCACATGTTGTGACTGAAATGGGGAGGGAACCATCCTTCCATGTGTCCACAGACACATATTTTTCCTTAGAGCCTCCTTTACTATTTTTCCTTTAAGGGCCATGTAGTCATTTACTAAGATTCTAGCATGATAGTGGTCTCTCAAAATTACTTTTTAAATACACACAGAGAGGGCTACTTTTCAAAAGAAAATATTCCAATGGTTGAAATTGCCTTATGCAAAGATGTGAAATGTCAAGGAAGCTAGAATCATTAGGTTTAGATGTTAACCCTCCATTTATATAAGGTTTAGGTTTACAAGAAAAAGTGGAGCACACCAGTATGAATATGAGATAAATAATGAATACCTTTTATAGTATAAGTTTGTCCAATAGTACTGGAATACACTTATAGTAAAAATATTTATTATTTATTGGAAATTCACATTTAGCTGGACATCTTATCTTTTTTATTTGCTAAATCTGGCAATCCTAAATAGGCTATATGAGACAACATGGTAGGTTTGCTCACTTTTAAAAACATCAGCACACTTAAGAGAAGGGGATTTATCATCTAAGAGGCTTTCAAACGTATAATGTTAACTTATATTGTGCTTTACTGACTGAGACACAAAACTGTTACAGGTCAAGACTTCTGTATGAATTTAAAAATAAAGGTTCTGTTTTTTTAAAAAAAATCTGAATATCATAGTGCAATAAATGAAGATAAACATGACCCCAGCACTAAAATATATCCAGAGTAAGTGCAGTCAGAATCAGGTAGAAGACTATAGAAGAATTGCTCTAGATTTTATTTCCTTTTATTTTTATGGAAATCTACATTTTTGGAGTAACTCTAAACACAACTGCTGAAGACAGATATTTCTGTTTTATTAGCCCAGAGTTACATAATGAACTAAAAAGAGGATAGAATGCTTTTTAAATGGGGAAGATGGTTTCATTCGATATAAAAGTTTGTGGTAAATGAAAGAGATGCAGAACTAATAGCATTTTTACAAATCAATGATTTAAAGACTTTAAAAACCACCCTAATAAGTGCTTTACAAGCAATTTGCTGTTGCAGAACTAGTTCATGATATTTGACTTGGTCTATGCTTCGAGTTCCAACATTCCTCTCTACTTGTTTACAAGTCAACTCTTCCAAACTTGACCAGTCATACCAGCCAATATGGGCTCAGAGCCACAGGACTGTCCATTAGTAACTGGCAATGAGCCAGGACCATACCAGACAATGAGATTCTTGAGCCCAAGAATACAATTAAACCAAAAGGCACATATTCAACTGCACAGGGCTGCATTCCTGGAAAATTGCAGCCTCTAATCTTGCAGAGAAGGAAGAGCCCTGTCTCCTCCGAGTGCCAACTTTACAGATGGTGCAATGTTGATGGGAACAAGATCCTGATTTTTAAATATTTATTGATCAGCTATTTTCAAGAGACGAGCTAGCATCTATTTCAAGCAAGAAAAGGTTCTGCTTATTCCCCTTTCTTACAAGTGAAATGACAGGCTGAAGAAGGCTGAGCCAGTAATACGTACTTCACTAGGTCGCCATTCTCATTTGATATAACTAAAACTGATCCTCCAACCTAAATTGGCTTCTTACTTCAAAATAATACAATGAATGAATAAGATGACGAATCCCTTGGGAGTTCTGGAAAGGTTTTGTGTCTCCCTTTATGGAACCGTGAAGAAGGGGAGGTGACTGAAAATGATCCTTTTTGTCACTGATCCTTGTAGGTCAGGGACCTCTAATCAAAGTCCTTCTGCCTGGTGTTGCTCATGCCAACAGAATGAGAATGTATTTGGTAAAGAAGAGCAGAAAAACTTTATTCTTTGATCAAGAAATGGAGAAGGGTGAGCTCACACTTAAAAGTATCTTTGCCCCAATTTTGGGAAATCAGAAGAGTCTTAAAGGATTGATGGGAGTTAGGCTGGTTCAGGGGTCAGGGGAGCATGCACAGTTTGCAAACATCCTTGGCTGGCCCTGCATTGCATGTCTTATCTCATTGTTCAATCTCCACCCTTGAGTGTGGCTTCATGCTAATGAAGAAAAGTTTGCCAAAGTCACTAGGGAAGGGGACTCAGGTACCATCTGGGATCTCTCCAGTGCATACCAGTTTCTCACCTGTGCTCCTTGGGTTTTTTATCTGACTCCTCTGTCTTAGCTTGCCTTGGAGTTTCTGCTTCTGCTTGACAGATCAACCTGCTTTTGTCAGGAGATACGTAGTCAAGGAATAAGAGAAGACAAGAAAGTTAATAGAAGTTTAGGATTAACTAATGATGTGGTGGCACAATCTAGTGACACTCAAGATCTAAGAGTGGAGACAGAACCCCCTCTGGTCCCCTTTTCTGAGGCCTTTGAAGAGAAAATATAATTGAGTGATCAAGGCTCGCACCTGGCTATCAGCCTTGATGCCCTTTAACACTTGAGCCCCTCGTTTGCTAAGTCTCTACAGTCTCTTATTTTTCCCTCTCAAGATTCCCTCAGGTACCACTCTTCACCCTGCTGTGGCCCTACCTCAGGCCCTTATTGTCACTTACATGACCTTCCTCAGCTTCCTCCTCATTGGCCTCCTTCCCACTCGCTGCTCCCTCTCTTGTGTATACTGTAAGTATGCAGCTATCAAAATTGCATTTCTAAATTGTACACAAGGTCATTAGACCCATTGTATCCATGATAATGCATATTCCTCAGCATGGTTATAGAGCCCCTTTTCACCTTTGCAGTGTAGTTTTTATCACTACCCTTATCCCTGAGCGCTCTGCTCCAGGTACATATTCTAAACACGTGCCCTAAGTGTGTGGTGCCTCCTAGTTCTCTGACCTCCCTGATGAACCCCTTCTTAAAAACCTGGAACAAACACATAACTTGCTGCAGCATGCAGTTACAACTGTACACTGTAGCCCTGCGGCTTTCTTGTAGCTCCTGGTAATTTAAAACCATTTTTACCACACCACACATCACAGGCCTTTGGGAAATGTTTGCTATAATGAAGAAGTAAACCCTGATTATTTCTTACCTTTTCATCTCATGTATATATATGGCAGAAATAATGCCTGGACTTGAGTTATGATTTTACTACAAAATCACATGATTTTGTAATATTAATAAAATATTTGGTATAGATTAACAGCTCATAAAAAGGGGGCATTGTTTGTATAACCATAGCATGTATGGCTATGATTTTTTAATAATAATACTTCTGTTGGACCCTGTATACATATAGGTATATATGTAATGCATGTGTGTGTGTGTGTGTGTGTGTGTGTGTATATATACACACACACACACACACACACACACACACATATGTATATATATGTGTGTACACACACACACACACACACACACACACACACACATTTAATTCTCACCTTCTCCCTCTTCCCTGGGTGCTCATCTCCAGAACAAAATGTCAACGAGAATCCCCTGTGGATTCTTTCAGGGGTGTCCTTCCCATTTCTGCTCCACTGTGCCCCAACCAGCCATGCTCCAACTCACATTTCTTTCATCAAAGTGTGTAAGCTAAGAGTTGGAATCTGAGTTGGACAGGGTAATTGTGTTCTTTGCCTAGAGGGTACCCAAAGTCTGTTGGCCATCGCCATATGAGGTCAGCAGAAAAGAAACTCCCTAGACAAGCCAACAGGAGGAAACTAAGGAAACTGGAAGTCTTAAGTCAAGGGTTGAGGGAAACCAGACACATTTGTGTTTGCTACTGCTTTTTGGAAGTGTGGGGCCTCAGGCTTCCGAGGTGTAGAACCTATTAATAATGTTAATCTGACTTGGATATATTTGGTGAAATCCATTATGCTGACAAACACTATTTTCTGTCTCCATCTCAGTCATCGTCATAAGTTTTATTTTTACATGATTACAGTCAAAGCTTCCTTCCTCTAGGTCAGGTCTAGAGCCCACATATTCTTATGAAATGAAAACAAGAACTTCACTTACTGTTCTGCAAAGTCTGCCAATTATTTTAAAACATAGCCTAATGGAAAAGGATATGACTTGCCTTTTAGCATCAGGCCACCTGTCCTCTGAAGTTTAGACCAGAATGTAAAAGATGGGCATTGCAGAGCTGTGCTGCAGGGAAAAGCAGAAAAAAAAAAAGCCACAACACATTTTTATGAGCTTTTCCAGGGAACCAAGCTTACTAGTATATTTGATGCAGCATTTTTAGTACTAAATTAATCTCCTCAGGAGCTGGAGCTGGAGCTGGAGCTTTTAAACATAAACAGGGAGACCCAGTTTCTCTGTATGACCTGGTCCTGGTGGCCGGCAGAGCCACCGGGGCCCTGGTGCAGCAGGGAGCTGCCCTTGGCAAATATCTTAGTCAGCTCTGGGGCAAGGTAGGCTGACCAGACATACTGTTATTAAATGGGACAGGAAACAACAGGACTGTCCCATTTCCAATGATGCATATGGTCAGCCTACTGACACCTTGAATTTTGCCAAATGAGAGTAAGCTGATTGTACATACCATTTGATATGGGATAGTCCCTTTGTTTTCTGTCATATTTCAAATGGTACATCTGGTCAGCCTAGGCCAAGGACAAATCTGTTAGGAAAATAACAGTTGAGCCTAATTGTGTAGCCAAATGCACCAGGTCCTCAGTGTCCTAGGGTCAAACCGTAAACGTCCTGAAAACCATCACAAGGGTGAGCCCTCGCCAAGGGCCATGCAGCTGCATGCTTCCGTGCAGTGACCACCTGTCTTGTGGATCCAGGAAGAGGGAACCACGGCTCCAACTACTCCACGTGGCTGTGTGTGCATTTTGTTCCTCAAGTGGATTCCATGAATGGAGGGCAGGTTACCCAGCTTGAAACAAGTTCACTTGAAATTTTGTATTTCAAAACCCCACTAGGTAGGACCCTGAATGGTGTTTCTAGAATATACTGAAACGGCGGTTTTCAGAGTGGTCTTCAAGGATCCTCCCAGGGCCTGCTGTGCAGAACGAATGCGTGGGTAGCTGTTTACGTGCATGCACATGTGCAGGTGTATGTGTGTGTGTGCGTGTGCAGGGCCACGTGTGTTCACATTGTGAGCATGTACGTGTGTGTTCATGTGCACACGTAGAGGTGTACGCTCGGGTGTGTGTACACTGTGTGCATGTGCACATGTGCACAGGTGTGGTGGGTGCCCTGCCGTCAGGGGGAACCGTCAGGGAAGGAAGCGGAGCAGGCGCCATGCGCTGCATTAATCAGAGAAGTTGTGTTTCATCATTTTGCATGTTCAGTGGAAAAATGTAATTGTATTTCAGTCAAGGCTCTGCTGCTAAAAGGAAGAGATGGGAAGGAAGAGAGAGAAAAGGAGGAAGGAAAAAAGAAAGGAAGAAATGAAAGAGAGGAGAGAGGGAAAATGGAAACGAGGGAACCAATTTTAAAGGAAAAGAGGGAAGAGTTTGTATGCCACTTTCTCTTCTCCCCCTCAGAGTTTGGCACAAGCAGTGTGCCTTCTGGGTGGCAGAGGGATGTGAAGTTCTCCCCGCAGAATCCCTGAGTGTTTATACCTACATTACTATCTGATAGTCATCTACAATTTGTTGCCACATGCACAGAACTGGGTCCTTTTCAGGGAAAGTCCTGGGCTTTCTCAGGGGGGTGGTCACGAAGCTGGGCTGTAGGCTGCCGTCAGCCCATCCCCCACCCACCCTGGTTGCTGCCCGTGTGCTGGGTTTAGGGCTGCCTCACATACAGAAAATCTAGAAGTGGGTAAAATTAGAGAACATGAGGGTTCACACACATGCCCCATTTGAAGAGGAAAGCTTATTAATGTATTTGGCAACATGAATTTTGTGAAGATTCAATCATACAAAATAAGATTTTTGAGGTTCTGAGGGCTAAGAGTAAGGTACAGAGTGACAGTGATTGCCTTTCATGAAAGAGTTGCATCAATGAGAGTACCACCATCAAAAAGAAATGTGGGACTTTCTGTTAGCAAGCTCTGGGCTGATGGGTGCTTCTGGAGTCAGCTTTGTTTCAAGGGGAATTGACAAGGCGATCAAGGCTGTCTGACAGTTCTGCTTCGCCGTGGTTTAGAGCGGGCAGGATCCCCCAAGGAATTGAGGACCCAGTTATAATGCTCTGATAACTTTGTATTTAATAGGGCTCCTTTCCCACCGAACTTGCCCAACCAAACAAACCTCCACAAGACCCAGAATGGGTTAGAGAAGAGAAGATTTAGTTCACAAATCACCGGATATACTTAGTACCACAAATGTTAGTTCCAGTCTTCTAAGGGTAATGCTTGTTGATCGTGCTAATGATGATGATGATTCATTCAGAGTAGAAAGAAATTGAATGGTTTCTCTCTTAATTTTCACCCAAAGCTAGATGGCTGGATTATTCCTCACTTTTCCTTGTTATTCCTGCGTATGTGTGAGCATTCCTTTCTTTTTTTCTTCCCTAAGGAATATAGTATGACCACTATCTTGGCCCACATCCCCAAATCTAGACCTCAAACTCACAGAAAGATAGCTCTTGCTTCTGCTCTCATTTCTCTTCTAATCTCATTTAAATCCATACGGGGATTTCAAACTTTCATTGTAAATCTTTATCAACTAGGCCTATATGACTACTGCTGAATAGGGGAGTGACCCACTGTACAAATAATGACTAGGCTGATGCAAACTCACCATAGCTCCTGGCTCCGGAACTCCAAGCTTACTGGATGAGGTGAAGAAGGACTTGATATGCCTCTGTGTTTATCTTCTGGACAGCAAATGCTATGTTGTCCCTTTTAAATAAACCACAACTGTTTCTCCAATTTTTATATGCCTTCAGAGGCATAGGATCTAGAGGGACAAGAATGACATTCTCCCTAATAGTTTTAGGCACCAGAGGTCAGCACCACTGACTACAGCCCTCTGGTTATATCAATCCTAAAGAGAAAGCAGAGCACAGCTTTGGGTCCAATGGGGTTCTCATCTGTGGAGATCCTACGCCTAAAATTTCTCACAGATATAATGTGCTTTCAGATTTATTCACTTATCACTGTTGCTTGTGTTCAACACTGGAAGTAACACATGTTGAGTTAATCACAAACAGATGAGCAGGATGAGCTGAAGCTCAAGTGTCCTGGTTCTGGACCCATGCCCCTTTCCACTGCCTGCCATTAGTGAAAAAACAAGCAAGACTAATGAACTTCTCACTTCAACTCAACCAGCACTTGCCCAGTATGCTGATTCTGTGCTGGGGCGTGGGGGCTGTACACCAGAGATGTAGCAAGCTTTGTGTCTCAGGAAGAAGAGAGTCAAGTAAATAGGCCCATAGGTCAAGTGATAGATGCTGTACCTGAACGCTACAGGTGAGGGAAGATGTGATGAGAGAGGGAAGAGGGATGACCGGTGGGGAAAAAACCTTCCCAGCAGAGAGGCGGGTTCGGGACACCAAGCACAGAGAGAATGGAGTTGGGAGACCTGAACGAAGCTTTCCATGGGTCAGAGTGGAGAATCCGGGGGGAGACATGACATAGATACACGTCCAGCATTCAGGCTCTTTTAGGCCAGGTTAATAACAGAGTTCGAATGTTATCCTATTGGCAGATGGGAGCATAAAGGCTTAAGCAGGGGATAACTTGATCCAGAGAGAGCTCTGGGAAGACCTTTGACCTCTGGCTCCCAGCCCCGTGGGACCTCGAAGGGCTAGCTGTATGGCTCAGGTGTTCTGGAATCAGCTAGAAAAAAACAAGAGACTGGCATTAAAGTTTCCTTTAAAAGTTCTTTTTCTTTATGGTTAAAATATTAGAGTTGATAAAAAAAAGTTAAATATTTTATGTACCTCTCTTTAGATTGTGTATTCCTTGAGGTTACTCCGTCACTACCCAGAACAGCACCATAAAAACGCAATAAATATTTCATAATGCTCTCTATTCGGATGCCAGTGCCTGAGAACTACTCTCCTCTCTTGCCTAATTCAGGCTGGGAGCTTATCAGATAAGATCAGGGGCACGTCTCTCTTCCCACTCTCACCTAGAGCACTAAGAGGCCACATTTTTCTTTCTTTTTTTTTTTTTTTAATTCATTTTTATTGTTAGACTAATTGGGGTGACATCTGTTAGCAAGGAGAGGCCACATTTTTCTACACCAAGGGAAGCACAGGCATTTTAAAGATACAAATTAATTTTTCTCTCCTCTTCTCTCCATCTGAACTTCAAACCTAAATACTATCTTAGAATTGTTGAGATCATTATGTCTCAACTTCTTACTGAAGTCACAGAATTAGGAGAGTAAAGAGTGTTAACATTAAATATAGAGAGGTTCTATTTATTATTATTATCAGATGGTTTTCTGAAACAGGATGGAAAAATGATAGATTGGAATAAATGGGTAATACTAGATGGAACCATCATTGAAATTGAACCACAAAAGACTCATCAAACCGACTGTTATGGAAAATTACTTGTCTTTGTCCCTTCTTACAATCCTTCCCAAACTTGCTGAAATTGAAAAAAAAATATTTTCATACACACATACATATATTCCTTCTTCCCTCCCTCTCTTCCTCCCTCCCTTTCTTTCCTTCTTTCTCTTCTCTTTCTCTTTCATTTTTTCCTCCTCCTGCTTCTCTCTCTCTCTCTCTCTCTCTCTCTCGCTCTTGCTCTCTATCTCTCTCCTCTATCTATCTAGTGAAAAGCTTTGGTAATCAAAACCCCAAATTTCCCAAAGAGGTTTGGAATTGCATTATACCATCTTAGTGGGCATCTGGTAGTGTGTAAATTTCTCTGCCTAATTACTTGCTTATAAAAAAAGAAATCTGTCCAAAAGTTGGAGCACTTATACTTTTATTTATATTCATCAAAGAGATTGCCTTGCTCCTTATTTTTGTCCTGATAATGCCCCTAAGTTACTCTCTCCTTTTGTATGTTTTGTAAAATTTATTTCTTTAATTAAATTGTATTTATACACACAAAAGCTAAAGCTCTTACAAAGTCCAAGGATTGGTTTTCTTTCTAGGGACCTAAATAGCTAAAGATTTCTTTTTAATTTTTAAAAGCAAGTTGTAATTATTTCTGTATGATAATATCAAAATTGATTTATTATAAAAATCCAAGAGCTTGTTTTAATAATTGTTATAGATCTAGATGTCTTTATCTTAGTGTACATTAAACATTGTAAACATAAAATAGTTAACTAGCAAAAATATCAGTGTGATTTGGTAGCTAGAACTCCAAATTATCAGTAACACTGCCGTGTGGCTACAAACTCACGGTTCTCTAAGTGCTGGTTAAACCAACACGAATTTGATAATCTGTGATTTCTCCTATGCACCGAAATGGGAAACATCTCTAAACCCCCAACCTTCTCTATGAATTCAAGGTGGAAGGCATGAAACCATCACCAATGTATATTTTCTAAGGCAATCAAAGGAGAAATGAGGAGAAGCTGAAGGACTTGACATCCAATTCTGTGTTTTTATGCCCCTTCTGTGTCTGTCTGGATCTTTGGAGTGTATAGAGTCTCTGCCTGTTTGGGTGACTGCCATGGAATGTGGAGAGAACATTCGCAAAGCATATACAGGAGCTGTTCTGCTTCCAAAGTTTGTAATTACTTACACTGGGGCTACCTTTCCTTTTTCACAAAGCACCTTTGTGACATTCCTAATACTTGACATTGCTTGACATTGTTGAATACCCAGTTTTTAAAAGGTCTCTCTAAAATTTTATTTTTATTGTTCTGTCGATTTTATGACCTATTTTTAACATTATTTAAAACTGGTAAGTGGCAATGATATCTCATCTGGGTTGTCCAGGCAATTGTCACTGCCTAAAAATAAATAAGAGGGAAATTTGCATAGCAATAAGCACATATAGGCAAAAATCATTGCAATTTATCATCACCACAAATGAATCCATTATTAGCATAAGATGAGGAAATAGGAATCATCACCCTTGATGTTGAAAGGCAAATATAGAGCTAGCATGTTAGCAAGTATAATATTTAGGATTGAAATTCTTTTAATAGTTCTGAATACAGACAATTTCAGAGTACATTTGGGAAACTATTCCAAGGATATCAATGTTTATTTCATGTTGCTTTGGAACTACTAAATAAATTTTGGTGCTAATGTTTTTATAAAAAAAGAGTAAATGTGAGCAAATAGTTGTAGCTGTTAAAAAATCTATTTGAAATCCTTTTCAGTGGTTAACAATGTTAGAGATGGGGTACACATTTTCCCCACAGTGGCAAATTTTCAAAAGTTCAGATCACAGTGATGGAAGAATTTGAGGTAGAGGTCTAGCAATGTCAAGTACTAGTTATGTTGTCAGATTTTTATATGGCTTAGTGAACACTCAAGTCACAGAGGCTGGAAGCAGCACTGCCATGTAACTATAAAGGACTATGACACCTATTATTTTGGGGAAAGAGGAAATGTGAGAACATTTCATTTCCGTACTTACTCATAAAAGTGCCGTGTCGCCCAACCGTGTTCTACAGTCTACCTGGAGACTCTGCCCAGTGGTCCTTCCCTTTCACTTTTAAATAACTTCAAGCTCAGATGTTCATAAGTCTCGGGACAGCCTCTAACAGACAGAAGTTGTATAAAGAACAAAGATACCTTCTAGTTCTTAAAGGCATGTGAGTTTCTGAGTCTACTGAGTCAAATGACTTTTTTTTTTCCCACCAGGGTAAACCCCATGCATATATTCCAAACACATAGTCTTCCTACTTGGTTGCTGCCCAAATCGTAGTCCATAGACCAGGAGAATCCACATCATCCAGGAGCTCATGAGACATACAGGAGCTCCATCTCAGACACACGGGGTCAGAATCTTCATTTGAATAGGATTTATACCCTATGCCTCCATGCATTGCAAAATTTGAGAAGCATTATCTTCCTGACCTCCTAGATTCTGTATGCTTATCTGTCTTGGCTCCTGAACTTCAACTTCACTTACTAACGTGGACTCTC
The DNA here is from genome assembly GCA_004026885.1 of Lyroderma lyra. Classification (NCBI taxonomy): domain Eukaryota; kingdom Metazoa; phylum Chordata; class Mammalia; order Chiroptera; family Megadermatidae; genus Lyroderma; species Lyroderma lyra. The sequence goes on along the minus strand of PVJL010000730.1, from coordinate 64,211 downwards.
TCATGCTGGTTTCCTTTGGACCCAGTAACTTCAGGGAAATGTGTATTTGTTTCCAAACATGGAACGAGTCTTCCTTGTTAGTCTTCTACTTGACTGATAAAACTATTTCACCATCTACGGGTACTTGAACCCTAATTATTTGTAACCCTATTGAAGTCATAACAATGAGGTGTTGTGATCAAGGGTTCATTGGCTAAAGAGTAATTTGAATAGAAGTTAAATTTGTAATTGTATGTCTCAAATATCATGAAGCCCACATTTTTAAAAATTTCCTTTTTCTGTCATGTTTACTTTCTTTATACACCATAGACTCCAACCCCTCACCCTTGTTCTTCCTGAAAGGCTTCTCCTTCAAAGCTCAACCTAAAACTTTTCCCATAGTCCTAGACTGTCTATTTCTTCTTCTCGTAGCCTGTGTTTTTTGTTTCCCCTCAACTCTGTGGGGAGAAAAACAAAAAGCAGTTGGCCATGATGGAAACCTCAAACATCATGGGGAGGGGAAGCAACTGAATGAACAAAGGCCACGGCTCAGAGAAAGCTTGGGCACACCTGTCTGTTAATAATCTACTCCCTGTCCCACAGTCCCCTTTCTGTCTATATTTCTCTCTGGTAGACAATCTGTGGCAGAGACAACTAACACTTACTGTATTGGGTTGGTACAAAAGTAATAGCGGTTTTTGCATTGTTGGAATTTGCCATTTGATATGGGAATACATTCTTAAATAAATGTGGTTATGGTATACATCATTTGAATGCTCATTTCTCACTTTTTGTTTTTTTTGCTAATGACTTATTACTTGCTGTTTATTTTATATTTATTTTAGACTAGGGAAATGATGTTAGACAAAAAGCAAAATAGTGGTTTTTTTTTGTTCAAGTTCAAAATGGGTCATAAAGCAGCGAAGACAACTCAAAACATCAACAACACATTTGGCCCAGGAACTGCTGACAAACATACGGTGCGGTGGTGGTTCAAGAAGTTTTGCAAAGGAGATGAGAGCCTTGAAGATGAGCATAGTGACTGGCCATCAGAAGTTGACAATGACTAACTGAGAACAATCATTGAAGCTGATCCTCTTACAAGTACGTGAGAAGTTGCTAAAGAACTCAGTGTCAACCATTCTACACTTATTTAGCATTTGAAGCAAATTGGGAAGGTGAAAAGCTCAGTAAGTGGGTGCCTCAAGAGCTGACCAGAAATCAAAGGAATTGTCATTTTGAAGTGTTGTCTTCTCTTATTCCATGCAACAGCAATAAACCATTCTGGATCAAATTATGATATGCAACAAAAAGTGGATTTTATACAACAATTGGCGATGAGCAACTAGTGGTTGGACCTGGAAAAAGCTCCAAAGCACTTCCTAAAGCCAAACTTGCACCAAAGAAAGATCATGGTCACTGCTTGGTGGTCTGCTGCTGGTCTGATCCACTACAGCTTCTGAATCCTGGCAAAACCATTACATCTGAGAAGTATGCTCAGCAAACTGATGAGATGCACTGAAAACTGCAATGCCTGCAGCTGGCACTGGTCAACAGAGAGGGCCCAATTCTCCATGACAATGCTCGACTGCACATCAGACAACCAATGCTTCAAAAGTTGAACAAATTGGGCTATGAAGTTTTACCTCTTCCACCATATTTACCTGCCCCGTTGCCAACTGAATACCACTTCTTTGAGCATCTCAACAACTTTTTGTAGGAAAAACACTTCCACAACCAGCAGGATGCAGAAAATGCTTTCCAAGAGTTCATCGAATCCTGGAGCATGGATTTTTATGCTACAAGAATAAACAAACTTATTAATTATGGTTTAAAAAAGTGTTGATTGTAATGATTTCTATTTTTATCAATAAAGATGTGTTTGAGCCTAGTGATAATGATTTAAAATTCATTGTCCAAAAACACAATTACTTTTGCACCACCCTAATAAATCTTCATTGGCTATGCCTATGTGACTTCTGTCTGAATAGGGTAGTAATCCCTTGTGTGAACCATGACTAGGCTGGTGCAAACTCATCAGATTTCATTAATCCTTTTCTTCCTGAGCATTCGGCTAGCAGACACTTCCCAACTTCCTTGATTATAGGTGTGGGCACGTGATTAGTTCAGAGAAGCAGTGAAATGTGAGCCCACTGGTGCTCACCTTGGGGCAAGGCAGGTATGAGTAGATAGGCCTTCTCTTTTTTCTTTTTATTAGGTGACCAAATGTCGAGGACCTAGTGGAAAACTTCCAAATTCTTGGACAATGGTGGGAGGAGAAGTGCATGGGAAGATAGGAGATGTTTTTGACTCTCAGGTGACATTTAACAATAGATAGAAATATTTCCGATTGTATAACTAAGGGATGTTACTGGCATCTAGTGGGTCAAGGCCAGGTGTTCTGCTAAGCATCATACAATGCATGGGATAACCCCCAACAACAAAGAATAATCCAGCCCAAAACGTCAATAATGCTGAGTTTGAGAAGCCCTATCTTAGGGGATGGTAGAGCCACTAGATAGAAGGAGCCTGGTTCTCTCAGGTAACACCTCAAAACCCAACTGCTGCCACACATGGAATTGTGAAAGGAGTAAGAAATAAATTCTTTGTGGGTGTAGACACTAGCATTTGAAGGTTTCAGCAGTGAGCCCATCCTGACTGATAATACAGAGTTCCACGTAGGCTAAGACTCGGGGGTGTTTCTGGTGGTCTGCTGTAGAGACCCACCTATGCAGGTTTATTAAAATGGCCTATTTTATTCAGAGACTTTGAAATAAGCTGCACATTGGTATGAAAATATCATTTTTCTGTTAGCAGCAAAAGGCATTGACCACAGCTTCATGCATTTCTGTTAATATGTATCAGAGCTGGCTCCAGGCTGAAAGCAGGTGCCTGTGGTTATTAAAGAGTCCCAGGTACCCCAGCAACTTCTCCATATTCTATGCCCCCTCAGTAAAAGAGTGTGAGGCAAATTGGTCTCAATTACCTTTGTGAAGAGGCTTTATTTGGGATTAATGTCATGGTACCACTTCTACTTTAATTCTTTCTCGAATGAGAGAAAGCGTATTCTTCTATGGATTTAGACTAAAAATATTCACTTTGATTTTGTAAACATCATAGACAACTGAAAGAGAAGCCACATTATTAGCAAGCTCCTGTGGTCTAGAAAATAAAAGGTGAACTTCCTGGTGCAGTATGATGTGTTGGATGGTTGTCACCACCAAATTAATTCCTCATTCTTGGACCTGAAGAAGTTGGCACGTGGTGAATAGGTGACTTGCCCAAGCAGAACAGAGGTAAAAACTCACATTGCTCAACAGCTCTTGTTGGCTTCTGTCTCCTGATTGCTTTTAGAAGCAACATTTCCAGTGTCACATTTATGTGACACCTTTTTCATTTGTGAAGCATTTTGCTGCTCCACCAGGCAATTAGAGAACGAGGCTCTGCAGTGTCATATTGATCTTTCCTGTAGATGTATAATTAGCTGTTAACATTTCATTATAATCAAGGTTTTTGCAGGCTTTCCATGACCCTTGACTCATGAAGTTTCCAGACCTATGAGTGCTGTGAGTTAATTAATTTTGCTGTCTGATGAGAATGTGTAAAATATGGAACCTGGAGTCTTGATAGGAAGATAATCATATTATTTTTTTATATTAAGCAAGCTTTGTCAGGAACACCAACAGAGAAGCAGCTTAACAAAGCAGTTCTCTCTAGTCCCAACAGAGAGGCACTGGCTTGCAAATAAATGCTAAAAGAAACATTATATTTAGTTATATCTGACTATAACTCTTGAGGGTCATTCTTATGGAAAGAAAAAGATGCCAATTACTCAAAAGAGAGAAATATCCTGACATGTTGCTTTGACTATGAACACAGTCATGGGCCAATGCTCAGGTGCTAACATAAGCCTCACTGAGTCTCCCCACCATGCCAGGTCCTACTCGCAGCTCCTGAAAAGGGCAGAGCAAGAACTTCACTCCAGAAAGAATTCAGTGATGGATTATTGACAGCAAACTATGCGTCTGAATTCAAAGATGAATTTTGAAGTGAGAGGGCCCTTCCTGCCCTTCCCACACAGTGCGCAGGTATAGACAACCTGCATATTTAGCCACAGCTCTGTCTTCAGGATTTCTCACCATTTGTAGCTCTGCTTCCACTTCAAAAAGCTTAAAACCTCTGACCAAAAAGAGCCTTGCTCATTTTTTTTTGATACAGGACAAACTTTTCTTTTTGATAACTGCTCTGTTTGATAACTGTTTTGTTTGATAACTTATCTCCATTGGCTTTGTGACTGTACTACTCATTTTAAGTGGTCTTTTCCCCCATTTATATCTCTTATTGCAAACTTACTGAAAATAGTCCTCCCATTGAGTGAAGGAGCATACTCATCCATAACCTCCCTAGGTCCAATCCACTGGAACTGTGCAGAGGCAAAAATGGACCTAAGGCAAGTTAATTGGATGCATTCCAAGGTGTTACTGATGATACTGGTGGTCTTCATGTAAAATTTAGTATGACTTCCTAAAAACTCTGATGAAATTGGAGAAGAGGCTAAATATGTTTGGGTATGTTTACATTTTATAGCCTTATAGAAAATGGGCTGGCTGAGGATAGGGAGAGAGGCTGTGTCTGAATGAGGGATATACTCATTTGTCTGGCTAATCAGTGTATGTTTATAGGGTGGGAAAGAGTTGGTTAAGAAGAGAAACATTTTGGTACTTAATTAGCTACAATTGGCTAAAGCCTTTATTTCATTTCCCCCTCTACTATCTTTTGCTTCATTCCCTTCTTTGCTTCTGGAATGCCTTCAATGGAAATTTCCCTGACTTCATTCTCCCCACTTATTATGCATCCATTATATATTCTCACCACTCTGTGGACTTCTGGTTTGACGTGGAGAACTTAGAGTAGTCTGGAGCTCTGCCTTGGGCATCAGACCCATTTATTTTTGAATTCCAGTTTCACCACTTAATGGCCATATAATCTTGGACAAGCTATTTCACTTTTCTGAGTTGTCTTGTCATCTGCAGAGTGTGGATAATATTAGCATCTACTTTATAGATTTTTTGGTGTGAATTAGAAGAAAGAAATATGTGCAAAATGCTTAGCAACAGGCCTGGCACATAGCAAATATTCTGGAGACAATAATCATTGGCGGATTTTGCTTCTGATTAGTACTACTGTAATTATTACTGTTGTGAGACTGGTCAGCTCTATCTTCAAAATGTATCTGGCATGTAGCCACGACAACTTGCCTCTTGGCTGCCATACTAGTTCAAGCTTGTCCCTTGCCTGGACTACTGCAGTATCCTTCTGAACTGTCTTCCTGCTTTCAGTTTTTCTTACCTGTTTCCCATACAGCAGCCAGAATAATCTTTTAAAATTTGCTTTCGTTAGATCACATGATTTCTCTGCTGAAAACCTCTGTAGCACCTAGGAATGTCCATAATTCCTTGGCCTCCTTGTCTCAGCCTCATATTTTCAATCATGCTCAGCAGTCAACTCTCTTGGTTCTCTGTGACTCAACCATTTTTCTAGTCTTTCCCTTAATCCTGTGTATTTCTGCCTTGGTGCCTTCACACTTGCTCTTCTCTTGCCTGAAGAGCTCCATTTCAGGTATTGCATGCCCACGCCTTCCCGTTTCTGGGTCATCAGCTCAAGTGCCATCCCATCAGAAGAATAATTTTGACCCTCTCTCTCTTTCTCTCTCTCTTTTTACAGCATAGGGACATTTTATTGGTTTTCTTCCTTACTATCTCTTTATTTATTTATTTTTGGGTAATTCCCTGGCTGGGAATCGAACGCAGGCCACAGCATTGAGAGCGCTGAAACCTAGCCACTACACCACCAGGGAACTCCCGTCTTCCTTATTATCTCTTTAAATAATAAGCTGAACTACATGAAATTGCTGATATTTGATCATTCTTGACCTATAAAAATGACAAGTTTATATTATTCAATCTAATAACTCTCCCATCACTCATTCATCCAACCCATCATCACATGATTCATACAATTTTTACTTTTAAATATTAGACATTATTTTATTTGCAATTGTATGTGTATGTTGAGAATAACAGGAACTCTTCTATTAATATACAAGAATATAAGCTTCAAGGAAACTGGTACTGAGTCCTCCTTCTTCATTTTCATATTCACAGCACCCAGTAGGTTCTTTGCAGATATTTGTCAGGTGTTGTATGAATGAAAAAGTGAGTAAGAGCAGGTTCTGTATGCTGTCTTCCAAAGGGTTAATTTAATTACTTTATTCCACATTTTACTTTGTCTATCTGCACATCATGTCAGGAATGCAAAAAGATTCCACCTCATATAACAAGCTTATAAATGGGTACTGCCTATTGATGAACTGTGTTGAGAAGGATTCTGAGGTTGCATTGAGACAAAGTGGAAAGAGTACCATGGTTCTCTTAGCAGGATCTTCCATGGGTGAAGCACGTGCCATTTCAACTCTCAGGACCTTGAGTGGATGTGGGAAGATTTGTCAGTGCACGCTGGGACAGGATCTCTGCTTCCCTTGTACAATTATAGGTTCATGATGCTGTCCTGTTTCTGCAAAGTGGCTGTATCTTCTTACACATGTACTTTGAAGGCCACTTACTGGTATCCAGTGGCTTCTGTGTAACTTATTTGGAAAATTTTCAACAGTATTTTTGTGCTTGCCAATTTTTCAGTTTACCTAAAGACCATAAAATATTCTAAATAAGTCTCCTAATAAATGTTACATGACTTCCTAAAATTCATTTTAAAAATTAGACATGTGAACCTATTATACAACAAGTTGACAATGCACTGTAGACTTGTACGCCTGGAACCTATGTAATTCTTACTAACCAATGTCACCCCACTAAGTCTAACAATAAAATATAAAAAGATAAAAAAAATCAGAAATGTTATGCAAGACTGTTCATATTATTAAGATGGGTGGGCCAGATAGGACACAAGAAGATTTTTAAAAATTAGTAAGTTTCTTTAGGCAGACATCTTTCCTTAATAGATTCCAGAAACTACCCTTAGGTTTCCTAGGGGAAAAGATTTAAGGTACAGTGATAGGGAAAATATATCGTTGCATACTTCCTGTTAGCTAATTTTGTTAAATTTCCATCAACTACAAAAAAAATGATGCAAAGTATATGATTAAATTAACACATGGATTTGGTGATTAGATCTGTTTAAACTTTGAGTCCAATAGACATCCAATGAAATAGGCTTGCCCTCCTTCGTCAGGCTCCAGACACAGGTCTGTTTAAGGTTTATTTCCCCCTTCTTCCCAATGGCCAAGTAAGTTGTGTCCAGGGAAGGAGCTTGTCATGAACACTCTGAAAACATTGCCTTTCAGGTGTGCTGTGATGCCATATTTTAAATGAGTTGTTCCAGAGTACTCTCCTGGGCTCCTGTCCAAATTCTGTCTGAATTCACATTTACTGGGACAAAGGAGGCAGATGGATAACCTGTCGTTCTCTCTCATTTCCTTGCAAGAACTTCTGTCTCTGTCAGTTTGCCATGCACCTTCCCCAGGTCACACTGCATGCCTTCCCTCTTTACCTCTACCTTGCAAGAAACCTTTTTTTGTATTCCATTGAAGATCTAACCTCACCTAAGTGTTCAATGTGATCTACTTCAAGTACACACTATTTCTCTGTCTTTTTCTGGTTGCTCCATAATGCTCATTTGATTAACCAGCTAAAGAGTGAAAAGCTTTTCCCAGGAGATAAGTAATCTTTTTCTTCGAGCTGTCTCTTGACCGTCTATTCCATTTCATCTATTTTTATACTGCTGTTTTGTAACATCCCTTCTATTTTGTAATTTAATGCCATCAGGTTTTCCTGTTGGGTTTTGGCTTTCTGTGTGTGCACGCATGTCACATTTTAGCTAGATTCCATGTTCCTGGGAGCAAGGGAAAGGGTCATTCTTTGTATCTCAAAACAGGCACAACAGGGAGCAGAGTGCTAGCTATGCACATGGAAGTTTCTTAAAGAATTATAGGAGGTAAAATATGAAACAAGAGTGAGATGGAGTAAAGAAGGGAAAGGGGGAATGAGGGAAAAAATAGGTGCTGCAATAGATGCTAAGCATGTGCTTGGTTAACACACAGAGAGACAGACGCAGTCCTGCTAAAGCGTCCTCAGGCCGCAGGCCCAGTCCTGTTCCTTCCAGTTTTGTTTACCTCTCTACATTCGTAAAAGATCTGTTCAGGCTCCACTTCTAAAATGCAGGTTCCCAAGAATACCAATGCAACCTAAAATACAAAGCCATTAATAGACAATTGTCATCAGCGTATAGAATGATCTTCATTCACTCAGCCTCCAGAGCCAGTGACCCTCAGCCTTGGGACTGTGCCTGTTTCATACCAATGTTAACCATGTCATCACTGATTTGCACATTGCTCATCAGATTTCACATCTGATAACAAGAACCTTTAAAAAAAATGAGATCTTAAGAGTTGAAAATCAAAAGTCATCACTTAGTATTTTCAATAGAAACCCATGAATGTATTTATTTAAGGAGGAGCATCCTACACAAATAGTCTAAGTAGAGGAGTATTCTCAATTCAGTGAATCAAGACCCCTCTGCTCACAGTTAGGAGCAGACTGGTTGAATGCGATGCCAGTGAGAACCCCTGCAACACTCCAAATTAGTGGATCACCAGGACAGAATACCGACTTTCCTGAATGCAGAGGTGTGTGTGTGTGTGTGTGTGTGTGTAAGTGTGTGTGTGTGTGTGTGTGCATGCGCAAGCACATATGCACACTCACATGTGCATCTGCTGGACTTTAAAAATAAAAGTGCACTTTCAGGCAGGTTCAGTCTTTTGCAGTCCTCGTAGAGGTGAGTTCAGGGTTATCAAGTCAACTCAGCACTTAACTGAGTGTTTAGCATGATGCTCGGGAGCATAAAGTACACGAAAGAAGTGTAAAACCAGTGTTGCTTGTTGTGTGAGCTCAGTCTACCCACACTTTCTTTTTTCTCTAGAGCAAGGTGGTCCCACACCCTTTCAAATCAATGTTTCCATTTCACCTGAACTATTTGGAGAAATGAGTTTTTCCCCTAATTACAAAGGTACTTTCTGTTCAATACAGAAAAATTTTCAAATATGTAAAAGGTAGGAACGATGCATAATTTTGCTATAAAAACATGTCTGCTCTTTCTGTTGTTTACATTTTGGTGTTTGTTCTTCAGTGATTTTTTTTAGAATGCCATCTAATAATTTTCATATAATGATGTTATTCAATTTTTAAAAAATATACATGACATGGCAGACTGTTTTAGCTGATTATAAACTGCAGTTCTGTCTGATTCTTGAAACAATAGGCATTTGAGTCTCAGGTGTCTGCTTTTAGGAGCTGATGTGATTGGGGAGGAGTCAGTTGCTGCCCTGGGGCCCAGCAGGAAAATGGGGAAATAAAGTCCTGGATGTGCCTGTTGGAAGCTTTGACTTTGGATGAGAAGTCCTTTCCTGTCCCTCGGTCACCAAATAGTTTCCTGCATGGTCTTCTGATAACATTATAGTTTTTAAGTTTCACCTGTAATCAATCCATTGGGGATTCACTTTGCATGTGGTATGAGGGAGCAATTCCATTATCCATCTCCCCATTTTGTGAGCCAGGCTCCAGGCACCATTTACTAAGCAACTCATCCCTCCCCAGGTGATGCCTGAGGCCACAGCCATCACCTGTGAGGGTCCATCTGTGTATACGCATCTGTCTACAAGCTCTCTTTTTGGCAATTTGTCTGTTCTTGTACCAATATTATGATTTAATAATAAAATCTTTTATGACTCTAGAGTTTAACAATTTTCTTAATAAGAGTCTTACAGTATTTTTGTCCCGTGTTTATTATAAAATTTTCAGACATACAGGAAAGTTATTAACATTTTATAGTGAGCACATACATATCACCACCTAGATCCTACTGCCAACATTTTATTTATTTTTTCACATATCTACCCATCTATCCACCCCTCTTTTTATGCATTAGTCTATCTCATTTTGAATGTATTTTAGAGTAAATAGTATACTTTCCTATAAGTACTTCAGTATTTATGAGTATTTCCTTAAATAGAGTTCAACTTATTTATAGTTTTTTTTTTGATAACTCCATTTATATGAACTTTCAAATGGGCAAAACTTAGCCACAGTGAAAAAAAATGGTAATAATGAGATCATTCAGTGCTTACTGATTTGTGTAAAGCTTCTTTCACACAGCACGATGTTTATTGAGATATATCCATGGTGTTGTGAGTACCAGTAAAAATTTGTTATTTTTTATTGTAGGACTATATTCCACTGTATAAATTGACCAGTTTGTTTCTTCATTCTCTTGTTAATGAACACTTAGGCTGTTTTCAGTTTGGAGCTTTTATGAATAAATCTGCTATGAACATTCTTGTCCTGGTCTTTTGGTGAACACAGGTTTTCATTTCTCTAGGAATGGAATCATTGCAACATGGGTGTATGTTTAGTTTTGTTAAAACAAACAAACAAACAAACAAACAAACAAATGCTGCCAGAACTTTCCCCCAAAATGGTTGTATTATTTTATGTTTCCACTAAAAATTAATGCGAATTCCAGTTGTTCTACAACCTCAATGCATAGAGTTTTGACATTAAAGGAAATATAATTAGCCTATCTGTCAGTGTGCAGTAGTATCTCAGTTTTAATTTTCATTTTCCTGATGACGAATAACATAGAACACTTTTTTATGTTGCTTGTTGACCATTTATGCATCTTCTATTGTGAAAAGTTGGTTTAAATCTTTTGTCTGTTTTGCTTTCAGTCTGGCTAGGATATTTCCACAGAATACAGAGTATTCTGGATAGGCAGCTATTTTCATTCAGCACTTTATGGTGACATTACATTTTTTCCCTCTGACTTTCTTTGTTGTCATTAAGAAGTGAGGGGTTGATCTTACTGTTGTTATTTTGAAGATAACATGTCTTTTTCCTTGAGAGATATTTAAAGATTTTTCTCTTGACCTTTGTTTTTCAGTGCTTTACCTGAGACATGTGTCTGTATTTATTCTGAGGGCTCTTAGAGCTTCTTGAATTTGTAGCTTGACATTCTTATGGCTTGGGAAATTTTTTTGCCAATATCTTCTTAAACAGTCTTTGTGCCCCCATTGTAAACTAAAATTGTGGCTTTACCTATTTCTTCCTGATGTTCTATCTGTGTTGCTTGATACAGTTAGAGGCTATATTTAGGTCTGTGTGTATAATATGAGGGCCATATCTTGTCCTATTGTTCCATTTATGAGACACCCCTTTGGATGTTTTTGATTTATATTCTCTATTGTCACATAGTTAAAATGTTTTTTTCACTTCCAATTTATCTGTTTCAACTCTTTCCATCATATTTCTGTGTCTCTTTTGTTTTAAGCACTGTCTTACAGACAATATACTGTTCTGTTTCTGTTAGAGCCAAACTGAAAACTTCTGCCCTTTAATTTGTAAGTCTAACTATATATATTTATTTCTGCCATTCCATTTCATTCACTTTGTTTTTTCTTTTTGTTTTTGTTTTTTCCTTGTTTGTTTTCCTTTAGCTAGGTTGAGTTTTCTTCTGGTGGTTTAAAATCTAAATATTCTGTTTCTGTCCTTACGTATCTTTAACCAAGAATTGTTTCTAATTATTTACTCCCATTGATGTTTTTAAAAACTTAGCAATATCTTAGTTTCCCCACTAACCAGTAAGTATTTGGGCACGTTCTTGTATCCACCCGGTTCCCTCATTCCTCCAGTCCTATCTCCCAACAAGTTACTATTGTCTAGAATTCTAGAGGTAGTTTATAAAGGATGTTGTCTTTTTCCATGTTTTCTCTTTTTTATCATCTCATCACCTCTGATAATGCCTTTTTGATACCAGTGACCTTGACAATTGTGGCTGAATGTTGGAAAAGGAGCAGCAAGGATTGTCTCAGGACATCTCAAGGAAGAAGTGAGAGTAGAACCAAACTCTTCCTCTACCATGTTGCCTCGCTGCTGCCTTCAGTCAGCAGTCCCTTCCCCTGCCGCCTTACCCCCATATATATCAGTTTCAAACCTTTAATCCTCTCAGGGATTTTCTCACTTTTAAAAGTTTCTGGAGTCCATACTTCCCTCTAGCTTCTGTAATTTCTATAGGGTTGATCCTAGGAAGAGAGCTGGCATCAGATGCTTTACGAGTACAGAAATCTGATAGTTCATATTTTTTAACAGAACAGGGCACCCCTCCTCTGGAGAATGTAGTCCTGAATGGAGCAGAGCCTTCCTTGCTGTTTTCTGGCTTTGTGGGCATCAGAGAGAATGCCATGGGTAGTGCAGCATTCTTGTCATAGAGGCCACTATATCTGGTCCCGTGGTGAAGTAGCTGCTCAACTAATTTAGAGGATGAGGAGAACAACACAGATTTAGGAATAGAAGGATATCAACAATTTTTTTTCTGAATATGAAGGCTGTCCAGAAAAAATTCCAGCCATTGTCAATATAATGAGAATAGTTAAATGGCTGAATACTTTCCAGAGAGACCTTGTATGTGAGAAACCTCCTGGGACTTCCCCTCCAAAAGCCTGAGGGAAAGCTGATGAGGGTGGATTGTGGTGGGTGTAGCTGGATATTCCCCCTGAAGTTCTGCAGCAATGCAGACGGGAGCTACCAAGCATGTAACATTTGAATATTGTGATGGCATTAGTACTAGCATATACGAGGTATGTCCTAACTATGCTTTTCATGTGCTTTCCTCCCTCCCTCCAACCTCCCGCAATTGGATTGAAGGATTCAGGAAGTGTAGGATCCTTCACAGCCTTGTTGCTGTCACGTTCCTGAGTCTGACCCAAGGTTTGGCAGATAACTGTACGTGTTCAACAGGTACTTATTGAAATTGTACAAAAATTATTCTTCTTTAACCTAAATTTATGCTCCTATCAGTCATGTATGAGAATGTATGTTTTAACAAATATCTAACAGCACAGGTTATTTTTGTTCTTTGTAAATACTGTAAATTATATATACACCAAAACATCTCGTTTGCATTTTGCATTTTTCTGATTTCTATTGCAATACAATATTTCTCACAGATTTAGTTTTCATTTGTGCCTCTTATATAGTGAATTTCATGTTCATGTTTTTGGTTTATTTTCTATTTAGAGTGTTCATTGCTTTCTTACTGATTTTAAGAGCTCTTTCCATGAGTATAGCAACTACTTATGAGGGGTACCCAGAAAGTATCCAGCTACAAACCATTCTTGATTTATATTGACAGTGGCTGGGTTTTTCCGTACAGCCCTCATATCGTACATTTACATCAAAAAGATAATTTTTTTCCTGCTCATGATTTCTGTTTCAATTTTGTCTTTAGATAAAGTTAGGTTTTTAATAATCATCAACTCTATCAAATGTTTTCTTTATAATTATGTTCCAAATATATTTTTGAATTAATCTTTTTAAAATTCCTTATATATATATATATTAAACATTTAACACTCAAAGATATTTTACCTAACTAGTTAACTGCTTATTCTGCACTTTCGGGGGATATTATTTCCCCTTATAAATTTGAAATTTCAATTTTATTGTGTTCTAAATTCAACAAACTCAAACTTATAATTTTTAATGAGAAAATGGATACATCAAAAGAATAAATATCTGTTCTGAATGATGGGGGCAGGATTTGAATTAGGGCAGGCTAACTCACCCCTGCACTGTTTACTGAAATTAGAGAATGTTGTTGGAATAAACATGACAAATGCCTTGGAGCAGAATAAATGAGCGAATACAATGACAGAACAGTACATACTATTGTACTCACTGAGGGGAGCCCCTGCTTTGCCCATCCTTTAGGACAGATTTGATTGCCTATTTCTCTTTGAGTGTGTTGCTATTTCAACTCCTCATGGCCACAGCAGCTGTATGCCAACTGTTTTCTAAGTGTCTTGTCTGGGAGACACATTCATAGCTGCAGACACTGGGTGAAACAAAGCATCTGAGCGAAGTACTCCAGAATTTAGAACAGTGTCGAAGAAAAAAGTAATGAGGGGGTGACAGTTGGTGTGACAAAGGTTGTATTTAAATGCAGGTTCCCGTGGTGCTGCTCTGAATCTGCTCTGAAGGGAAAAGGGATCACAGAGGACTTGGTTGTCACAAGCGGCCCTTGCCACTCCAAAAAGATATGCCAGGTTAACACAGAGCCATGTAGCGGTCCAAAGACTTCCAAAGTGGCTTCCTCTTGAAGATAACAGAGTTTGGAGTGATACACTTCCTTGTAAGAAAGTCCAGGAAAGAGCACTTAGAGGTAGTGTCTGAAGATTTTGGTGGTCCTCCTTAGTAGCCTGACAAAAACCAGGTGAGTGATATGCTTGCACTTAAACAGCCTTGAAAACTCTTCCTGAAGTAGGCCTGGGCACGGAAACCACATACATATGGTTGTATCTAGCAGTGCTTGCTATGTTCATGATGAAGCAATATATGATGCTGCCTGCCCCAGGTGCTTTGCATCTCTTACCTAAGATATGGCCTTCTATTAGCATGACTGATGGACTAACTCACAGATGTGGGACTCTGTAGTCAGAAGGCCAAAGGCAAAATGCTCCCTCCCATCAGCCTATTAGCACAGGCAAGGTCTGTTTATCTATGACCTTTTGGTTCCAGAGGGAGTGATGTTTGGGTAAGTGGCTCTTGCCCCAGCAGATCTTGTCACTAATAAACCCTAATGACCACAAGACACCTGATACCCAGGATTAGGAGGTCATCCCAGAATGATTGCTCTTAGAACTTGGTCTGAGGCCAGTGGAGATTAAAGAGCAGAGCAGTGTGACAGAGAGGAATGGAACTGCAGCCCAAATGCCTGACTCTCAAACTTACAGAGGACTTCTGGCCTTGACATCTGCACAAGGAGTTCTCCTGCCCTGTCACCTTATAAGGAAGGCTCTGTGGTAGGGAATGAGTAGGAGTCAAGAATCATAGATCTGAAAGAATAGGCTGGGAACTGCGCTGGTCCCATCTCTGAGGTCCAGAGAGGAAGATGACGTGCCCAACACGGCACAGCTGTGAGAGGCAAGGTCTTGATGTTCCATGCAGCAAGAGATTCCAACTTTGTGATGCTGTGGGCAGTGAGCACAGCCGTACTGCCCGAGAGCTGAGAAAGCTCACCTTGTGGATTCCATAATTTTCCCCTTTTAGAATAGTACTCTAAAAGAGGGGTCCACTACTTGTGTGAGTGAGGCTTTTCAGTTAATCCCAGGGATCCAGGGAGTAGCTTTGCTGCCTGCTGGTATCCCCGTGGCCTCACCTACTTCATCTCTTTCTCAAACATCTCGGTCACTTCTGGGCTCTTCTTTCAGCCTCCCCATCCTCTCTGAAATTTATCCTGACCATCTGTTCTGACCTCGTCTTCCTTATGTGATGAAATGACATAAGGTGAGAAAGGTGGGGAATGGGAAGTGGTCAGAGGCAGCCTCAGAAGCATCCACCATACATCTCAGACCCACGCAGTCCTCAATCCTTGGTCTCCCTCAGCCGCGGGTGCCCTGCTGCCTCTCATGGAGGACCCTCTATTGGGATTGTTTCTAACATCAAGCAATCAGTAATGCCTGATAACTGACGGGGCCATCAGGTTTTAGAACTAAAAGAAGATCTTGGTACTAGGGGAGGGAAACTCTAAATCCCAGAAGAATATTAATAAAGAACGTAGAATTTGACTGTCAGCTATTTCATCCTAAGCAAAGGCAAAGCCTTGTTAAATCCAGTACAGTGTTTGGAGAGACTAACAACTTCAGTGCAGCCATCTAAAACTGCAGTTCCACTGCCTGCCTGGGGTCAGCCAGGCCCCGGAGGAGCTCTTCCCCAAGGCAGACGTCCTGTTTATCTGGTCGTGTCTGAAAGGCCCTTCAGACTTTTCCAGGAAGGCTCTGAGCTGTGCAGTTCTTATTCTGCCGGTCAGTGACTAAGACACAGCACCCTTTTCCTCCCTTCATTTTCTCATGCAACAAAGAAATGCTTAGGTCAGTGGTTCTCAAAATCTAGGATGCATTAGAATCATCTGGAAGGGCCATCCCACATGAAGGTATTTATCTAAAAGAAACCAAATCACTATCTGGAAGAGATATCGGCACCCCATGTTCATCACAGCATTATTTATAGTTGCCAAGATGTGGAAACAACCTAAGTGTCCACAGATGGATGACTGGATAAGGAAATATGATATATATAATGAAATATTGGTATTATTTAATATTAATTTAAAAAGGGAAATACTGCCATTTGAGACAACATGGATGAACCAGGAGGGCATTAGCTAAGTGAAATAAGACAGTGAAACCCAAATTTTGTATGATAACACTTACATGTGGATTCTTACAAAAAAAATAACCTGAACTCATAGATACAGAGGACAGATTGATGGTTGCCATTGGTGGGGCGGGGGGTGGGCAAAATGGGTGAAGGTGATCAAAAAGCACAAACTTCCAACGATAAAAGAAGTTTTGGGGATGTGATATACAGTACAGTGACTATACTTAATAATATTGTATTGTATATTCACAAGCTGCTAAGAGAGTAGATTTTTAAAGTTCTCATCATGCGTGCACACACACAAAAAAACACAACCATGTGGGGGGCTACGTTTGGTAGCTCACCTTATTGTGGTAATCATTTTGTAACATATACACATATCAAATCATTATGTTGTAGCTCTTAAACTTACACAGTATCATATACCAATTATTTATCAATAAACCTGGGAGAATAAAAATCTGAAAGCTCTGTAAAACCACAGATTGCTGGGCCCCATCCCGTGGGTGTTGGATGTAGTAGGTTTGGGGTGGGGCCTGAGAATTTGCATTTCTAACAAATTCCCAGGTAGAGCTGAGGCTGCTGGCCTCACACTCACACTTTGAGAACTGCTAACGTGGAAGCTGAGCTCTGAAGATTGAAATGCAGGTTTGTGTGAGTTTGGTTTTTCTCAGAAGCTGAAACTGAGGCAAAGGTTCCTGGGCAGGGGGGTTCATTTGGGAGATGACCCCAGGAAGTCCTGGAAGCGGAATGGGGACTTGGCAGAGTGAAGGAGAGGAGGAAGATCAAGGTTGTGGCAGTGACGTCCTGACACCATCTGGGGCAAAATTCCCCGGGGATGTCCCTGGCGACAGTGCACCTCATGTCTCTGAGTTCTTCCAGCCGGAAGGACCTGGGCGTGACTCTGGTCAGCCATTATCTGAAGTCCTTACCTGGCCGCATGGCGGCCCAGGCAGGGCGGGTCGGGGCAGAGGACGGCCACCGTCGGCCCAGCGTCGGTGGCTGAGGTTGGTCAGGGGTGGCTGGAACCAGGAATACTCAGGCATTGCCACGTGGGCCTTTAGCTGATTATAATTTCATTCGAAGAAGTGCATTATCCACACAGAAATTTTTAGTCATTCCAGACAGAGAACATGAAAATTTCAAAATAAATAGCCATGTTAACTACTTTCCTATGTGATTTTGAAGCATTGGGCCAGGTTTTGTTTTATGTACCCACGTAAATTAATTTTCTGGGAAAGAAAGCTACCTTCCTTTGGCTCCAGACTTTTCCATTAGAGACTGGCCACCATGGAAACATGATACCTGTTTCCAAAATTAGGACAGAAACCATGGAGCCCTCCCAACACGCCTCCTCCCCATGCACATCACCACCTCCACGGTCATTACCACCACCATCAACATATGAGGGCGGTCCGGAAAGTATCCAGCCCACGTAATAGGAAAAATAGAGGCATCGATGGCTGGATTCTTCCGGAGCAGCCCTCGTACACGTGCACCCGTGCACCCATGCACACGCACATGCACGCACACGGTTGCAGGGTTGCTGAGCTACGCCCTTTTAACTTTCCCCAATGCCACAGGCTCCGTGGGCGTCAGATCCCTCCAGCCACTGCCCTCCCCTCACTCAAGGAAGGGGACCTTCGTGAAGCCTGGCTTGTCCCTCATTCCTCTCTCCCACCATATTGCAGACCCAGTCCCAGCGGGGCGAGGAGCTCCGAAGATGCCGTTAGGTAGAACTAAATTTTATCTGGTTTCTGAGCTTACAGGTGGAGAGAACTACAGACAAGTTGCATGGCATCTTAAAGCTCAAATATCTCATTAGTAAAGAGGGAGACTAAGTGTGCCCTTGTTGTGAAATGGTTGCAAGGATTAAATTCCTTGGATTTCCTAAGTGTTTATCACATATTAGCCTTTAAAATAGTGAGCCCAATTTCACAGAGCTGTCCTAAGGATTTAAATAAGATCATGTCTCCAAAGTGAACATTGCAATTCTTAATGCACAGTAGACATTTCAGAAGCAGTAAATTTTAATAATAACCATTACTCTCTGAGAACAACTGTCAAATGAGTATTTGTCCTCAGATCATGCTAAATTCAATGCTAGAGGATTCAGATCCTAAAAGGTGCCTGCCCTCTTAGACTTGACCCATCTTCCAAGCCAGGACTTGCTTCTGCCTGATGGCCAGAGCGTGTGAGCAGCATTATTAGGTGGCCTCATGATGGGTGAACAGGGACCACAGCACCCTCATTGTCCTTCCTGCAGATAGTAATTACTTGTTCATGACAAATATGCTTTTGCTTTGTGACCACACATTATAGCAAGCCATATTGAATTGAGTAAACATTTCACTGTCTTTTCAGACCATAAAATCATTCAAATGTTAATCTATTTGTTATATTATTATACAAAAAGAGGCTTCTAATTTAATAGGTTCCACAAAAATAAGTAATTTATAAACATATTTCCAAATTCTCTGAAGGCAGATGAAAGAGTGAGATGATGTGTCAGGAAAATTTATCCCAGTCATAGTTTGGGTATTCAGGGCAGGAGGACCTGCAGCCCTCCTAGCAGATTGGGCCTGGAATTGGGTTGCCTCTTCTCAGGGGTGGCAGGTGCCAGACCCCTGAGTGACACCAGACAAATTCTTCATGTTCTTAGGTACAATGCCAGCTGGACCAAAATAGGCATCTACAAATATTTTCTAATCCCTTCCCCAACTCCAAATTTGAGACTTCTGGTAACCATGTTATAAAATCCAGAAGGAAGAGATGTTACTGTATTCTTCCTGTAGCTCACCACGTGGCAGAAACGCGACCGTACCTGCTGAGCTGCTGGAGACATCTGATATTAAGCCTGAAATGCCCATCCATGTGTGCACAGAGAAGTGACAGAGGGGGCGTGTTCCGGCTACGCTGGCTCCTGGAAATTACTATGTTATTGGCCGGGCAGGGCTTGTCCCCAACGGCCAGAGGGAATCTTAAATGGATGTTCATGGTATAGTGTATGAACATGCAATACACGTCTCTTAATGGCACGGCTCGGTAATTGTGTGCCTACCCATGTGGGCATAATTCAGGCCAGTCTTTAGGATCTTCCTGTGACCTCAGAAAGTTCTCTTGGGTTCCCTTCCCGTCAGTACTACCACTCCACCCTCCCAGGTAACCACTATTTTGCCATCTGTCACTGGGATTCTTGAGCTTTGGGATTATATAGTATATATTCCCACATATCTGACTTGTTTTGCTTAACGTAACGTTTTTCAAATTCACTCACATTGTTGCATCTCTCGGTAGTTCCTTATTTTTATAGTGGAGTAGTATTTCATCGCATGGGTATACCACAGTGTGCTTATCCAGTCACCAGTTGATGGACATCTGGTCTGCATTTAATTTTGAGCTATTGTGAGTAAAACTGATGTGAACATTCTTGTATAAGTCTTTTTGGGGGACCTACACACTCACTTCTCTTGAGTGTATATCTAGGAGTGCTATTTCTGGGCCCTATGGTAAGTGTATGATTAACTTTACGAGAAACTGTCCAAGAGTTTTCCAAAACGGTTATAGCATTCTGCACCCCACCAGTAAAGCGTGGCAATTCCAGTTGTTCCACATCCTTGCCAGTCCAGCTTTCCTAAAGGTCAATTCACAGTCTGTTTCCTAGGCCTACTCCCTGTGCGTGCAGGAAAACCGTTGCCACATACGGAGGGCCTCAACACTCCCATCAAACATATTTACTTTAAATGTCACAACTCTACCAAGTCGGCATTTTTATTTTCCATTTACAGATGAACAAAGTGCAACAATTGTTCACATTCTCACAGCTAAGAAGGTTCCCACCAGGAGTCAGTCTGCTCTTAGCTTTGGGGGCAGCCGAGGGGAGATTGAGCAGCAGCCTCAGGGAGTGCCTCCACCTTCCTCCTAAACGCGCTATTCCAGGGCACAGGCTGAGGCATGAGCACTCGTGTTCATAAAGTACCTTGGCCTCATTTCTCTCTGCAGTCGGGTGTCAAATAAGTCCAATGATAAGTTAACCTGTCTTGAATACCTGCAAGAAAAATGCCTTTTTTTTTTTTACATTGTTTATTTCTTTTTAACCTATGTGAACACCCATTTCAGTTTGTAACATCACAGTGAAATTGCTTTAACCACTGTGGGAGATAACTACAAAAAAAGTGAGAAGACTCTGGGTCGAATTACTTTGAAAATTCCCATACTGCAATTCTGCAGCTCTGGTCTTCTACGTTGTTTAAAAGAACCAGCGTGAGGCCCGTAATCAGGTGGAATTGGAAGACTAAAGTTTTTCTAAATAAAGAGTTCTAATGCAGGTCAGTTCATGGAGATTGCTTCCCTAAAATGGTGTATTAGTCAGGGTTCTCCAAAGAAACAGAAACAACAGGAGATATATTTGGAGATTTATTATAAGGAATTGGCTCACAGGATTATGAAGGCTGATAATTTGCATTCACTATCTGCTGGTTGCAAATTGGAGCACTGGAAGGCCAGTGGTATAGTTCAATCCTGAGTCTGAAGGCTGGAGCACCAAGAGAGCCTGTGCTGTAAATTCCTGTTCAAGGCCAGAAGACCAAGGTCCCAGCTCAACAGGCAGGCAGAGAAGGGTTGGCTTCTCCATTCCTCTGCTTTTTGCTCTATTCAGGGACTGGATGAGGCCCACACACATTGGGGAGAACAGTCTGTGTAACTAGCTATCTGGGCATTGCTTGGCCCAGTCAAGTTGATACATATAATTAACCATCACAAATGGAATCTGCAGCAGGTATAGCCTGAGCAGGCAATGTCACAATTCTAGGACAAAGAGATTATTTGATTTTGGTCAATGCAATATATGATACAATTCAGTTTTAAGTCATGGGAGGAAGATCTGACTTTTCTTCATCAACCACTGGGCACCAGTTGCTTACATGTATCCTCTCATTTCATCTCCACCCTGGAAGGATTTTTATCTTCATATTTCAGGTGAGGAAGTTGAAGCTCAGAGAGGTCAAATACCTTACCTATGGTCACACAGCTGGGGCAGAGTGGCAATTTTGCTCAAATTTGACTGCAAAGCCAGAACTCAGTCCACTACACTGTGCTGTCCATCCAAAGCAGTTGTTTTTGTACACATTTAGGTAAATGAAGGTTATTTGCTTTAAAAATGTTTAAAAAGCCAGAATTTCCCCTGATGTACAATATGAATCAATGTTGCACAAAAATTATACTTAATATTCTCTGGGCCATATTCATTTTTATGACATACTCTCTTCTACAGAAGAACATGAATCTATAAACTCAAGAAGCTGAAAAATAATATTAGTTAAATTAGAAAATAAATCAAACAGCTTCACACTAAGATTGTAAATAAAAACTAAAAACTCCCATTGTCTGGGCTGTCATGAATCAAGACCCTCAATTAACCAGATCACTATTACACCTGCAACAGCAAGTTACAAAAAGAAAACAGAAAGACTTATTTCTAAATCTCAGCTCCTGGAGTGTATCAGGATTTGTCCATATCCACTCTAGCTCCCGTACCTACTAAATCTGTGTGAATAATCTTTTAATTGGCATTCAGAAATGATGACCAAGAATTACTGCTGTACTTTCTGTCCTCAGAGAAAGATTCCAATGTGTTCACTCTTCTGTACGAACAAAGACAGGAGAACGGAGTAGTTCATTTTAGAAATGTCTTCAGTCACAGCGATGGAAGAAAAAGGATTTCCTACTTAACTCCCAGTTACCTAGGACATGGAATTAATCAGAATACTCCATTGCCCAAACATTTCTCTTAATCAAAGTTTTGCTGTGCTTTCAGATTTCCTTTTTTTTTTTTTTTTTTTTTTTTTAAATCAAATGCATCCTCCCTGAGATACTGACAAATACAGAAGAGGCTGAAAGGCAGACTGTGAACTGGGCGGGCCTGCGCCCATGAACCGGTGGCTCTCTGCAGGTTGGCATGAAGGAGACTCTGGGAGGAGGCCAAATGCAGCACCAATTAGCCTCCTGGATTTAGTTACCTGGCATGTGCACTAATTACTTTTCAGCTGGGGAAATATGCATCCTCACATTTAGTTGTGAGAGCCATCCTAAATGAACAGAGCTGGGTTGTTCCTCATACTGATGATGACATCCTCAGGGGAGCCCAAAGTTTGATATTTTGTTCCTGAGAAATTGGCCTTGTGGTTTTGCTGTTGCTGTTTTCATCTAACATGCTGAATTTACTCATTTTAGTTTGTAAAGCTAAGGAGGCGTTTTGGTTCATCAAATCCTCTGAGAAATGAAAGTAGAAAGAAGGAAATGGGAAATGGGTGAATCTCACGCATCAAAAACAAACCTAATCTCGAGAATCCAGGCTGGGGGCATGTGCTTGGTTCCAAGAGCCACTGACTAAGCAGTGTCCTTGGAATAATGGAAATGTATGGTTCATTATACTTCTTGTTAAAGAGAAATTGCACAGAGCCTCAGGTATCTTGGGAAATTTTATCCTGTCTTTCAGGCTACATTGAATAATTTAGGAGAGTCATGAAATAGTAAGCTACTGGATCTTTTATGGTCTGTTTGTTATTGAATCTTTATGGCAAATTCAACAAATCTATAAATTATCCCTGAGTGCTTACTGTGACCCGGACTAGGCATTGTGGCTACAAGAACGGGTTGCACAGGGTCTCTAGCCACAGCTGACCCATTTAAAAGTACAGGTAAACCAGCTAGGCTGAGCCCACCAGTCCTGGAGGTATGCTGAGCCCCCCAATCCTGGACAAGTGGCCTTGCATAGGCCTTGTCCCCAAGAGGTGACTGAAGCCAGCTCACAGGCCCCTTAAAGAGGTTATACTGAGGATGTGACAGGCAACGAATGAGGCAAGACCGTTTTGCAGATATGGATAAGAACAAGCACTGGTTACCACGTAGGAAACCAAGACTTTGAGCACTGTTGGTAGCAGTATAAATTTATACACAGACATTTTGAAATATACAGCAATCTGTTAGCAGTTAGTGGAATTAAGTATGCCTGAACTGATGACCAAGTGATTTGACTCTTGCTACAATACATAACCCAGAGCAGTTCTTGCAGATCTTGAAGAGACGGTATGCTGAATCTCATTTTGGCATTATGGAGGAATGGTGAGTAAATGATAATCTGCTGTCCATCATTTGGGCTGTGGACAGGTGACAGGTGGCAAACACCTACTATCAAATGCTATGAAGTCAGCAGAAGCCACAAACCAAATGTGCCCGTAACTGCACACAGAGAAATGCGGAGAGAAAACAGTAACAAAACAATTTAGACGGCAAAACAAAAATTATAGTGCAACATTAATTATGTAAATTAAAAACATGCACTCAAAAATGTTTTATAGGGATGCATGAATATTTAAGGGTAAGAATATTTTAGGATCAGGATACAGGGGAAAAATAATACAAAAACATTGTATGGACCAATGTTGATAAATCCTGAGGAGTATTCCAATAGCTGAGGAGGAAGATGAACTCAGTCTTCTATGCTTGTGGTCCGAAAAAGAGGAATTGTGTGTGAAGGAGCAGAAATAAAAGCACGTGGTTCCATCTTCAGCATGATTCACCTAGGATGCAAACTACTTCCGTGGAGGTGTCCCCCCAAGGCAATTGCTGACATTCTTTTCTTGCCCAAGGAACTCTGTGATGACTCCTTGCATAACACAAGATTGTGAAAACAAACAAACTCAAATCTCAGTGGTTCGAAACAACCAATGTTCTACATCCATCACAGCTTGGCTAGGGGCTATGCTCTGTGTGAAATACTCCAGAACCCAGACTCGTGGTCTCTGTGGCCACAGAAAGGAGACCTCAGGAGAATTGCACATTGGTTCTCAAAACCTGCAACTGGAGATGACACATATCACTTCCACTTACATTTCACTGGTCATGGCAAGTCATATGGCCAAGTCCAACTGGAGAATACCTGGAAAGATGGCAGCCAGAAATATTTGCTGGATAGCATGACTGTCTACAATACTCACCTTCAGATAATGTTCTTAGATTTCCCAGAGTTTGAGCTGTGTGACTTTGAGGAAGTTAGTTAGCCTCTCAATGCTCCTATTTTCTGTTCTGTAGAACAGGGATTTTATTACCTATCCATAAATTTGCTGCAAGCACAGGCGAGATGGTGCAGTGAATGTGCGTAACAATGGGTCTGACATCAGGTAAGCTGCGGTTGCCATTGTAATGACAATGATTACACCTAGTCTCATTCCCTTCTTTCTCAGATCCATCTTCCACACTAGCCCTTTTAAATTTTCCTTAAGCATGCTCTGCTCAAGTTACAAATGAAGTAAAAACATACATGGGCTCCCATGGGTATAGTGTTTGCCTGGACTCCTGTCTGTGTGTTTAGCATTTATATTTTGGGTGCCACAGTTCATCTGCTTGTTGGACCTGGCCTGCAATCTTATTAATCTGTATCCAAGGCCCACCCTCTTGAGTCTCACTCTAACTCCCCAATTAAAGTGCCTACAGCTCTCTTTCATTTCGGCTAAATTGTATGTGGTATGAACTACTCTAATCCTCATTCATTCTTTGCATTTTTGAAAGAATTTCAAG
This sequence comes from Lyroderma lyra, assembly GCA_004026885.1. NCBI lineage: Eukaryota > Metazoa > Chordata > Mammalia > Chiroptera > Megadermatidae > Lyroderma > Lyroderma lyra. The sequence continues at coordinate 39,372 of PVJL010000730.1, read as the reverse complement.
CAACAAGGAGCATTTTTTTTTCATTTATTCATTCATTCGTTTATTCATTCATTCATTTAATAAGTGCTTATTCTACAGAAGTAGGTATTGAAGATACAGAAATGAAAACATAGACAATGCTTCATCTTCACGGAGCTTACAAGAAATGTATGACAATGTAATAAAATAAAATTGTTTTAATTAGTGGTGTATGCTAAAGAGAATACTCAATATGGGAAGAGGATAGAGAATGCCTGGGTGGGTTTGGCTCAGTTGGTCAGGGAAGACTGAATGATGACCCAATGAAGAGGAGACAGCCTTATAACATTCTGGAAGAAGAACATTCCAGAGATATGGTGACAAATTGCATGTCAAAAAATAGAAAGGAAGGCTGGAGTGAGTCAAGCTTAGTGAGAGAAAGCAGTGAGAGAAGCAGCAGCAAAGAAGAATGTAGAGGCAGGTCATTTAGAAGAATGTAGGACAATGAGAAGCCTTTGGAAGGCTGAATGGTTTTGCTGTTCTGTGAAAGCCCTGTGCCTTCCATATCCACATAACCAGATCTAATCACTCTTCAAGGCCCAATTCAAATGCTGTTTCTTGCTATTCTTGTTGGAAGCAGTATTTTTCCACACAGGATAATTTATCTAGCCCAGGGGGTTGTATTACTTTGCCTGGAGAAATATTTCCCCAGTGGTTCAATGATTTCAATTTTATAAAATGCAACGCGTATTATTACAAGATAGCCAAGCACTAGACATTTCTTTTGTAGTAGTATTAGTAGTAGTAAAAGCAGTAACATCTACATATCTCTTTAAAGTCATAAAGGACCAGCTTCGGAAAATCAGACAAAAACAGTTCTAGAATATGAAATGGGACATTCAATGTAGTATTTGGTATAAAGATCTAGACCAAGAAAATGACCTGGTCTGGATAATTGTTTTTAACATGTTTTAGCTAGACCCCTTGTCATCTTCTCCAAAACCTTTATACTTTTGCATATTTCTGAGTATTTGACTAAGGAAATCACAGCTGTATGTTTTTAGTTGTTTCTAATGACTTCCATTTATGGCTGTCTGAGTTAAAGTTCCTTTCCAAGCACAAAGAAAACACAACGAAACAAAGAGAACCCAGTGAAATTAAATCATGCTAGACATTTCCAGGCCTCAGTGTAAAAGATCGTTTAATTTTTCTTATATAGTTTGCTAGCTTTCTAATCTGAATTAATGACCGTAGAAAGCTTCAGAATTTGTTGTTTTTAGTTTTTCTGGTCACATTGTGCCTGGGACTTGATTCTTCTTCTCAAGCACCCAGCTGTCATTATTTCTCAGTATTCACTAAACATCAGCAATGCACTTGGACGCCACTGGGAAACCCGAGTTAGCTATGATCATCGTCCAGTGAATTCAACCTCTGAATTCAACGAGCTTCAAACCAAAGCAAAGCTGGTGTCATGACACAGGCTCAGGATGGCACGGAGCACCTAGCTGGCTCTGATACTTGTGAGTCTTATGATTATTTCCAGGTATGCAATTTGGTTTCAGAGGAAGCTGTGAAGTAGTTAGCTGCAGGGAGGGTGGTAGCACGTGAATCACTGGGGAAACATTCTCTTAGGCTGCAGAGGGAATGTTCTCCAACTTTGCTGGGAAGTGAGTCTTGAATCTATGAATTTAGTTGTGTTGTCCCTTGACAGTGGGTGTGAATGAGTGAATGAGAGAACATACCCAAGGAAAAAAGTGATAAATTACGCTTTATCAAAATTTAAAACTTCTGTGCGACAAGAAACAATCATGAAGAAAATGAAATGGCAAACCATTAACTGTCAGAAAGTATTCCTGTGTGATACAGCTGACAAAGCACTAGTATTCAGAATACGAGGATGAGGTCCAACCATGTGGCAGCACTCAGAATGAGGAGATGAGAGCAGGAAAAGGAGCCCTCAAAGTCAAGGCTACAGTTTAAAGGGATAGTAGATGACAGCAAAGTGTCTGGGAAGGGGAACTTTGGTTATTTAAAAATTTTGTTTTTATTGAATTACAATTTTCAGTAAAATTCACTAATCTTAAGTGTATAAGTTCAGTGAGTTTTGACAAATGCATACGTGCACATGACCTGCATTCCAGTCAAGATGTAGAATGCTTCCACCTTGTGTCCCTACCGAGCTGGTCCCTACTCCCTACCCCCTTACTCACCACAGAGGACACCGCTGTTCTGATCTCTATCTCCAGAGCTCAGTTTTGCATGTTCTTTAACTTTACCTAGATGCAATCACATAGTACCTACTCTTTGATGTTTGCCTTCTTTTGATCAGCATGCTTTTTGAGTGCATTGATGTCATCATACGTATTATCCTTTTTCAGTCCAAGTCATATTCCGTTGTACTGCTCTACTGTACTTTTTTTTTTAGAGGTGTAACAAAGAGATAGTTTATTGAGAGAAAGTACACTCCAAAGAGGCAGGAGCAGGCCTGAGCAGGAAAATGGCTCAAGAGCTCTACTGCACTTTTAAAATCCATTTTCCTTTTGATGATCACTGGTTTTTGTTTGTTTCTAGTTTTGGCTGGGAGCAGCCAAAAAAGCTCTATTTGGCAATAAAGTAGCTGTGAGCATTCTCGTATGTCTCTCTTTTTAAATATATGATTTCATTTCTCTTGGGCAATAGCGAGGAGCAAAATTACTATATAACACAGTTCCATTTTTTAGTATTATAAGAAACTGCCAGAGAGTTTTCCAAATTGGTTAAACCATTTCACACCCTGCCAGCCATGCAGGAGAGTTCTAATTACTATGCATTTCATGTCACCAACTTCAGTGTCACCAGTCTTTTAAATTTTCATTTCATTGAATACTTTTTCTTGTGCTTATTGGCCATTTTTCTGTCCAATGGCTCTTTTTTTTAGCTATTTTTTTATTGGTGGTTTTCTATCTTATTAAATTGTAAGAGTTCTTTATGGAGTCTGAATACTTGTCCTTTGTCACATATATTTAATAAAAATTCTTACTGATAGTTTACGGTTTGTCATTTAATTTTCTCCATGATTCTTCTTGTTGCATAGAAGTTTTTAATTTTGATGAAGTCTAATTTATTATTTGTTTTCTTGGGTAGTTAATACTTTTTAGGTCCTGTCTAAAAAATATTTGCTTGCTTCAAGGTCACAGAGATTCTTTCATATATTTTCTTCTAGAGACTTGTAGATTTAGCTTTTATGTCTAAATAAGCTGGGGGTACAAAAATTACAATTGTGAAGTAGGAGTTCAAGTGTTTTTTTCTCAGTTGTTCTAACACCACTTGTAGAAAAACTTTCCTTTCTCCATTGGATTCCTTTGGAGCCTGGTAAGTCCAGCATTTCACTAAGAAGACATTGTTGGTGACCTGAAAGGAAAAAGAAATTGGAGAGTCTGGACTGATGCCAAGAAAAGGAGACAGATAGACCTTAACAAGACAGGAACAATTTTAAGAGCAATAGAAGCCAGATTATGGAGTCTAAAGTATAGGAAACTGTCACAATGGAGAGATTATAGGTATAGATCACCTATTTAAGTAACACAGCTATGAAAAGAAAGGTAAAAATAGGACAGTAATTCAAATAATTATGCCAGGTCAAGTGATCAGAGAGATATTTATTATCAAGGAATGGATTAGGGAATTACTAATAAGGTTAAGATGGAAATTTAAAGGGCTTTGGCTAGAAAATGGTTCAGATGACCTTCCTTTTATGGAGACCTTGCTATGTGCATAGAAAGTTTTCTGGCATTTCATTGAATCCAGAGGGACTTACTGGGAAATACACATTTATTGTGCAAGTACCTGTTCAACATGCAAGAGTTTCTTGGTGAAACTGCGGTATGTGAGTAGTTTGACCTAACTACCTAGTCTACCAGGCAGGCTGGTAGCAGAGCACCTAGGAGCTGCTGTGTCTGTGCCATTGTGAAGAGGGTTTGCACGTTTCTCTTAGGCTAAAATGAACAAACAAAAACCCAGTTGAATGGATCAACCGTTTCACATGAAGGGCAGAAGAGATACCAGCAGATAGTAATCGCCACCTGCTTTCTACATGAAAGTTTTCCTCAAATATTTACGTAGCTGAGGGTGGCAGTGCAACTATTTTCTCCAAATCTCTATGCTCTGTAGACTCCAGCTGCCCTCCTGATCCCACAAGAGATGCTTTAAGGTCTATTACAATTTGTTCCCCAAAACAGCTACTAGCAAGAAGGAAAGGAAAGAATAACAACATTTACTGATTATTAACTTACGCTAGGCAGGACTGTTCCATACAGTTGTACAGGTTGGATTACAACTGCATAACACCAGGGGACACTATTCTTATCCTAGCTTGGTGCTGTGCAATGTGGTGGCCTTGGCACCAAGTGTTACTTTGTGTTTTTTGCAAAGGCAAGTTCACAGAGACCTTGCAACCACCCTCTGAGATTGGCATTGCTATGTCCATGCAGATGAGAAACCTGAGGCTCAGAGAGGTAAAACCACTTGGCCAAGATCACTCAGATGCTAAGTGGCAGAGATACAATTTGGTTATCTGTTGGCTCCAAAACCTAACATTTCAGCGGCCTTAAAATATTGGAGTAACAAGGTTCACCTTTAGAAGGCCAGTAAATATGCCATTTAGGATGGGATAAGCAGCTTTCAGGAAGGTTATGGAATTTAAAAAGCCAATGAACTGGACCACTAAGGGCATAGAAAACAAGAATTGCCAGGGTGGATAGAGGGATGTGGAGAGAAATCCTGAGTTGGCAGAGGCTGGAGGAGCAGATGGTCTAGCGACCCAAGCACATCCACCCACGTGGGAGAGAAAAGAACCAGTTACAAAATGCTGCAACTGGCCCTGCCGTGATTGATTCAGGGAAAGCCCAGAGCTTTGTCCTCTGAATTAGGAGATCTGAGGTACAGGCTTAAGGAGGCTGTCCCATTGCTTCAAACCTGGATCAGAACTACCCAGGGCTCCTGGCAAACCTACTGTGTCCTCTTGGGAAGCCAACCTGGCTCAGAGGGAAAAAACAAAGGCTTCCAGTTGAGAGGTCAAATCCTGATCCCCACATCTACTCGGTGTGGGACCTCAGGAAAAGTATTGAACCTCAGTTTCTCATCTGCAAAATAGGATTAGAGTACCAACCTGAAACATTGTCCTAATGATTGGAGCAAGTTATAAACTCCAGTTACTCTGTGGGCACACATGATGACACATGATCGTGGTGATCGCAGTCCTGTTACCAAGTCTTGGAAGCTCCTGGCTCATAGGCCTCGTGTCAGCTTGTGTCATCCTTCAGGTCGAGCACTGGGCAAGGTGTGGGAGCCAGGGGTTGCCTTATTCTGTAGCAGGCTGCTTATCTGCCCTTAAACATAGTTTCCCTTTATCTGTTTCCACTCTACCTCTCTTACCAGGACACCAGGCACATCAGATCAGCGTTCTACAGTGGCCCCAGTGACAAGCAGAGCTACGTCATCTGAATTCCCGACCTGAGCAATTCCAACTACGAGTCCCGAGAAGGAAGGAGTTGGATCTTGTTCATTTTTGCATCTTCAAAAATGTCCATTGGGTGAAAGGCCAGTTAGCACAGCCACTTGCCCAGCCCTTGCACTGCAGACCTAGGGCTGGTGAGTATTGATGGATGAAGGTGAGCAGGCACTGCTGGCCAGGGCTCTACAGCGGGGTGGCAAACCTGGATTTAGCTCTGGGCTTCAGAACCAGACTGTCATTGCACGCCATCCCTGGTGGGTGCTTTATTCATGCATCGAAACCATAAACTAGATGAGCAGATGCCTGGCGGTAGTGGGCTGCCTGCTTTCAGATGGCAACCGTGCCCAGTGGGCACCTGGAGCACACGTTCCTTTTGCACATGAACTGCTCTGTCAGGCAGAGAAATAAACCTTCCCTATTCCTGGGCAGTGAAAGAGCAGAGCTTCTGAAAAACAATGGAAAAACAAACAATGTTGCACTGTGGAGAATTCTCTCTCTCCTCTCACCACGTAAAACAGAACTAATTTGGCTTCTCTTTCCTTCAAATGCATCACTGTTCAGTGCCAAGGTGACTAGTAAAACATGTGAGGGAAAACGTTATATCCATAAGGTTAAACAGTAAAACGTAGGGGATGTCTTCTAATCAGCAATGAGGTAGGAAATGAATTCTTTCGAATTTCCAGTAAATGCAATGCTAAAATATGCAGCCATTTGGATATTGCTGTTATGAATCCAGTTAACCTTGCTTCAAGCTACCCACTGTGTTCAGTGATACTGATGTGTTACAAGTAGCATGAAACACCCCACTGCTGATTCTGGTTCTAACTAACAGAGAAAAGATAGCTCTTGAGTTTCAAAGTTGTGAAAAGAAGTGAAATTCAACTCACAAGTTATGAAGGCAGTGATAACCTATGATTTGGTTGTAAACAAATATGATTTTCCTTTTATCAACAACATAAATTTGTCAAAATTGTCAGTATGTGAGACTCCATATACCAATTAGTGGGAAATGAGTTTTGATACTCTGCAGTTGAAATAACCCCATTAGTAGTGAAATAAATTGCTACACTGTAATAATTTCTTGGGAAAAGGTAATTTTTAAAACAATATCTATTGAATTTTATCATTTTTTTCCAATTGCTTTATATACAGAGAGAAACACATGTTTCTCTTAGAGCAACTCTGTTTTCTAAAAATTACATTTTCTGCTAAAGGTGAGATATATAAAAAACAGTTGTAGCAAGTATAAGAAGTATCATTAGTTTCACCTTTGCTGTATTTGAATGTTTCCAGATATTGATTTTAAAAATGTTTTATTATAAAAAAAGACATGGGAAATAAGTTGCCAAAATAACCTGATAAATATTTGGTCTTTGGTTTTATTTCAACTTTATTTATCTATCTATTCTTCTCATAACTCACAGCATTGGTAACTCTTGTACAAATATGACTGTGGGTGAAATTTTTATTAATAAATCCACTCTCAAGCTTCTGTATGTAAAGTTTATTAAAATTTTGGCAAGATGGTACAGAATCCAGAAAAAATTTAATTTGGTATTTTTGTTTCCATTGAATATGACTTAAACCTTAGTTCATCAGTCATTCTCAACCAAAAGCAAGGTGAATACTTCCAAAAGTATTTCCCAAAGTCTAGGGAATTTACAGCTCTGCTTTGAAGTAAAAGGGAAGCAATTCCCATTTTGAATGTTTTCCAAAATCACCTGGGAATAAAAACAAACAAACAAGCCTATTAAATTTGTGTTACTTATTTTAGGCTTAAAGACGGAAATGAGAGAGTTCAACCTTTTCTCTCTAAAATAATGCCCTGTAACTTTTAAACCTATTACTGATATGGATAGTAACATACAGTTATGTCATGGTTTATCATTTAAGTCATGTGAGAGTGATCCCGAGATAAATCATTGCAACTCTGGCTCAGTCATAAAAGGAATGTATTGAACTAGATGGTGACTCGGGCCAGGGAGTACAGATTTGAACAACAAACACCAGGGTGCATTTATGGAGGGGAATGTGTCAGAGGAAGGAAATACTTTTCTCTGTGAACAGTTAGTGATGAAGACCTGGAGGAGGCCCAGGGGAGGAAGTAAGAGGGCGCCAGGCCCAGGTTATTTGCTGTTATAATAACAATGTCCAGGTGTGTGATTGGCTGCTTGGCTTCTCTCGGGTGGGAAGCAAGCCTTTTCTTTCCCCTTGTATCTACATTCAACACGTGACACAAAGCAGCGCTCTATACAACTTTGCTAAGTAACTGCAGAATGAATACACGAATGTGGACAGAACAGTGGATTATGGATTGTGCACGAGGCATTAGATTTGAAGGGGCATGAGTAGGTGGGCACAACTGAAGGAGGGTTTCTAAGTAGAAGAAACAGGAAGAGAAAAGGTGAGGGGTGCTAAAAGAGCTAGCTGCAGGTGGTGCTGAGGGGAGGGTTAGGTTAAGGGAGGAGGTGTGAGGAAGAGGTGAGGAGCTCTGGCTGAAGATGGACAGTGGAGACCATGACTCCCTTTGTCACCTGGCCACATTTCATCCCGCCTTCAGGACTCCCTGTGATCTCTTATCCTCTCCCAAGAGATCCTCCTGACCCCTGTGGAGTACCAGCACCAACAAATACCTTTTGAGTGAACTAATGAATATCAGCGATGGGGTTCCATTCACATTTTTGAATGAGAGAAGGGATGCAATTGGAGTTGTGCTTCTAGAAGGTTTACTGGAGGGAAGTTGTCTGGTATGAGGAAAACCTTGAAGGTGGATGTCTGTGGAACAAATCACTCATGGCAAGGATCAGGACTGAGGTGATACAGACTTAGGGCTGAGTAGGCAGTGGGTGGTGATGGTACAGAGACCACGGGCTAGACATGTCAGAAGAAGCAATAGGGCTTGGTGCCTGAGAGCAAAGGAAAGTAGACCAGTTAGAGGGCCCAGGTAGACATTCTGATTGCCACAAGGAGGAAGGGGGAGGAGCAAAAATTAAGCTAAGAGACTGGGTATCTAGGCTGAAAGACTGGAGAGAACAGGAGGGGTGTGAACAGTCTGATGGAACGCACTGGATATTAGTAGATGCATAGGGAAGGACAGGCAGTCCAGGTGCAGGGACAGGGACAGGGGCCACATGTCCTGCAGCTGCTGCAGCCAAAGCCTCACCAGGGTGAGAGCAGGAGTTCTCCAGCACTTCTTAAGCAAAGCAGCCCCAAGTGTTCGCCAGCTTCCGATTTCTACTCACTCTGAAAGGATGGATGTCTTTCTGGCCCGTGGAGAATGGACGGTTTATAATGGCCTCTGCATCTTAACAGGAAACAATAAAGAACTGTAATTTCCAAAAGCTTGTTTCTCTTAAGGGAACATACAAAGTATTTGTAAGCCAATGTAGTATTGGTTCCCTTTGATTTTCTCCTGGAAATTGGAGCAGAGAAAACCTGGTGGGTTTATTTTTAGTTCTCGCAGGGATGAATGCCCATCCCCTGTGGTTTCACGATTATTTGCGTATCCCTTTTGGCAACAACCTGCAAAATCAATCTACGGTTAGCACAGCTTAGCCCGTTCAAAAGTGATCATTTTAATTCCTATTTCGAGAGAGGGGAGCAGTGGGTTGACACCAGGGGAAGGGGTTTATCTTGAAGTTTAAGGTATCAGTCAAGCAAGGCTATAGGTGACATCTGGTCTGGACTCTGAAAGGGACAGACCTCCTCTCGGCATCTCCACTTATCCATCTGTGAAATGCTCTCCTCAGCAAGAAGTGACAATGACGTGTACATGCTGAAGGAGGGTCCTTTCTGTCCATCCTTAAAGAAGGGCAGAGAACTATCCTGGATGACTGGGAGGAAAAAAAACTAGGTTATAAAAAAAAAAAAAAAATATATATATATATATATATATATATATATATATATATATACACACACACACACACACACACACACACACACACACACATATGTATATATATATCACAAATATATATGCAAATATATAGCACAAACTGTATAAAACATATGTATATATACATCTTATGATCCATTTTATAAAATCATAATTATGATGTAGATATTCATGTATGTATGAAAACTCAAGGAAGTATACCTACAATAGTAGCTGTGGTTATTTTTGGGGTGTGTGATCACAGGGAACACTTGTTATCATTTTTTTGTATTCTTTACAATTTGCATTTTTACAAGCTTGCGTTTTTTTCATAATGAGAAAAAAATTTGCAGTGCAAATATAGGTAAATAATAAAAGTTCTCTGCCAGTGGAAGCCCATTTCGCTCCATCAATTAATTAATGGATGCTCTTCGGCGCATGCTGCACTGTCTCTAGAAAAACTCTGACACAGCTAGGGTTGCGAGACCTCAAATGGCCTTTACGCTTGACAATTTACTTTTACTGTTCTCACTTCTTATCCTGGGGCTGTGTTGCCAACTGGCTCTCAGAGATGCGCTGATCTCAGCGCATGCAAGATGCCCATGCACAACTTTAATTTGTTAAAATTTTAAAGCCCACTGAGATTTCCTCTGATGCAAAAATGCCTCCTCACCAGGAATAAGCAAATATTTAGAAAAACACATTTCTTTGCCTAAAAATGATGGGTGAGCAAGCTGAAAGTGGGCTTTTATTTTTTTTCAACTTCAAGAGGTTTTCTAAAAATAAGTTATGGAAAATGTGGGTTTCTCCAAACAGGAAGTAAGAACCAGGGCAATGGCAGGTCCAGAGTTGGATCCCCTGGGACCCAGCTTCTGAAGGGCATTGGAGGGCTTGTTTGAGCTGGCTTCAGCTGCGCCTTATGCATTGTCTGGGTGTGCTGTGACTTGGGGTGCAATTATGATAAGCAGTATGAAGTTAGTGCAGCTCTGTTTGCCGATTACCGCTCACCAAAGCGCATTCTGGCATGCGGCAACTAGGCTGTAACTTTTAAGATTCTTAGGAGGGCGATAAAAACCCACATTCATATACACCCTGGGCAGACGGGAGGGGGTGTATTAGAAGGAGTGGCAGGAAACTACCTTTCAAAATTCCACGCCCAGTTTACTAGCTATTAACCTTGATTCATGGTATTGAAGTCCTGGGCGCTTCTCTTTCCTTCCGTGTAGCTCAACTCATAAAGGGATGTTGCATCTTACAATGGCCATGGCCTTCTCAGATTTTAGAAAGTTTGATGTTTATAGTTTCATGGCACCTTTCTTTGGAAATGTTGAGAACTTTTAGAAGCATTAGTAAGTGCTGGTGATCTTGTCAGGAACCCCCAAGAGAAAAGTTCCATTTTATATTAAGTTTAGTGTGAATTATTTACAGAAAATAACAGTTCTAAAAAGGTATCTCTCTGCCGCCATGTCTAGTTCTTTATTTCAAACACACAAGTGCTGTCTGGAGAGTACCCAGCCATGTAACATGAAAACTAGAGGCATTTATGGCTGGATTTTTTTCTGGACAGCCCTCATATAACATGGTCAAAGCAGCAGGTCTTCTGGCCTAGAGCCACCAGTCTAGTGTCTGAGTCCAGACTATGAGGGCTACTGGACGCAGAGGAAATGAGAATGGAAGAGGATGCCAGCAAGTCCACATGGAGACTGAGGCTGGAAGTTTTGAGGGCACTCGCCACATGTTACACAATTAGCTATTAGCAAGCCAGGAATCAAACCAACCCTTTACCTCTCCACCAGTGTTGTTTCCATGACCCCAAACTGTATGCTTACCAGGGGGTCAATTTGCTACCTCCATTGGGGAACACCGGTGTTTGAACAAAGCCCTCCTGACACACAAAGATTTAAGTACTGATGCTAACTACAGGGATTTCAGGTGGAGCTCACGGCGAAATTGCGTGGGGCGGCGCCTGGGCTGGCGGGCTTCTTGGCCCTCTTCCATGTCACTGCCCTGGGGTGTGTCTCTGCTTGTGTTGCTTTCCCTCGGAAAACCCTGGCCTGGTCTTCAGCTTTATTAGCCTTGAATGAGACACCACGTACGTGGGTCTTCAGGGTCCCAGAAGGCACACTCAGCTTTCTTTGATTAATTGGTTGGAAGGTCCAATACTGTTTATATTGCCTTTATCCTGCATCAACTACACATTTTTTCCATCATCAGAAATGTTCATTCAAGGCAGTGTGTGTTGGACTTGTCTCCGGCTCGCTCACGGGAACCAAATTAGCCCAACCCCAGTTCAGCGACTTCACATCGGTATCTTGCAATGGGACACAGAGAAAACATTTTTGCCATGGGACTTTGCAAATGCAAAAATTGGGGATTTTTTTTTTTTTTTGCAGAAACAGCCTGATTACTACCACATGATTTGTGCCAACTATGCATCTTTCTACTAAAGCAAGAGATTATTTATTTTGTAAACTAATGCCCTATGCTTGATACATAGTGAGTACACAAAGGATGTTTGTAAAAGAATGAATGAATGAATGAATGTATAAATAAATGAGCTATTTTTCCATATGTATATATGCTCCAATCTAGTTTTTGAGACTCAACTTGAACATTAAAAATGATAATAATTTTGGATTGTCTATCTCTTTTTAGTTGTGCCTTGTATCCATCTTGGCCTCTCGAATGCCAGTTAAGGGTGTGGGAGCCTTTCCACAGATCTCTTTCTAGTGTCCCTTTTTCCAGGCAAGAGAAAAATCAAACATCGTCTCTGCTAAAATGAGAAGCATTACTTAATGTCATTAATGGTAATTTTGACTTTATGGTACAATATGAAGGAAAACTTATTTGTATATATTACAGGTTATTTTATTTTTTAAAAGCAGAAGCAAATCCCAACTGGAAGAGCTAAATTATCCAACACAGTCTTATTAATATTCTGCCTCTCTGATTACTAGCTCCAGAAATTATAAAGAGTTGCTTTCAAAATTGATGTTCAGATTTAATATGACTCTGCTTCGCATCTTGTTCCAGTAAAAGTCTCTCACTGGGAGCCAAGAAAAGCAGCAATTTTTGCTTTGGAAAAATCCTGTGAATATTTATATAGTGGCTGTCAACTATAGAGAATTTAAGAAGCTTAAAGAAATTTTGCAAAGTTTTTTAAGCAGGGAGTCACTGTAATACCATGAGTAGGAATACATTTGTGTCAAATTTGAAGTTGTGCGAGGGCTTCTTATTATCCTGTTGGACCTGGACCCACACAACCCTTTGAATGTTGCTCAAGTAATTTGACATGGCAGTTTCTACTTACCCAAAGTATTCTATTTGGGATTACCTGCACGAGGTTGGTATGTCTGTTACACTTTTACAAGAAAGGCTGAGAGTTTCAGTGTTGGCTTTTCATAAACACTTGTCAACATCAGGGGAAAAAATTATAGACCAGATATAATCTCTTGTGTAACTTATCCTCAAAATTCTGTTGCTCTTGCTTAAGTCTTACAAAGAGAATATGACTGAAGGAAGCTAGAAACAAAAGTTTACATGCTAAATTATTTCATCTACATAAATTTTAAAAACAGGCAAAACTAGTCCGTGATGTTGGACGTCCCCAGAGTGGTTACCCTCCGAGGGGACAGTGACAGAAGTAACAGAGGAAGCTTCTGGAGTGTGGGTACCATCCAGTTGTCTCTCGATCTACTTTCTGGTTATACAGATGGTTCACTTTGTGAAAACATATCAAAATGTGTGTTTATGATCTGGGCAGATTTCTGTATGTAACTTCTATTTCCACGTGGAGTTCACTGTTTAAAAATTGGCTGTTCCTTAGATTCTCTTTGAGACTCTGAAGCATTTCAAAGAGTGAACCTAAGTAGATAAGTGGGGCTTCCAAGGGGATATTTCTTATACGAAGTCAATGGCTGAACAGGAAATGGAATCCTTATGGAGAAAAACACTTGGTGTTACCAGATGAACCCCGCCATTTGACTCTGTGAAAGAAAAACTTTCATTTTCTATAGTTCAGCACGTTTTTTTCCTCAGAGGACAATTTCATGTTTCTCCATGCAAGTAGTCGTTTGTAAATAAAAATCCAACAATGTCTTCCAGCTCTTTAAAATGTGATTGGAAAATAGGAAAGATTTTTAGAGGTCACAGGTAGCTCACAACTGCTTCAGAGAATTTTGTTCTGATGTCTTTTTACCCCATCCTAAAATCTGCTCGAGAAAGCTGAGCTAATTAGAAGTGGCCAGCTAGCATTTAGTCAATAAATAGCTTGGCTCAGCAGACAGTTAATGCAATGCCAGATCAATAGGAACGCTGAAAATTATTTCTTCACTTCCTTCTATGGCAAGTAGAAGTCCATGAAGGACAGAATGTCAGCCTTCAGTCAAGGAGGCATGGAGCTTTTCATTATTCTGACACTACGTGTTGAGAGGAAACAAGTGCAACAGTTCTAAGCTCCTTACTGATGTGATGTCAGATTTTCATTTTGAAATGGAATAGGCTCCAAGAAGATTTTGCAACAAAGGTCCAATCTCCTCCACCAAAGTACTTCCTTCCTCTGGAGACAGAGCCATTAGAAATGGGAGCCACGCTGTCACTCGGAGCAACTAAGCTGAAGCTCAACCTTTTGGGAGATGATAGGTAGTTATCTTTCATACTCTTACATAATAAAGGACAAATTAAAAGACTATTGAAAGATTGGAGGAGATATTTTAGAGGAAAGACATTACATTTTTTCTCCATGCCACCTTCTAATAATTCATATGAAATGCTATTTGGTTTCAAGTTTATGGCTGTGTTAGAGTGAAAAAGAAGCTCTCTTCAGTCTTGTGTGATCTAAGGCCTCACAGAACTACAGTTCACTGTGACCTGGTTGCAAGGGCTTTGAGCTGGGGAAAGCAATGACACAAATACTAAAAGGGGAATAATGCACTTCCTAAAACGAATAACCCCTGCAGCCAGTTTAGAAGCCCAGATGGAAATATGGTGACTGTCTTGATTTTTGAGAAGTGAGGGAATGTCGAGTAAAATAATAGAATTTCAGAGTTCTTGCATTTTTATGAGTAACTTCAATTTGATAACCCAAGTAGATTTTTGTTCCCACTTATGGTTTGAGAACTCCTTTTCTGAATGTCAGATATAGAAAGGCATCTATACCTCAGGAGCAGTTCATGCTCTACTTATTTCCTTGGAACCTCCTACCTCCTGGCAGCGCATTTCCCTAGGGGTAGGCAATCTGGAACCAGAGAGTGGGTTTTTCTTTTTTCTTTTTTTAGGAAAATAAAAAGACTGCAGAGTTCCTCTATCTCTAAAGATAAAAGTGAATTCAATTGCAACGCCATCAATTCAAGAAACATAAAAGGACAGCTCTATTACTTCATCCAAATTTCCCATGCATGCTTGTTGGTTTTTTTTCTATAGTTTTTTGTTCTCATACTCTGTCTGTACAATCATAATAGAATATTGGCTCACTGGAAATGAATTCTTAGCGTGTCCCATTGGTTTGTTTTTTCCCAAATTACCAAAGGCAGTTTCATAGTATACTCCACCATAGAGAGTGGTCTTTTGTGTGGATTGATGAGTTTTCAGATATGTGCTGTCACGTAAACAACGGGTCTACTCCATTGTCAGAGAGTCACATATGTCCATGGAAGCAAGGCCTTCTGTGTGGGCTGACCAGATGCCCCATTTTAAACAGGACAGAGAACAGCGATACTGTCCTGTTTCAAATGGTACCTCTGGTCAGCCTCGTCTCCCAGGGCTAAATTCAAGGTGTCAGTAGGTCGACCATACGTACTATTTGAAACAGGACAGTACTGTTGTTTTCTGTCCCATTTAAATCAGTACGAGTGGTCAGCCTACTCCTGTGTGAGGGTTAATGCTCAGATTCCCTGCTGGTTCTCGTTTCCGTGGTTTTGACAGGCTTCTTCCTCTGAGCTTCAGCACTTTGTGTATCTCTCGATTACAGCGAGGTTTGTGTTCCCCTGCACATGCTTTGGTCCCTCCGCCCCAGCCACTCTCTCCCATACTTCCCTGAGAGCATTCTTTCTCCAGTCCAGTTCTCAGCTTAAATACCACCTCCTTTTGAAGGGTGTCTTGACCTCACTATGGGAAATCGTGCATCTTGCTTTCCTATTAAGCTCCCCCTCAGTTCTCCCTTCACAGTGCTCATTCTTGTCCTTGCCTTTTTGTTTACATGAACTTGTTTGTTTCCCTCACGAGAATGTAAGAACTATGTCTCTGAGCCCAGGGCCTGTCCCCGGCCTGGAATGGTGTCTGCTGCATGACTGACACGTGGGAAGTATTTGTAGACACTTACCTTTCCTCTCCCTCTACCTGAAGGCTGTATGTACTGCTGGTGCAGACCAATACCGTCCGAACACTGCACCAGAAATAGAGGCTGACCAATAATTACTTGACAGACTTGGGCTGCTCTTTTCAAAATAATTTTTTATGTGGGTAAATCCAACTTTAATCATTTTTTGAGGTGACTGAATGTGAACTTAATCCAAAGAAAACCAAAACTTCCTTCAAATATTAACTTTCACAAGGGCTAACTCAGCTGTGAATACTCTGTTCATTGATTGTTGATTAAAATTGGGTTTTAAATTCATGAAATAATAATTTCTGATAGACAAAGAAAAATTAATGAGTTTATGTAACTTACGTCTCTCCTGTTCACAGATCTGGCCAGACAAGAGTAAGACAGTTACTTACTTCTCTGCACCAAATTTCCACCTTTCCTTCCCCAGTAGCTCTCATTTCCACTTCCCTCAGGTACTCAGATCTGTTTTGGAGTTCTTCCCCTCTTAATAAAAAAAAAAAAGTCTTTGAATCTTTTAATCACTCCAAAGAATACATGATTTGTTTAAAATTCATGATCCTTTCTAAGGGTGCTTGTAATACGAGAATTTAACTGTCTTAATGCATTATGTAGTTTCGACTCCCCCTTTTCTTTCTGATGTGCACTTTAACATACAAATGTGATGATATCACGCCCTGGTGCAACACCTGCCCCTTCCACCATCCTCCGTCCTGCAGAGCAGGGTCGTGGGAGCTGCCGGCTGCTGTGCTGCACGCTCTGCACACTCTGCCATCTTGGGCCACACTCACACGTGCCTCTGTGACTGTTGCAGGTGTCCCCTTTCTGTGGCACACTCACCCGTGTTTTTTTGCTGCCTCCCTCCGCTCACTCCTGTGTTCTCATTGCCACTGTCTGTCTCTTCCCGGGGGCAGTGGGCAGATTCCCATCTCACCGCCTGTATCTCTAGCCCAGCCCAGGCAGGGACTGGTGCAGGGTAAGTTCAAAATCAACAAAGTGAATGAAGAAAGTTGAAGAGCTGGGATTCTAAGCATGGAATTTCAAGGACTAGCCAGGAGAAAATGATGATTATCTGGGGGCTGAGGTGTTTCCCTCAAAACTGTATCTCCCGAGCAGCTGAGTACTCCCTCCGTACTTTTGGTACATCCCCACTGTCTGGAGAGTTCTGTTTGGTGACGAATGTTACACACACCTGCAGACCATTGGCAAGGGTTAGCCCATTAGTCAACCAATCTGCACATATTTCATTACCTGCTGTGGACTTCACTCAGTAATATTGTGGAGCAAGGCTATCTCTCTGCACCGCCTGCCGAAATCATCACTTACTTCATCTACGCTGGGCATTCCTAGCTGAATGGAGCAGCCAGGTCCAGGCTGGGAGTCCTCTCTGCCCCCAACCCCAGCTGTCCTGCCATCTGTGAGCAAAGCTGATAATAGTATACCTCTGCTGTATTGAATGTCTTCTCCTCAATTGGTCTCCCTCCAGGGACTTTCCTATTGGATTTGAGTGAGCAAGCAGGACAACTCGAAGAATTAAGGAGATGATGAATATTTGAAGTTTTGTCACCTTCATTGTCTAGTGACGAGCAAGCAGCATGTGTCTGACAAGGGGTCGGAGTCAGGCAGACCAGGTAAACATGGCAGCTCTGCAGTCTCCTGTGATCTTGAGCGCAGCAGCTACTTTTCCTATGGCTAGGAGGGTGGGGCCTGACTAACTCCCAGAGCTCTTACGTGTCGTACGGGAGACGGGCCTGGTTCATGTTAGCTGCTCTGTCATTTTACTTTTATCCCCTAAAGGAGACATCCGGGTGTCACAAGTCATGAGTCCCTGGATTAGGAATTTTCTGGATGCCAGGAAACATTTAGCAGTGAACTGAACTTACTTTTTTTAAGTTCCCTCCCCACCTCTTTCCCCCTTAACTGAGATAGCGATAGCCTTACATGACGTAAGTCTCCACTTACAAAACCTCCACATTCTCCTGGGAAACCTGGGCCGTAACTGTACCTACCTGCTTAGCGTGTGTGGTTCTCCATGTCACACTTTTAGGCGCTTCCAAGGGTCTACTCCTGACATTCACGTGTCCGGTCTTGGACCATACGCTCCTCAGGGCAAGAATGTAGGCCTTGTTGTCTTGCTATTGTTATTCAGCACAGCTTCAGTCATTGTGAGGAAGCTTAGACATCTATGACACTTTATGAATAATAAACAATGACTATAACCTTGTCAGAGCCAGCAACCTAATCAATCCAGCTTGGTTAGAACACCGTGTGTGCGTGCGTGCGTGTGTGTGTGTGTGTGTGAGAGAGAGAGAGAAAGAGAGAGAACTAGCAAGCAAGTATGTAGGTGTCAGAGAGTATGAGCATGTGTGCATGCGAGAGTATGAGAGAGAAACTGAAAAAACAAAGCAAAACTGGAATTATCTTCGGGAAGGTGGGCCCCTTGTAGTACAGGCTTCCTCTGCTAGGTGAACCCCTCTGCGTCAGTGTACCAGGTGGTGTTGCTGTGAGAGTCTGTGTTCACCTGTGGTGAATTTTTTTTGGAGACTCTCAACGCGTTTGCCCGTTTCATGATGGGTGACTTACATGAGCAACGTGCAGCGTGACAACACACCTGCCCACACTGCGCTGAGTGTTTGGCAGTTTTTGACCAAAACCAGCATGACCCCTGTGCCCCACCTTCCCTATTCACCCAGTCTCACTCTGAATAACTTTTTTTGTTTCCCCAGATGAAGAAAGTCCTCAAAGGGAAACATTTTGACAATGTGGATGAGGTGAACAAAAATGAACAGAAGCACTAAAAGGCATCAAGATCAACGAGTTTAAAAACTGTTTTGAGCCATGAATGAAGCATCGTGATAGGTGTATTGCATCAGGGAGAGTGCTTTGAAGGTGACTGAAGTTCAAACATGTAAGAATAAATACACAATTTTTTATAAATAAATTCTGTGATTTGAGGGGTAGGGTCCCCTCTCATATGTGTGTCAGTGTGGGGGTGTGTGTGGAACCTTTGATGAAAGCTCTAGGAACCAGGCTACGTATTTGTAGTTGTGAAGAATTCATCTCATCTCCTCTGAGTTCACCGGGTTCTTACAAATCTATTCTGCCCTTGTGAAATTCCTATCATCGCAGTTCCTATCATCGCTGAATTTTTTTTTTTTTTAATACTGACTATCTTTCCATGTGTGATAGTTTCAAGGCTGCTCATGCTTACGCTCTCCTGAAACTTGCATCAGAGGATCAGCAAACTGTTCAGTCACCAGTCCATGAGGATCACGTCTGGGGCAGCCTCAACAGCTGCCCTTCCCCCATGGCCTCTGGCTGCAGTAAGGGAGATGAGGGGACCTGTTGTTACTGGGTTGGTGAAAAGTTACTCTGTGCTGGGTGATGTGGCCGACATGAGACCTCTGTCATCACGTTTAGTGCCCACACTGATACTGTGGGAAAGGTACTGTTGTCTCACCCCTTTAAAGAACAGAAAATGAAGGCTCACAGAGTTGCAACACTGGCTCAGGGTGACAAGACAAGCTGCCACTGGGCAAACCCAACCTCTCCTGACCCAGACCCTCTCTACTTAGCTGCTCCCTGGTATTTATAGCCGTGGAGTTGAGTGGGAAAGGGGTGTGGGTAAGGAGTCAAGTTGTAAGGAATCTCAGACAGCATTCAACCTTGCTTCACTGATGAGAAAAATGAAAGCCCAGATTGACGACTTCTGCGAAGATGCGCGTTGCTGAGGACAGAGCTAGGATGACAATGCAAGTGTCCCAACCCCCAGCCCAGGGCTCGCAACAGTTAAAACCCTGTATGCTCACTCTTGGACTCTGTTGACTGGCTATGATTAAGACCTGTGAAGTGAGTCCAGCGCTTTTGTTTTGCCTGCTGATCATTGTCATAGTGACTCGAGTTCCTCGCTTCTCCCCGTCAGGGGACAAGAGGCTGTGCTTTGGTAACCTGAGCAGAAAGTGCTGCACCATGTTGCAAAGTCTGTTCTACAGAACATTTGTTTTCCTATCTTGCACTTGTAGAAGTTGTTCTCTTTCCAAAGGAAACTCTAGGCTCAGTGAAGTATAGAACAGATTAAATGTGTGGCAAAAATAGTAGCGACAATGGTAACAATACTCTGGAGATGAATTTATGTAGCTTATCAAAGGTGGAGAAGGACAAGGAGGGTCACAGTCTCTAACCAGCTAATCAGAGAAGAGTTACCTGGTGCAGACAACCTCGTTCCTCCCTATGCAGTTACCTTCAAGCTCTTGTAGCTTCAGGAGTAAAAAAATATGTGTAAAATCTTCATTCATACAACTAAAACACCTTCCATCACATGGGTTTGTAGAGGACTCCACTTGACTACAACAGCCAGTTTTAAATTATAAACATATCTTTAATTATATTGTCATATTTTAAGAACCAAAGGGGCAATGTATAAATGATGATGCTTTGCTCACACCAGATGTCTTCTCCCTTCCCTCCCAGCTTCTCCAAGTGCTTCCAGAAGGAGGTGGGCAGCTGTTGACACAATCAACACGGACTTCAGGGTGGGGCTGCCATGAGCAAGGCTCACAGGGAGCCGTTGGGGCTGCTTTGAGCAACAGCATCAGCAACAACCTGAATCACTTCGTGAGCCCCCTATTGTGTGCAGTGCCATGGCTAGGAAGTTTGTGCATTACACATTTAGTATTTATTTAAAAAATACATGTAAACTTGTTCTTTCTCTTCTGAAACTTCTGGGTATGTGAGACAATCCTTTTCAAGCACTTAGTCATTTCTTCTGGCATTTTTCTCTACTTTTTCTAAATATTCTGCTTACATTATGATTGATTGACATTTCCATTTTATTTATAATATATTGATTATACACACACCCACCTACACACACACACACACACACACACACACACACACAGTTTTCTTTTTTTATTTGCTTTTCTTTTGTTTCTGTTTTTCATGTTAGATTTCCTCAAATGTCTGGGGATTTTAGGTTGCCTGTTTTTATTTAGATAGGAGGCATTAAAACGCTGGTTGGAAGCTCTTTTGTGTAGATGAGATTTGTCAGTTAGTAGAGCTTGCTTAGGGACTATGCCAGTTGTTTGGTGGACTTGTGAATCAGTGTTTGTGGTTTTTTACTGGCTGTGTTCCCCGGAGGGGGAGTCCTCTAATCCCCTTCATTGTGATACAGGTCTGCCCACTAGGATTCTGGCAGCAATAGGGGTCGGGAAAATGTTATGGGGATGTCATGCACCAATATGCAGACTTTCACTTATTCTTCCTAGCTTGGACATGATGCTATGGCCCTAAGCTTGGCTCTGCCTGGTGTTCCAAGCCCAGAACATCTGTGGTTCAAGCTCTTCAGAGAGGAAGTCTTCATATTTCAGCCAAGGGCATGGTAGGGGGAGTAGCTTGTCTGGACAGATCAGGGAGAAAAACGAGATTTTATGCATTTTGTCTTTCAGCCTTACCCACAACTTTGCTTTCAGAGGTTCCATACACCCACAATTTCTGAGCATTTGTGCAGGCCAGTATAATGAGTGAACTTGCTCATTATTAATTTCCCTTTTTGCAGGCTGAGTTTTCAGACCATTACCTTTGTTTCATGAGTTTTTCAACTTTTAAAAAAACTTTAAACACTCTACTCTGCTCTTACCTTGTTCTTATAAGTTTATTGCTTCTTTCATTTAAAAAATGTTCACTGTAATTATAATAGAATTTCAGAAATAATGTATATTTCAATCTGCCAGTTGACACCAAGAAATTAAAAACTTATGTAAGGTCATACAGCTCAGTAGGTGACATGGCTGGAATTTCAATCCTCTAGAAAGGAGGGGAAGAGGAAGATAAAGGAAATCAAGACTGAGACTGTGCATGGTGTCTGAATAGAGGGTGATGGGTAATGGAAAGAGGAGTTGATCATGGAGGTGTTGCTATGAAACATGAAATAGAGGCAAAGGAGCAACAGCGTTTAATGTTCTTGAACAATGATTGTGTTTGACTTCTCCCTTCTGTTTCTCTTTCTATCTTTTCTTTCTCTTCCACATCCTTTCCCCCATGAACATGTGTGTAAAGACGAATGCCCATTAGGATCAAGGCTAAATTCTGGAGACACAGTAGTTTGTACCACAGAGTTGTGCTGCCTGTCCTCAGTGAGCTCACAACTGAATGGACTTAAACAATACTTACAGGGCAGCATGCTCAGAGCACAAAGGAGGGGCAGGGACACTGCCTAATTTTGAGGGACAAAACAGTTGGCTCTTCCAACTACTACCAGAGTTCCTTGTTTTTGACCCATTTGTCCTTCATGTCAATATCATCTTTGTCATCATAATCATCATTATTAACATTGTCATTATTTATAAACATTTTACTATTTGCCTGGAGCATAGCAGACATTTTATATAGCTAATTTAATTTAATTCTCACAACCATCCAGCAAGATAGTTGTTACTGGATTGAGAAAACTGATGCCTACAGAGAATAAGGAACTCACCTGAAGTCTCCAGTAAGCAAGGCTTCCTGGACTGCCCCCTACCTATGACTCCTTTTTATTCCCAATTACATTTGACATACAATATTATATTGGTTTCAGGTGTACAGCATGGTGGTGAGCCATTTATATAACTTACAAAATCTTCATTCCAATACACCTGGTTCCCTTCTGACACCATATATAGTTATTACAATGTTATTGACTATGCATCCTATGCTGCAGTTTACATCCCTGTGATTATTTTGTAACTATGAATTTATACTTGATTTCTCCCCCTTTTTCACCCAGGCCTCACCCCCTCACTCCACCAAACCTGGTACCCATCTGATGCCACATCTGGTTATTGCAACATTACTGACTATATTCCCGTGTTATACCTTATATCTCTGTACCTATTACTTTGTAACCACCAAACTGAACTTCCCAATCTCTTCTCCTTATTTCACTCCCCTGCTCCCAACCTCTCTCTCAGCTGGCAAAAAACCCAAATGTTTTCTGTATCTATGAATCTATGCCTGTTCCACTTGTTTATCTTCTTCTTTGGATTTCACCTATAAGTGAAGTCAACTTGTATCTGTCTTCCTCTGTTTGATGCTCCACTCATAACTGTTGATAGATATGTAGGTATTGCCATTGTATTAATCATAATTTTTGCTCCTTGCCCCACCTTAAGAAGTCCCTCTAACATTCTTTGTAGTATTGGTTTGGTGGTGACGTATTTCTTTAGCTTTTCCTTATCTGAGAAGCTCTTTATCTGTCCTTCACTTATGAATGCTAGCCTTGCTGGATACATTAATCTTGGTTGTAGATCTTCAATTTTCATCACATTGAGTATTTTCTGCCAGTCCTTTCTCGCCTGCAAAGTTTCTGTTGAGAAATCTACTGATAGTTGTATAGGTGCTCCCTTGTAAGTTACTATTTGCCTTTCTTTTGCTGCTTTTAATATTATCTCCTTGTCTTTAACTTTTGCTGTTTTAATTATGATGTGTCTTGATGTAGGCTGGTTTGGGTTCATCTTGTTTGGGACTCTCTGAGCTTCCTGGGCTTGTATGTCTAATTCCTTTGCCAGGTTAGGGAAATTTTCAGTCATTATTTCTTCAAATAAGTTTTTGATCCCTTGCTATTTCTCTTCCCCTTCTGGTAGTCCTATGATGCAAATGTTGTTACACTTGATACTGACTCAGAACAAACATATATCTTCATTTTTTTGATTCTTTTTATTTTATTGTTCTGATTGGATGTCTGCTACCTTTATCTCAAAATCACTGATTTATGCCTCTGCTTCATCTAGTCTGGTGATTTCTTTTATTCCATTCTTCATTTCATTTATTGTAATCTTTATCTCTGCCTGATCTATTTTTATGGTCCCTATGTCTTTGTTTATGCTTGCTATCGCTCTGCTGAAATTATCACTAATTTCTCTGGTCATTTTTATAATCATTGTATTGAGTTCTGTCTTTGATAGGTTGTTTAACTCCATCTTATTTACTTTGATTTGCTGCTGTTTGAGTTTATTTTGAGCTGTGTTTCTTTGTTTCCTCATTCTGGCAGCCTCTGTATTTGTAGATATTCTGCTCCCTAACCTGACAGTCACTACTCCATTTTCTTTGGGGTTCCCTGCTAATACCAGGAGGGCAGAGGTCTGGAAGGAGTAGGGGGCAGTCAGGGTTTGAGTCTTTGTTTTCTGCCTGGAGCTGCAGGTCCATGTGTGCAGTAAGGCTTATGCCTCTGTTCTAAATTTGCCCCAAGGTTTCTGCCCTGAGCCTTGGGGTCAGCTATTCTGCATGCTGGTCCCTCAGAGCATGCTGGTTGTGGGCTGAAAAGCATCCCTGCACTCCCCTTTCTCCTTCTCCTTCCCTGGCCAGCATGAGGTCAGGTTGTGGCTTCTCACTACCCCCTTCACATCCCCTCCTCCTGGGACTGGAGTGAAGTCAGGCCAATGCGTCTCACAGTCCCAGTGTGCACCTCCTGGGGGTCAAATGTCTCTTGTAAAATTGGCTTAGCATGGTTGTATAACTTGTCTCGGTTCCATATTTTGCACAACTTCAAGGATGAAGGATGAAAATGTCCATGCTTACTTCTGACAAATGAACTTTCACACTCTGTCCCAGACCCAGCTGTATGGAAGTGACTACACAATGCCCCAAACGTTCTGCACACCACGTGTTCAGCTTTCCCACCACCACCAGCATTTCCCACTGATGACACAGGCCACACCAGTCAGACCAGTCAGTCCTTACCTATAACTTTTTAGATGTCCCTTTTCTGTGCCTCCCTAGTACCTAGTGAAGGCCATTATCATTGTGTTTAGCCATCATAAATTTAAATATTTTTAAGTGTGTATATCTATCTATCTATCTGTCTATCTATCTATCTATCTATCTAGATTGGTAATGCCACAAACTATTTCTTACTTATCTCTGTATGCCTAGTACCTAACTTAGTACCTGACACAGGATGAGAATTCATTAAATAAATTATTGTTTACATAAGTCAAAGTTGGGATTTGATCCCAGATTTTTCTAATTACAAAGCTCATGTCTTTCCCTGGTGTGACATTGTCCTCCAATAGAAGTTCTCTCTTCTCAATATTCCCTCTCTCCCTTCTAAACAAAGGTTTACCCTTCTCTTACTCTTACTTCTGTCACATAAATGTTGAACCCCTGATGATAATCATCTTCCTCGCTCTGGGAAAATGTGATTAAACCAAAAAGCATAGACCCATCTTTTTCAAAACCCAATAAAGGCCTTTTTGGGAAAATATCCCATTGCTTTCAAGTGAAGTCACAGCACAAATGTAAGCACCAAACAAACTTTTTGTTATGAATATTTACTACAGATGGACAGACACTTAGGGTTCCACATGTTCTATGGGATTTTCATTTTAGTAAAATCTATTCAAACCAGATTTGCAAACCATTGTTACTATTGGCCATGCGTGGGAATATCTTGCTTAAACAGAACCCTATGTTCAAATGGCATCTGTTCTGAACCTTTAGTCAGTCTGCACAGAGCCGCAGAAGGCCACAGAGATAAGCGGTGGTGGGAGCCTGACACTCCCCTTGTCCATCAAGAGGTTGCCTTTCCTGGAGAACTCCAACCAGTTGACAGGAGCTTGAAACCCAGGTGAAAAGAGCAGATGGAGCTGGTGCAGGTATGAAGACACTGCTGCCTCCCTTCACTTTTTGCCAAGCTCTTTTCTTTGCCCGGTTTGTAACGGCTCACTTATGGAGACACAGACCTGGCATCTGGGGACACAGAGGGCTGGGTTGTATTCTGGCTGTGCATTTGGGAACTGTGACTTCGGTAAGTTTGAAGCATCTGAATCCTGAATCTCTGTTTCCTCAGTGTTGTAAAGGCTAAATGAAAGAGCACCGGTCAGGGCAGATCATGGCTGGCCGTGCCTCTCATTCCCTTTGAAAGGACATAAACAATTGCAGGTAGCCATGCCATGAACCACCCACCCTCAGATGTGCTGATTCATTGTAAGGTGTGGAGCCTGTGAATCTTCAACATGTCACAGGAAAATCTAACCGGAGCAGCATTGCCTTAATTGAGGTATGGAACCAGTTTTCTCAGTTGAGAAAAAGGTTTTTGGCTCCCAATCTGGAATGCAAATGCAAGTATCAAGTTCAGGATGTAGCCAGCAATATCACTTCCTATTTATAAAGCATTTTACAATAATGATGTGTATTCTTTCTATATCCTTGAGGACCAGTTTGGCCGTAGGAACTGTACTTTCTCCTTGAGGACACAAAGATAAAAAGCTTAGCTCGGAATGCCAATGGCAGCAAATAGGACTGGAATCCAGAACATTTATCATCCACAGTAGCTGAGCTCCACGGTCCTTACTCAAGCAGAATGTCTGCCGACAATCAGAATAATTGACTGCACTAAAAACTCTGTCAAATCAGTCTCATAAATTATGTTTTAATAGAATATTATAAGTTGGCTCACTAAAAAGCAAATATCAATCTTATGATTTGTATTTAAGAATAAGTTGAAAATCTCACTCAACCATTTATGGAAATTATTAAGGAGTAGTCCTTCAACTTAGATTTTTAATGGGAATAGAGCCAAACTCTGAAAGAAAATTGTATCAAAATGTCAGTTTCTAGGTACAAAATAGGAAGACACTAACAAGAGATCTTGGGAAATTCCAGGGTTTTTTATTTAAATGAGAACGTTAAGGTCCGCTTTTGTAACTGACCAGGAAGCTCTTCCCCTAAGCTTCCAATTTTATGCTGAGCTCAGTGAGAGTTTAGTATTTCACGCCTTGTTTCACAACTGCTTTATGTGAAAAACCCAATTTAGACAAAAACAACAGACCAGTTATCTAGACACTATCCTCTGTTAGAAATTTCATTTAAATGTAATTTACTCCTCATTCTTCTGTCAAATAGATGAAAAGAGCATGAAGACAACTACAACATTGTACAAAAATCATTTGCTAAACATTATAAAGAGGCTAAAAGAATCTAAATAGTAAAATTTTCCTGTAACACAATTATTTTTCAAAGTTGCTTTCGTGCCATTCTTCTTCCTCAGTTCCATATAAAGGGGTAAAGAACATCATGTTCACCACTCTAGGTGCTTGAGCTATAATTTTTGCTGTGAAATATCACAAACTGTATCATATTATAGAGGCATTTAATTAGTCATTTAACACATTGTAACTCACCGACGATTTTTGCATTCAGCATGTTTCAAACAGCTGAGCTTTAAGAATGTGGAGATTTGTTCACCACTA
Organism: Lyroderma lyra; assembly: GCA_004026885.1. Classification (NCBI taxonomy): domain Eukaryota; kingdom Metazoa; phylum Chordata; class Mammalia; order Chiroptera; family Megadermatidae; genus Lyroderma; species Lyroderma lyra. Next base: position 12,496 of record PVJL010000730.1, on the reverse strand, counting down.
AATATCCATGGACCTCTGCAGCTGCAGAGCTCCCTAAATATGGCTTGCATGTGTAGCTTAATGACTCCTCAGAAGCGAGATAAAAACTGAAGAAACAGCAGCAAAGGAAAATACCCAATTGGAGAGACAGTTAACTCAGCCATGAAAGTGGGACCCCCACAATGGACTTCGGACTGAAAGACCTCAGAACAAGCTTGAAAGAAAGCAGGCAGTGAGCCTGGACCTTGGCTGAATGTAATGTGCCCTCTTACCTCTTTTCTCTTGAGTTCTTGAATGCTCTGTGTGGGTTGGGAAGCTCAAGGGTTATTATGTACAGAGTGACCCCCACCAGTCCCAAGCACAGGTATGAATTGCATAGTGAGGCCACAAGAAGGCTAAAGCTGCCCAGTTCTAGCTCCCTTAGTGTCTGTTCCCATGGCAACCCCCTCACTTCCTATCTGATATGAAATTCCCAGTGTTGAGGTTACTCTCTAGCATCAATAGGGCAGGAAGGCCATTGTCACTAGAAGAAAAACGTTACCTGAGAGGGACATAAGCTCTTCTTGAATTTTCCTGTTTTTTTTTTCCCCTCCTGAAATACATTTTCTCACATATCACAAAAACAAAACAACTTCTCATCACAATTTAGATAACAGGTAACCCAAAACAATTTAAAAACGGATAACCAAAACAAACAACAAATGAACAAACAAAAAACAAGAAAAAAAGATATGAGAAATCCCATTAATTCTAAAACCCAGATGTAAGGACTGTCAGCCCGACGACATACGTCCTCTCAGCCGTTGTTCTATGTGAGAACATCCTTGTACACATACTTTATGAACATCTATTATCATTTTCTTAAGATATAGCCTTAGAGGGGATTTCACGGCCTTAGATGTTATGTATGGTTTAAATCTTTTTTGATAAATATTACAAAATTATCATCTGGAAAATTTTTTATATTTGCATTCGAAGAACATGAGAATGACCATTTTCAGACATTTGCTTACAAGGAATATTATATTTAACTTGCTAATTTGAAAGGTGAAAGTCATTTCATAGTTGTTTAAATTCACATTCCTTTAATATTCCCCTTAAAATTTCGCCTCCCCTTTCTACTTCTGTAGAGTTAGCCCTTGGGGAGACTCACTGAACATCCCCCTTTCTCTCAGGATCACGTCTTCTGAAAGGATGTTACTACAGAATGAAATTGAGACAAAAGGAAATAATTAAAGAAAATTAAAAGAACAAAAAAGTACTCATATGTCTGAAGACTAAGCTGAGAATCTTAGGAATATTTAAAATCAGTAAAGAACTTTCCGATAATCTGCATTCATGTTGCCTGGATTCCTTTCTTCAGAGATAACACAGTTGCTCAAAGGGAAGTCATATTGCTGGCCCACATTGCCCAAACTCTTAGAAGTCTACCCTTTCAATTATGATGTTTATTATTATTGTTCCGATTAATAATTTTTAAATGCAGGACTTTATATTAATAGTTATAGACATTAGTAAAACTTTTAAATCACCTTTGGTTCCATATTTATCAAATTGCCTCTGTTTAAAGAAGAATAAGATCACATGGAATTTTAAAGAAATTCCAGACACATGTGTTGAAGAAAAATCCTAGAAGTTTCATGTCTTGAAGGGAGAGACATCAGTCAATATCGAAATGTATTTTTTACTAAGTAAGTAAAAATTGTGAGGCACAGTCTCTATAGTCAAAGTACAGGGCTGACCTCATGTAGGGTTTGGGGAGGGTGGAGTCCAGGGATTGGTGGACTTTCACTAGCAGGAGCGTTTAGGGATTGGTTGACTTCTGTGTGGCGTGAGACTCTTGCTGATTGGTTGACTTTTACGTAGGGCTGTTCTGATTGGCTGACTTTCAGGTATATGAGACTCATGGACTGGTTGACTTTCAGATGTGCAGGGCTGTCACTAATTGTCTGACTTGCATAACTGTGTTTAAGGCAGGAGTTGTTATTGATTGAGTGGGCTCTGGTGTTTGTTCATGGCTTCTAACACCTGACAAAGAGCAATCATTTCCTTTCTCGAATTTGAAGGACAGGAACATTTTATTCTTACTTGGTTGCCTCATCTTTAAGAGACAAGCCTTTTTCTCTAATAAGTTGTGGTTCAGTAAAGATGGACAAAATTGAGACCCAACTGAATGAGCAAAATCTTTACATTTTGATATTTGAGCTTCAACTACTTCTGGAGTATTTTGTAATAGCCTTTGGATTAATGTCTTAAAAAAGCAGAAGAGAGTAATAAAATTTAGATATTTCTTGGTATTCATATGTTGAGCTTTATTTTTTTACAGGTGGAGAAACTGAAGTCTAGAGAGACAGCGTCAGATTCCTAAAAGAGGTGCCTTACCCTGGTTCCTCCTTACCACTCAACAATGTATATTGGCTAGGCATCAAGTTTTTATGACATCATTTGATAGGAATCTGATCAATGAATAGGAGAAAAAACTATCTTAATAATTTGTTCTTTAAGTATAGTTATATATTATTTAATGAAATATAAACTAAGGTAAATAGAAAATGCACTATTAACATGTACATATTCCTTGATCTTCTATGCACAAATTATTTTCTGGTTTCTTTTTATTATTTACTAAGGGAAGAGGGAAGTACAAAAGAGGAAAAGAAAAAAAATTTGGTAAGACATTTATGTGGAGGAAGAAGGTGAGGCCAAGTGAAGAAGAACTGGAATGAGAGAAGAAGAATGTGATGATGCAAGTAGCCAAAATGATCCAGAGAAAATAAAATACTGATGTGATATATAAAACCGTTTGTTTCTTTTCCACAGGGATGCAGACCAATTTAAGGTGAAGGCAATGGGGTTTGAATAGGTATAATCTAAGACAAAAGTTGATGGTTTTACCATTTCATCTGGGGAGGCTTGTTTTATGCTCCTGCAGTTGGCAACAAAGGAAGCAATGGAAGAACACACGACTCATATCCTTTCTACCACTCTCTCTCTCCTGCTTCATGCCTGTAGCCTTCACATTTGTCTCCATTGTTTCACTCTCGCCATCCTCCATATAGCATCCCATCGCCTTTTTAAAATGCACATTTGATTAACTTACTCTCTTCCAAAGACTTCCCATAGCTGTTGGCATAAAATTCAAAAATTTTTAAATGTTTGACAGGTGAGGTGGATATATAATTTATCATCCAAATGGACACACTTGTGTGTTTGCACAACCAGCAAACTGTCTGGGGCAAACTACGGCATTTGGTCAACCTACCTCCAGGGCTTCTCTTGATCTTGCCTATCTTTCCACTCTTGCTTTTTCTTCTTCCCCTCGTTCACTATGCTGTAATAACATTGACATTCTGTGTGTTCTCCAAACACCTGATTCTTTCTCATGGCAAAGCAGCCGCCCATTCTGTTCTCTCTGCCTGGGGCACTCATGCCCCTAATGGCCAGCTTCTACTCATCCTGCCTGTCTCAGCTTTTCATCCACGGAACCAACTTTCTTGACAACCCAATATAACTCAGGTGCCTCTGTTATACTTTCCACTAAGCCCTTTATTATTTTTTAGGGTAGTTTCAAAATTAGTAATTTTGTGTTTATTTTTGTAGTTGTTTGTTTAAAGCCCATCTTCCTTTCCAGATTGTGTGCTCACATACTGTACCTCTGTGTTCAAACTTTTAGCAGTGTGTAAGCACTCAAGACACAAGAAATCTTTGTTGTATGATTGATTAAATAAATACTTGGATGGGTGGTTAAGAAGATGGTTATTAAAGCATGGAGGATGAGTCCAATGCAAATACTTTAAATTAGAATTCTGTTGGACCTATTAAAAGACTTCAGAATTACTCAGATTATAAGGTCAGGCAATTAATATCATAAACTCATCCTAGAAAAGGTGCTACATGCTTGATTGCTGAGTATCATTATGGTCACCTTCGAAGCACTCCCCTTGGAAGACATGCACCAACACTAGTGCCTACTTCATCCTTCGAAGCATTTTCGGAACTCTTTTTTTGGAATGGCCATCAGAGCTGTCATCGTACCCCAAATCTGACAATTAAGTTGGCAAACTTACCGCCATGCAATTACATTGGCAGCACTGTACAAACAACTTGGTAAGGTGCCATAATATTGCCAAGGTTTAGGCTCAGTTCTGCTGCAGTAACAAACATCATCAGACTCTCACCAGTTGATAACAACAAAGGTTTATTTCTTGCTCATATTACATGCCTGTTGTAAGTCAGGGGCATATCTTCTTCTTTGGGAGACCCATATCTTCTAACAGTCTCTATTCCAATGTTTCTGGTCTCCTGCAGAGGAAAATGAGAGTGTGACAGTAAGGCCATGCAATGGCCCTTAAAGCTTCTGCTCAGAAGGAGCACACATCATTTCTGGTTCCACTTCATTGGCCAAAACAAGTAATATGATGCCAATGGGGCAGAGATATTTAATCCCCTCATAGGGACACATCCACGGGAAGTGGGACATATGGAAAGGAATTACTATTTTGAAATATATAATATTACCTATTACACAGTATATGGGTGCCTAGTACTTTTGATAGATAAACAGAAGAGAGGTTTTTCTTCCTTGAATATTTTGATATGGTCTAGTAGATTAACAGAAAATGAGATGACTCTAATTTTGTTCTTGGGGAAACCAGGAACCTATAGGATGAGGCAGCGTCCACATTGAGAGAGTGAGCACCCTAACCTAGTCCACCATCAGGTTGCCTGTCTGTGGGGTTTTATTTTCTATTCACTCATGCCCAGCCCTTTGATTCTTTGTCTGATGCGTTATGGTACCCTTCAATACCTTTTTCACTTGTAGGAGTCCTCTTAAAATGCAAGTTAGGCTTTCCTATGGAAGAGAGAAATACATGCAAATGGAAAGAAAACCCAGCCTTTTGCTTCTAGGGAAGGAGGTCTGTATTTAATACCTTTTACAGACCATTAATATCCATTTCCTAGAAGAAAATTGAAGTGTTCAACTTGATTGGTCACAGTCACACTCCTGACTCCGGCTTCCATCTAGTTCTGGTGGAACAAGACTCTCTAATGAGGAATTAAATTCAGGCCTCCTGGGTAAACCTCATCCTTTAGAGTGAAATGGACAGAAATCCTGAAGAATTAAGAAGCAGTTGAGAACATAGAACTTAAATCTGAATTTCTCTCTGGAAAGGCAATGACATTTAAGGGGGGAAAGAGTGTGAGTGACTAGAAATGGAATAGAATGTGGCTGAGACAGTTTGGGGCAAAGTTTGGAGTCTATGTCAAAATGTCTATGGGCAGCAAATGTGCAAAAGGAGAGGTTTTTTTTTTCTTTCTGACAAGTGAGGCTCTGATCCCATAACCTTCATAGATACTTAACAGCAGTTGACTTTAATTGACTCCAAGTACTTTCAGCCACATTTAACTTTATTTTACACAAAAAGTAAAGTCAGAGTTAAAACCAGAAGAACTTAAGTGTAGCAAAATAGGCCGAAAAGGCAGGAATCATGTAATAACTATTCAATAAGCAGTGAAACTGCATAGGTATGATCACCCAGGGAAATCTTGGAGGAGAGAGCTACCTATCAGTCTTTTGAATATGCCTGTGTTATGCCATGAATGGCTTATGAAACAGTGAACTATTTCTGAAGCTCTAGAGAAAGATGGTCAAACATGTCTTTATTTTATTAAATTTTCTATTTACAGCTTTATCTGTGTGATATTTACTATTAAAGAAATAAGCTACATTTCCAAGAGAAACTCACAGGAGGGTGATCATTTTATCTGAGACCAGTGACACCCACCAGAATGCCAGTCTTGTAGTCCAGTTATTGCCATTAGCAAGTAACTTAGATAAACAAGAGATCAAAGTCAATACTCCTCCCATTTTAAATATTTTGAATAAAACTATCTCCTTGATGAATCCTCTGGCATAAATTAGCTAAGCAATGAAAAGATAGGGAAGATCTAGTTAGGAACAAGAGTTAAAGAAGTAGAGCAAAGCAGCTATATAGATGGATGCCATGATGACTTAATATGCTGTTTTTAAGTAGTCAGCTTAACTGTAATGTCTTCCTAGGCTTTTAAAAACTCTAATGAGTTTCATTTTTGTAAAAAAACCTGGAGTCTCAGACTTCACAAGATCTATCCCTGTTACTTGCTCGATTCTTTTCATAGAAACCACTTTATGTATGAATGTTGAAGTTTGGGAGTAAAACTGCTTTTGAAAGTCAAGATGTTTAGTTAGATTTTACCACTTTATTTACATCAGGTAAGTCCAACCTGCGGCCCTGGACGGTTTGGAATGCAGCCCAACACAAAGTTTTAAAACATTATGAGATAGTTTTGCAATTTTTTCTTTTTTTTTTAGCTTATCAGTTATTGTTAGTGTTAGTGTATTTTATGTGTGGCCCAAGACAATTCTTCTTCCAACGTGGCCCAGGGAAATCTAAAGATTGGACACTGCTGATTTACATAAATAGTATCATAGTTACTTGTAGTAACTACTGTAAAATATAAATTTTTATCCCCATTACTTGTGTTTTTCTTTTTATAAAATTGCTGAATCCATCTATCATATCTTTAATCTCTACCTAGACTGTTCCTGTTTCCATTTTTTTGTTTTATGAAATTACATTAGCTTTATGGTCAGATAATCTTAAACTCCTCTACCCACTTCAGGCCCCACTCCACACATACACTTAACCTCCAGTGTGTCCAGGAAAGACACAGTAACATTATTCCATTTTCTTTATCTCCATTTGTATTTCAGAATTCTGGGTATATGACATGGCAATCTCTCACCAAAGAGGTATTATGATGTAGTGGTTTATAGCAAGGACTGGCAAATTTTTCTCTGTAAAGGGCCAGGTAGTAAACAGTTCAGGCAGTGCAGGCCATATGAGCAACTTCTTAACTCTGCCATTGTAATGTGAGAGCAGTCATAGACATGTAATCAAACGGGCATGTCTGTGTTCCAATAAAACTTTACTTACTAAAGCAGGCACCTAACCAGATTTGTCCTATGGTGACCTTTGGTGTAGAGAGTGGACTTTGGAGGCACACTTCCTCACTTACTAGTTCTGTGCCCTTGGGCACTTCACAACCCCTCTGTGCCTATCTTTTCACCTTCATGGCAACAATAATAACATCTTGTGAGAGATCCTGGGAAGAATGACTCAGTTAAACTGTACCCAGAAACTGCAAGATAATACATGTGTATTCTTTTAAGGTGCTAAATTTGTGGTAATATTGTTATGCAGAAATAGATAACACAATATTAAACCAATATTGGATTATAATAGCAAATATTGAACATAATTATAAGGGTCTCTTATCAATGATTGGTTTGCTAATCATCAAAAGTATTTAAGAATTGATTTTTGATGGCATCATGCTAATCAACTTGGTCCAATGCCAAAATTAGGGTAATTAGTAATCTACAAGAACACTTGCATAATCCAGCTTTCTTGGAATTCAGTTTTTAAGTAGAATTCTAAGTCTAGAAGACAGTGTTAGAACAAATCCAAAATTTTGTGAAATAAAAGAACACAACTAAAAAAACCTGAAGATTGAAGTACCATAACTGCTCTATGATTGGTTGACTCAAAATAAGAATCAAGAGTTAATCTTGGTTCAAAAAGAAGACGAATGGTAGCCTGGCTTGGTGGGAGTTCCTACCATTGCTCCAATTTCATTTAATCATAACCTCATCCATAGCTGTGGTCAGTGATTGGTTTGGGCAGAACATATCTGGTACAACAATAATCCTCAGAATTAGTATCTTTGACCTAAAAGCTTTAATATATACTAATTTCTTAAGCGTCTAACTTCTTACTGTGCTTAAGCATTGAGGGAAATAGATCCTAGGTAGCTAAGTAACAATGAATCATACTTTATTTTCTCTGCAAATTAGAATGGGCATATGCAATCATGATTTGAACAGACCAGACCACTTTCTCCTATGCTAAGGTAGTGTAAATGCACCTTGAAGGTCCAGAGACAGACCTAGCAGTCAGATTTCCCATATTTGCCACTGGCTTCTTCCACTTTTCATAACCCAGGTCATAACAGGAAAATGTTTAAGTGAAACAGGAGCAATATTACAGATTCAGGATGTGGGATAACATGAGAGTGATGGGGATGCTTGAAACCCTGACCCCGTCACATATCAATGGAGCATAAGTAGCTGGACCCATCTCTCAGACAATTGGCTAATTTTATTAAGCAAGCTGGTATTTTCAAATCCGGGCCAATGAAATCCTACTGGACGGGGCTGGACAGTCCATTGGAGTTGAAGAGTGGGCTTTTCTCCTCTCCTTAGAATCTTGGAGGATATACTCCTATAAGAGGGAGAATGGAGGTTATAATAAAATAATCTAAAAATGATCTAGGCTTCATGGAAGTTATAATACTGAAATTTCTACCTGCTGATAGGCAGCAAGCACAGAACTGAGCAATCAGCAGAGTGACTTCCCTTATAATCAGCAGTCACAGAATGAAGTTTTCAGCCAAGCTTTCTATGAAGTCGTTTTTATGGGTTTGAGATTCTGTTTAACTGATTAAAAGCTTCAAATCTTCACTTAGCTTTGTCTTCATAAGAAGAAAATATAGAATTATGTCTTGGGTTCACATTAATTTAGTTCGTATCTAGTTGGAAGACTTCTTGTTCTTCTACAAGAATCATTTACAGTAATAATCCATAGAGTTATCACAACTATTAAAACTCACGCTACCTACTCCTGACATCATGAAAGTTGCAGTAAATGAATAATACTGTGGTGACATTCTGAATAAACTTTGAAGCTTGTCCTGCTCAAATTCATTGCTTGCTGCATTGGCTTCCTGGTTCATTCCAGATTCAGCAAAGCGTTCCAAAGCTTGTAACACTGGGCTGATGAGTCTAGTGACTTCTGGAACTGTCTTACCTGCGCTGTCTCTGTGTGACCTAGATTGAAAAGGTACATGTGTCTGATAATTCTGCTATACCCAGAATCCCACTATCAGTTCCACCTGAGCTCCCAGCCTCGTTGTTGTGAAAAGAAGTTACAGTGGCCATTTGGTCCAAGGCTTCTCTGTTGTGGTAATCTAATTATGTTCCTAACATCGTCTTGTTTTTGAAAGAATGTGCTCTCTATGCAGCGTGGAGGTTAGCCTGACTACATTCCACATGGGTTAGAGGTGAATCTGTAGGAAATTTATTGTGTGTGTGTATGTGAGAACACAGTTGTAAATTCTGTTTTGTTATGCCTGCAATTGGCTGTACTTTTTTATTTTATGGAGTAATTACATTAAACCAGTTCCTGGAACCATAGGACTATGAAGTGCTTTAATCTAGCACTTTGGCTTTACTTCTCTCATAACCAACCCCAAAGGTCAGTGTTGTGATGTGCTACGGCCCCAGGAAGCCTCTCTCCTCTTTGCTTAAGCCAGTCACTTCTCTAGGGTCTAGGACATTTTCTCAATGCCTGCGCACTCATGATCAGCAGAAAACGATGTAAGCTACCTGATGGATGTCCTGTCTCCTCAAATCTAATTCTCCTGTTTCCCCAGCACCAAATTTCCTCCTTATCTGTCACTTGGAAGCCTGAGTAGAAGATCTGTCTTCCCCAGATAATTACTAGAATTAGTGGGATGATCACATTGTAAGGTATAAAAATGTCAAATCACAATATTGTGCGCTTGAAACTAACATAACCAATATAAGACTGTATACCAACTATACTTAAATACAAATAAATAAATAAAAATAAATAATAAAAAGAACTGTCCTCCCCATGAAGAACCTGATAAAACAAGTGCAGTTAAAATGAGAACTTTTAATTGAATCCCACGCCCCAATTCACAACAGCTCAAGGGTAAGGGGACACCCTAAGTACACTCAACACACTGGGCAAACCACTTGGCTCATACGCACTAGGGATTCCAAGAAGTCGTTTCCACAATATGCCAGTCATCGCACTATAATTAAGAGCATGTTCTATCCATGATTTGAATTGTGAAAGTAAAAGACTGATATTTTCTCTTGCATCCCCAAATTATGTTCAAACAAAACACGTTTTCTTTCTTTCTTACAGCAGCACGATAGCCTTCTTTAATTTTTCCCTTTCTGCAGAGTTCTGAGGTCAAAAGAAAAAGTTAAGTCATGCTGCCCTTGATGCTGAGACTCCTCCCCCTTGGCCATGTCCTGTCTGTTCCTAAGTGAACTGAGCAGGCATCTGAAGGCCTGAATTCTAGTGTCAGGGTCAGAGATTGCTCAAGGTGTGTTGCAGGAAGTAATGTGTGTTGGACATTCACTGGACCCTATTATGAGCAAGGGAAAATCACTGTCAAAGGATGAAAAAGAGAAAACTCTCTTTCCTTGATCCTTCCAAGATCTTCCAAGATTTCTTGGGTGAAGATAGAATCACTTAGGGCCCCCGTTAATGTCTTACCTATAGAATAATAGTTTTAGAAGATCCCTTCCTGTCCTAGAGCACCCTTCACCCTTCAAGACAGAGCTCAGGTGCACCTCCTGCAGGGTACCTTCTCTGACCTTTGCAGGCTGGGACAGTTCCTGCCTACTCTCCTTTAAGACTGCTTTATGTTTTCCTGTGGCTGTACCAACCTTGTTGTATTGTCATGCTCTGCTCCTCGATCTGTCACCTCCAAAGGACTGCAAGCTCCCAAAAGAAGGATTATCCACATATTACTTTATTTTATTTTACTTTATTTTTGCATTCTAGTGCCTGGCATGGGGCCTGGAACATGGTAGATAGACACTGGACACATATTTTTGAATGAATTAATAAATACATGACAGCAAAGAATATCTAATGCAAAATGTTCCGATGACAGTAAATGTCAAACAATAAAACCGTCTACCTGAATCACCCCTGACATGTACGGGCCCTGGAGTCCCAATTTCTAGGAAGAGAAGTAGACGCATTCTTCTCACGGTTGCTTGGGGACCAAACCTGAGCAGTCCTGACACGCAGTATGGTCTTGGCTGTGGCGTAAAGCCGCTGAGACTGGCTGCAGTTCAGGCTTCTGTATTAAGGCACGCGCCTGTATTTCCTGTCTGGGAGGCTGGGGTTTCCCATTTCCTGTGAGCCCTGCCTCAATTTTTGATCCATTACATGGAGACAATAAAAATACTTGCTACTCTTTCATCATTGATGAGTTCTGGGGATGAATGAGGTTGCAGAAAAATAAGTAAAGAGGCTTTTGATTTCCTTCAATAGTACCTGAGAAACAGAGACATTTAATTTTTCTTCTCCTGCCCATACTCTGGGCAGCTGTTACCTCTATTCTTGTATTCCTTTTCTCTGAGCTAAGGCACACCCTTAGCGCCTTCATACCCTTTCCACATACGTCTCCCAGACTTACTTCTGGACAAGAAACTGTGCAGAGATGTTCCCAGTTATCCAAGGGCTGCCTTCGGCTAGGAACCCCCCCACCCCCACCCCGCCCAACCTTAGCAGGCCCAGGGCACTGAATTACAGGCAGCTGATGGAGGTGAACTTACATGTGCAAGGAGCCTGTAGACTCATGTATCCCTAATTCGACAAATACAAAAATAAGGATGGCCCTTCCCTCTTTTTTGTATCCCACTAACTGTCCTTGGCTTTTTCTATCCTGAGGGGAGAAGTTCCTCATTGCTAGAACTCAAAATCTACTTCTAACTATGGAAGATGAATAGGAAAACCAGCCCTAATTTCTGGTAGCCAGGGTTTGGGCATGGGACCTATAATTTGCAGAGACAGCTGGAATGTATACTCAGTTGCTTGCAGGACAGGGATGTGGGTCAGCACTGGGAGCAGCATGCTAATCATGTGTTCCCACTCTCTGTCCCTTGAGAGCCTCCTAAATTCTCACCCATTTCCAAGGCTGCCACTTCCAGAGACAGGGAGCCCTCTGTATCCCAGATTTTATTTCTGTTCATGTATACCAGGTATATGTCTAACCTGCACCCCAGGATGGCTTTGAAAGCAGCCCAACACAAATTCTTAAAACATTGTAAGATTTTATTTGTTTATTTATTTATTTAACTCATCAGCTATCGTTAGTGTTAGTGTATTTTATATGTGGCCCAAGAAAATTCTTCCAATGTGGGCCAGGGAAGCCAAAAGTTTGAACAACGCTGATGTACACCATTTTAAGAGTTAGATCACAGATATCCAACCTTTTGGCTTCCCGGGCCACATTGGAAGAAGACTTGCCTTGGGCCACACATAAGATACACTAAGGATAGCTGATGAGCTAAAAAACGGTCCATGAATAATTTTTGCAATGTTTTAAGAAAGTTTAAGAATTTGTGTTGGGCAGCATTCAAAGCCATTCTAGGCGGCATGTGGCCTGCGGGCTACAGGTTGGACAAGCTTGAGTTAGTTCTAAAATACTCATAAAAATAGCAGCTGTCTCCCAAGCCCATGCACAAATAATCTTTCCCCATCCTCACAATATGATTCATTTTATTTTTGGTTAAATTTTCAATGTTTATAATATTAAGAGCATGAAAACTTATTTACAGCTTTGCATACCATGAGTATAATTC